>OX328131.1:59082237-59422237 GCA_946811695.1 Gonocerus acuteangulatus
CCTAATTTACTTCTAGGCTGGGGGTAAAATTTTCTAAAAACTAAAAATTTGGAAGTTAATTACAAATATTAACTAGAAAATACTATGGCAATCGGTGTATTTTCAACGTGTCACTTGGTCAGTTTATCTTGAGACAGCGAGAAAGGTTCTCAAAATGGATGGCAGACGATGAGCAAGTAATAGGTCAATATTCGAAACGCATTTAAAACTGTAAAATGTGTTATACACTTGCAATAATTGAAAGATGGCAGTAAGCATTCGGAGATGGCTTGAATCTGAACATGTTGGGCTTCAGATCAAATCAAGTATTTTTTTAACAAATTTCATACATTCGGTACATTTTTGAGGCACACAGAGAGAGAACAGACAAATGTATTTACAATTTTGAACTACCCTTATTTTCGTGATCTACGGTTTCCACTAGCGTATATAGAAATTAATTTCGGGCGGGGGCTAGGAGCACCTAGGCATTTGGGGTGTAGGGAAAACTTTAAATATGTTAGTGTAAAATGGTGAGTTTTAAGAACCTCTGGACACCTAGTAGACCTAGTAGAGACATTTTTCGTTCTTATAGGCTTTTTTACGTGAAATTTTGTCACCAAAACAAAATTTCGGCGGGGGGGGGGGGGGCTGCAGCCCTCTCAGCCCCCCACCTTTTATACGCCCATGATGGTTTATCTAGTCAACAGTTTCGGATTGCGACATGAAGTCAATCTGATAACCTGGGTTCCTTGCTATGGGGGAAAACGTCCTAAATATATATATTTTCAAATAAAAACCCTTTATCATTATGATATTAATGATAAAAATATCCTCATATCGAAGCAATATCTTAAGCAATAATCTTACGTTTTATAAGAGCTATTTATTTGTTCAAAATATATATACAAATATATATATATATATATATATATATATATATATATATATATATATATATATATATATATATCTTAGGCACATAGTTCTCCGTTTAACGCAGTTGGCTCAAGCTATTTCCATCGCAGTAAAAATTATAAAATAAATCTTATGTCCATGTATTTGAAATTCCACACAACGTCCTTATCCGAACGTTAAAATCACTCCGTGCACCAGAAGACGCATACGCTATTGCGACGGAATCAAATTTATGTCCCCCCTTATGAATAAATCCTTAGTCAGGAGTCAGGCCGCTTCCCGTATTACATACGGAAAGGGCTGCTCAGGAGTCAGCGGACCGTGTTGAAGCGTATGTTGGCAACCATGAAGGTGGAGATAAGGAGAGCACTGCGTGGTCTAGGATATGTATCTAGGAAGGGTTTATAGGAGAGGCTAGACCGTGTAAATAGTATGGTGGGTGGACACCCACATCGGCCATTGTCTTAATGTCAAAGACTCGCTCGGCTGTTGCATGGTCCGAACCAATTTGACCTTTTATTTATAGGCAGAGATGGAAATAACATCTCTTTCTCCCTCTTGAGAAAATTCAAAACAACATTGAAATCAGAATGAACTCCCGTCACCCAAGAGGTCGAAGAATCTTCTACAGAACGTAGTCCCTCTCTGTTGTTTTCAATTGCCACTCGTGTGCTATATTTCCTTCGTCGACTTACTTTCACGGATCGTGTGTGCGGGGGTAATAAAAGTAAATGCGCATGAGCTCTTGACTTGTTTAATCACTATTGTGTTTATGTTATATGTAAAATAAGGTTTTGCAACCAATTGAACTATGGTGGGTTTCGAACCTTGCACAAATCAACGCCTCCAGGATTTTCTTTGTTAAGACCAAATAGATCAATGAAGTAGAATAATACTCAAAAACATAAAATTTTACAGGATAGTCAAAAGAAGTTTTAGAAATTTTTTATAGCCAAAAACATGGAAGTAATTATATATTTTAGAGCATCAATAAATCATAATAGAAATTATAGGAACCCTCAGAACCATCAAAAAAACATTAAAACTATCTCTTCCACAGTTCCTGCTTCAACTGTCCACCATCTTAGGTATGGAAAAATGACACATAACGATATCTTGCGGCCGCCCGCTGAAATAAGGACTCTAAGATGGCGCGTCCGGCCAGTTTAAGAATCAAATAAATTTTCAGAACGGTTGACAGATATTAAACGAAAAAAGGGTCTCCCGTGGTCTAGTGGCTAACGCCTTAGATTCATATGCGGGAGATGGTAGGTTCGATTCCCACGGGCGGCAGGAATTTTCTCATCACAGGGTTCGCTGCACCCTGGATGTCGGCGGTAATGGCCTAGATGCGGCGTAAGAAAAAAAAACTAGTTTCGTTAGGTTAATATGTTTCCTATAACATCGACGCTTAGGGTCAAATAAAGATCAACATAACGATTTTTTTGTATTATAGATTTATTGCAGCAGATGTATAATGAAAATTTTATTTGCATATTATGAATGATGATGATTTAATGCAAGAAAATGTTAAATATTCAGAAACACGAACAACTTTAAGCCCAGCAGGGGTCCATGTGAACGTCACTTCTACCTTGCAGCTCCCGGACACTCTACATGTTATGAATGAATTAACTTTCATGTTTTTCTCAATTAAAAACTCCAAGAAATATAACAATCGGCTTCCTAGTAGATGTAAATTGTGAACAGTATGTCAAGAAGGATATCATCAAAAAGAATTTAATGGATAACCGTGGAGACTTTAACGCTGTGTTAAAGTCCCCAGGCGTCCAGACCTAGCTGGAGGAGGACCTGCTTCTTAGCATCTAGCATCATCTCGTATCTCACGAATACGACTGTTTTGAGCGTAGCTGTTCGCTTTATAAAGGCTATTCATAAACGGTGGGGTTCCTGCTTCTGAAGGGGTCCGAGGGTAATTTTAATAAGTCAGCTATAAGATGCGAGCTCGGACGTCTCGTTAAACAGAACTGCCTCCATCTAGCCGGCAATCTTCTTAATAGCTGCTTACTACGGGCGGCCGGTTGATTAATAAAATGAATTAGTACACGACTCAGGACTCCCACGGCTCAAATGGGTTCAAGGAGTAAATCTTTTGTTCTGCACTAGCCCGCAATAAACGGAACGTTCAACCCCCATCTTGGGTCTTTATGTCCACAATAAAAACGCCGAGCTTCAAGCAAACAGACGTAAATGCATATTCAGTTGCACTCCGTTTGTAGTGATCGAAAGTACGGCTATTACTGCATAGTCGTGCATCCTAAATTCAGGATTAGTCATGGGCAGGGTTGGGCATTATTAGAATATTAATTTATTAAATAGCCCATGAGCAGGCCATTACGTTCCGATTTGCAGTACGACTTGTGGTCCGAAGTTGAACCAAAAGTCGGATCGTGAATGGGTTTGTTGGAAGTCTAGTTGGACGAGTCGGAACATTTAGAGGGACGACTCGAAGGTCCCTAGCGGGCCTAGGGAGTCGGATGAAAGTCGTCCAACTTAGCTCAGTCAGTACTTGACCTTCGGACAACTTCGGTCTGCACTCGATACATTTTTTGTCTCTTGAGCGACGTACACACTCGTGAAAGAAGACTAGGACTAAAGTTGGATCGCTAGTTGGATAGCAAGTCGGAGCGTGAGTGGAGTCGACTATCCAACTAGTAGTCCTACTAAGTCGTACTGCGAATTGGAACGTGAATAGCCTGCTTTATGAATAAATGATGTACTCCGGGAGACCGTTCCTAAGGTTTTTGGTTCGATTCCCACTACGAGGTGACCGCTTTTCTTTGAAAAAATAAAGGGGAACCTAAGGGGTGGTAATTTGTAGATAACCCTTTCTAATCTCAAATCATTTCTTGTTTTAGGTTGTATAAATTAAGGTTAAAATTAATTATTCGGTATTCAAATGATCGTTCCATCCATAAGTAATCTATAATATTAAAATCAGCTGATTGTCTTTTTGTTCCTTATATAAATCCACACCGTTTGTCCGATTTTGACTAAACTTGGCACACAGGAAGGTCTTGATATGGGAGTGTCATAGCTTAGGTCAAAGTCGGTCATAGGGCTTACAGTTCGGAGGTCGCGGGTTCGGAACCGTGAAGCCGAACAGTTACAGATTTGCGTTATTTGATTTTAATATCACTTATTTGGAAGGGTTCGGGATATTATTACCTCGGATAGACCATCACCAGGTATAGCGTATACTCTAAGAGGGACAAAATCATAGTTTATTTCTAGTAATTCAAGGCCTGCCATCATAGTTGAAGTTAACCGCAATTAAAAATAATACTAAGAAATAGATACAGTACGGTAACAGCTGACCTGATATTATCCTAGCTACGCATGCTGCCTTGGCTTGCCTGCTCTAACCAACTAAAAAATCTAAACCCCAGCTAAAAATACTTAGAAAATTTGAATATCAAAAAATCCTTTTTTAGCGAGTGTTTACGATCTAAAGGAAGTGTCCATGCAAAATTTCAAAATTTTCTGTCAAGTGGTTTGGGCAGGGCGATGTAGGTCGATGAGGGACTGGTATTTGAAATATATATAGTAGATTTATATAGGTTATCACCTGTATTTCTGAGGGATGTACTTAATTGAGTAACTTCCGATTACCTTATAATTTCATTTTTATTTATTAAATATTTGTTTTGTTGTTGTCTGGAGTACAAAATTTAGATTTTGTCCCACCTGCGTCAACACTGAAGGTGACTTATGCTGATGGAATTTCGCCGTTGAAGGTTCCACGGTGTTGAGCCAATACAAATACAAGCTCAAAAGCATGTTACAATAAGACGCCACGCGTCCTTTAAGGTCCTGTACGACACAACCTCCAAGCCGTCCTGTAGAACAAACGGCACAACTCGTAAATCGTCGCTGGTAATCGTCTCACTTTCGTTTTCCAAACGATCACCAGATTTACTGCTCCAAGACCCCTATAGCTAGCTATGCTTCCATCTCGGGACTCCCACTCGCCCGGGACAATCCTTGTAAGTGGTTTTCCTTATCATCTCGGAAAGGGGGATCTTCAGCCGGCGAATCGGTTAAATGGCCTTCCAGGATGTATCCAGTTTAATGGCCCATAAATCCCCAGCTTAGGGGACCTTCCAGCTGGTGACACCAGGGAGGAGCGTGGAATATTTATGCTCCCACTACCATAAAGTTTTGACTATGGAAATACAGATAGTTATGTCTAGTAAACTTTTGAAATCTTATTCAGTCTCTTTGTTTCATATTCAACGATCGGCCTTGACAGGGCCAGTGGACAATTGGTCAGATTTTTATTGTTATGAATTACTTACGTTATGCGAAAAGTTTGTATGAGGCTTTCGAAGAGTTCTCATCATTATGCCTTTGATTTATACAAGTGGTGAATATATCAGGCGATTTTGGAACAGACGATTACCAAACATGTCTATCTTTAGCTCCACGTTACAAATTTTTAGAGAAACTGGTACATTTGCTATGTTACCACGATCTGGTATTTTTTTCCCTTCGAGAAATGAAGAAATGAGTGCGACCATATTACAATATTTAGATGATAATCCATCTGGCAGTTGTTGGAAGAGCTAGAGCAGAATTAAATATTACACCAACTGCAGTATGGAGAACTCTCATTGCAGATGGACTTAAATCATATTATTATCAACGGGTACAAAATTTATCACCGCAAAATTTTCGGCAATAAAGACATTTTTCAGATTGATACATAAATCAAGTTGAGCTTAAGCCACAATTTAAGGAAACAATCAGAAAAATAATCACCTCTGGTCGCAAGAAAATCACCATGCAATACTAAAGATAGATCATTTGGTAATCGTCTATTCGAAAATCGCCAGGCATATCCACGACGAGCAGCATTAACATTACCATTGCAAAGACCCTACACAATCACCATATTCACCATTAGTATAAATTAAAGGAATAATGATGAGTACTCTTAAAAATTTTCATAATACGTAAATAATTCATAACAATGAAAATCTTTAGGTGTGAGTATCTCCTAAACAAAGCGTTTGCGGACATACCTTCAGAGGAAATTTTTTTCTTGTTTTGAGGTCCTTAGTTCATATTTTCAGTTTGGCCACTTAACTCTTAAACACCCTGTATAAAATAGCTTTTCCATATGGTAGCCCAAACATTTGTACCTAAGACAATAAGTAGATTGTCCACTCCGTTAAATTACAAAATTATTTAATTTTGTTTTCAGAAAAATGTCAGTTTTAAATAATGCCATGTGCATAAATTTCTAAGATGACAAACCTGAGATGAGTGTAGAAAATGGAGTGCTTATTTGCAAGTAAAGTTAGCTTTAAATTGTATTTTAAGGAAATGTAATGGAGGGTTAAGATAGTAATTATATGACAAAAATAAGGGGGTATTTTTTTGTAAAATAAAAATAATTGTATTTATTTTTCTTCTAGTTTTAAAACGAGAAACGTTAAATTGTGAAAAATAGAAAATAATAATTGAAAAGGTTTGTGGTGAAGATCCTTTAAAAGTAAAGTAAGAATGTTTTAAATAAATCGACCTCAGAATTTTAATAAGACACCAAATATTAAGAATTTCAACTTTAACACGTTAACTGCGGTGCATGCCCCCGGGGGCACATAATGTAACATTGGGAAACAGAGAACTAACATTTTAAATGTTCATAAACCATTTATTCAAAAATATTGGCAATTTTAAGGGCATCCTGATCCCTGGGTTTTGATATCTTCTTGAGCGAGCGTAGCGAGAGGAAACGCATAGCATGTATGCCTAAAAGTCTTCCTGGACATTCTTCTTATCCTCCTAGACATCCTTCTTAGCTTTCTTCATCTTCTTGAGACGCGATGTTCGGTGGACACAAATCCCCAATCGCACAGAAAAATGCCTTTAAGCGCTCTTCATATTTATGAGCACGTTTGAAGAGAATAATAAATTCATGCAACTTTATTGCTAGTTCTTTTATAAAATAAGAGTATGGTGACAATTAAAGTTCAGCGGGCGCGAATTAGAACGAACTAATAATTATAAAGGCATTAGCTAATTATTTAGGGATTTCTCTTATATAATACTTTTCATGAACGAAACAAAAATGTGAAGAGTGTTTCATTATTTTGAAAAAATGGTTGTGAATAAATAACTGCTGGTGAATTTAAATAATTGAATTGGTAAATTTCAATTAAACTTCTTTATTACGAACTTTTCCATGCGCATGTTGACAAATTCAGTTGTTGTTTTTTTTTTCCTATTAAGGCACATCAACCACTAGGGTCATTGGTGCCTGTACATACTTAAATGGAGCCAAAGAATGAACTGTTAGAATAAAAAAAATTAATCAAATCTATATATATTTATTAAGTAATTTTAAATAGAGGGTATAATGTGAGGATTAAAACTGGTTAAAAAAAAATACCTAAAAACGTAATTTTAAACGCACACACACTGAATAACACCCACCCACACACACACACACACACACACACACACACACACACACACACACACACACATACATACTCACAGACGGACACACCCATTCACAACTATTTTCTAGTTCTACGTTCTCTTTTAATTTCAATTATCATTTATATTTTTGTGATCAGATCTGTAGCCCTGAGGAATCTCAATGTTCTCTGACACAAGTCATGGTCGTCTCCAAGTATATCAAAGAGAGTACCATGAATGTCCAGTTGATTTCGAATCTCCTCGTAGGCTCTACAGTCCGTGAAAATATGTTTAATTGTTAGATCTTCACCACATACTGTACATTCAGGCCTTTCTTCCCGCTTGAATAAGTAAAAATGGGTGAGATTATTATGGCCAATTCTTACTCTCGACATAACCAATTTAGTTGTTTACATTAGCTCTCATAACCCCCATAACAGTGAACTTTAGCGCTTATTAACTTCTTTCCTCGTTGAATGCGAACTTTTTTTTTAACGGATTCGTGTTTAGTGCATCAAAATACGTTATTGTACAAAATTTGAAAGAAATCGGTTTTAAGGACGCTAAACTTCAGTTTTGCCTAACTTTAAGTATGGCTAAACAGCAGCCGCACTTAACGTGTTAATCTGTCCAAATCATATCAGAGGTAAAAATGATAAGAAAACGCGCTAAGATGGCGCAGTTCCTTGTAGTCGGACACTTCTATGTATTAGCGTTGAGTAAATCTGTATCTTTTTCTTGCCATTAATCTAAATTAAGTTTTAATTGTCAAAATATTGTCAGGCGTTTTGATATTTATTAAGATTTTATACACGTTGAGAAAGCTATTTATTCTTGAAGGAGTCTATAATTATAATGTTTTATCACTTAAATTTCATATTAATTAATTATATTGTTCCTTAAAAATCTACTTAATTATTCAAAAAAATTCTTTATATGTTGTGCCATCAGAGGATTGGAATCTTCACCATTTATGGTGATATAATTAAGTTCTTGCTATTTTTTAATTCATGCTACTGGGTAATATAAAGTAATTTACATTTTTTATTGTTTCCTGTTTTCCTTGACTGTCTGAGAATATAAATTATTAAGAGGTTACATCATGCCAAAAATAAAAGAAAAATTAATAAATCACCGGCCAAAAACCTAATATACAAAAAATTAAAACCATCTACATATATTCCTACCAAGTAGTACGGTGACTTTACAGCAATAAGATAATGCGTTTTTAAGCCTCGCTTAGCCGAATAGTGCAATCAGATGTAACTAATTTAGGAGCCAACTTAATAACACTTATTGAAATTAAGTTGGTTCGATTCCCAACAGGGGTGGTGGCTTTTCTTTCGAAAAAAGAAAAGCTACCGCCCTCATCCACGATCTATGTTATGTATAACAAGATTGAAAAAAAAAGTAAAAAAATTACTATCTATATATCTTTAACCGTGAAGATTACCAAGGTGAATATATTCAGTGATCTTTCATAATATTTGAATAAAACGCTCTTTTATTTACTTATTATTTATTAAAATGGAAAATACAATATTTTGCCAACGCTTCGGCTTGATATGGAGTATGAGGAGAGAAAGATTTGACCAAATTGGAATTTTCTGCCTCACGAAAATGTCATATATATATATATATATATATATATATATATATATATATATATATATATATATATATTCTCTCTTAACTTGACCTCTTGCACAATTTCTTGCAACTTGGCCTCTCATCACAGACAAACATTTTTCAAAATATTTTTTCAGAAATATTACTTACTTAAGTAAGGGCTAGATATTGGAGATAGGGGAAAACAATAATACTTTCTTATCGGTATTTCCCTATGCTCGCCATGGACCGATTCTCTTTTGTACGAGACCAGCCATTGCTGGTGATTGTTAATGTTAGATTTTAAAAGAACTTTTAAGTTATACTTTGTTTGTTTTTGAAGATGTTATAAATTACGACTTTTACCTACTTTTCTTTTATTGATTCTGGACTGGGCAATGGATACCCCCAGTTTGGCCAATGAATAATGAATAATTTTTAATTTCTTCAAACAGGGTATTTGAAAGTAACAAAACTACATTCCACATTTTTTTGACAAAAGGGAGCCAATCATTCAATTTACCCCTCAATAAGCCTCCACTTCATTTGCATGGATTTAATGCTTACTAAACGTAGAAGTATTTGTGTAAGTATTTAATCCGTAGTCCGTTAGGGGGCTGAGGAAATAATTCGCGAAAAAAAACTCTGATTCGTTGATAAAAACAAAAGTGCGTTTTTGGACGTCCAGAAAGTATCTTTTAATAATGGTTCTAATGAATTAAATTACTATTTTTTTAAAGGAAATTTTATCTATTTTATGATGGCATAATTATCTTGAATAGTTTTTGAGCAATCCTTTCGTATTCATTACAACAACGTGACTGTGTTTAAAAAAAACAGAAAATTGGAAATAGGTCCTTTTCCTTCCGGAATTGGACCATACTTCAAATGAACTTTTTTGTTGGAAATTATGTCTACAATCACCTCGTAGAGTTTGGCTACTTAGACCTCAATCACCCTGTATATATATATAGCTAATATAAGCTAATAATACACATAACAAAATAAATACAAACTCCACTTGTGAAGACTTTAGCTTGTCTTATTGTAGATTTAGGACATTCGTCTCCTTTACAAGTTTCACCTTTTCTTTGGTGCTAAATAAGCCCATTACAAGTCCTTGGTTTTGGGAAACAGTTCTTCGGAGGAGATTAATCTTATTTAGAGTATATATATCACTATTGGAGGAGGCGTAGGATCCACCAAGGACGGTCCACAACAAAAAGGAACTTCAGACTTTCTTCGTCCATTTGGTTCAGCAGGAATTGATAGAAAATATCACTAAAGAAAGGTATTCTTAGAAATTCAAGAAGCTTATATAGATATTCCTCTTCTTTCAGTAAAGGCCTTATAGGTCAATAAATTGTTTTAAACTTCTTTTTATACCTTTTTTTTTATATTTGTCGATTAGTTTCTGGTACTTGGTCTGTGAAAATAAATATAAAACATAACATATATATATATATATATATATATATATATATATATATATATATATATATATATATATATATATATATATATATGCTATTTTTCAAGCTACTTCGCTGGGAATTAAATGTGTTGTTCATTCGGCATCTGTCTCCAGCGGTCTTGCTCCTCCTGTCATCGCAATATTTCGCCGGATTCCTCTCCGGCTTCTTCAGGCAATCATTCATCTTTGCTGGTTGGTAAGGGAATGATTCCCTTACCAACCAGCAAGGATGAATGATTGCCTGAAGAAGCCAGAGAGGAATCCGGCGAAATATTGCGATGACAGGAGGAGCAAGACCGCTGGAGACAGATGCCGAATGAACAACACACACACATATATATATATATATATATATATATATATATATATACATACATTACTTTGATAGCTACATTCCTTCGTAAAATGCTAAAATATAGTTGACGTAATTTGTATTGAAAAAGCGTTTGGTTTGCCATTGTCAATCAGTCACAAGAAATTGTAAAGGTTATGATGCTGTCATGAAGTGGTATTTTGACATTTGAGTTTATTTTGCATACATTTACACCTATTTGTCACGCATGCTCAACTCCTTTCATTATTTGCCTACATGTAAAACATCTGTGGGATACTTTCTTCAATAACCAAGGCCCAATTATGCTGGAGATTTCATTGATGATTCCGTTAAGAAACATCTTTATTAATTTGTTGAACCTGAAGTTATGAATGTAAATTACTCCCGAGTTGTGTTATCTTATACTAGCTGTTACCCGGCGTGCCATGCTACACCTAAATTCTGTATCTAGAAAAGCGAAAATAAATAAGAAACTAAATAAGTAATAGTTCATAGTGAACTATTAACTTTGAGTCTTAGACGATTTTAACCTAGCCTATGACGCTCCCCGGGTCAAGACCTACCTGTGTGCCAAGTTTGGTCAAAATCTGTCAAACGGTGTGGATTTGTACAAGGAACAAACATACATACCGACGGCTGGTAGACGTTTTTGACCTTGCCTACGACACTCCCCCAAATCAAGTCCAAAGTTTGGGCTAAATCGGTCAAACGGTGTGGATTTGTGTAAGTAACAAACAGACAGGCTAACAGACAGCCAGACACGTGATATCTATATATATATATATATATATATATATATATATATATATATATATATATATATATATATAGGAGGTTAGCTCAGTGGTAAAGCAATCCACTAATATTCTGAAAGACCTGAAAGATTGAAGAACTTGGGGTTCGCACAAATTATTTTATCTTCAAGTGACGTCGATCGAGGGTTGGCCTTTAATTAATTTATTTATAGGTATCGGGTCTCCCCGTGATCTAGTGGCTAACGCCTTAGGTCCTCGTGCGGGAGATGGCCCGTTGGGAAAAAAAACAAAATAAAACATTTCTGCAAAATGGAAAATCGGGCGGCCGGAGCATAGTACGGACCACACTATCTCCCTTGGATGCCCTATAGTCAAGAATCAGATACCTCAGCGGTATCTGCTCCTTTGAGCCCTTATGGCCTCATAAGGTGCGTTTACATCTGACACTTCTCGCTGGATATATATGTCAGGTGTCGGATAGATATTCTCTTGAAGGTTTACATACTGACAGAAATAGCTAGACATTTATGTCATGGATAGGTATGCGACAGTTATGAATTTGTTCATATTTGCTATAAATTGACCATAGGTCATAGGTCATAGGTCAATAATCAGTGTTTACATCTGTTGGTATTGAAGTGTCAACAATACAGCTAGTAGCCATTTATCCCTGATTTATCTCTGAAATTAAATTCTTCTCTTTATAATCAGTGTTTACACCTGATGGTACAGAAGTGTCGACACTCATAGCTCGTGATAGAAGTATATATCTCAGACATAAATTGTTCGCAGTTTACGTTAGGGTGCGTTTACATCTGACACTTCTCGCAAGAAATATATGTCAGGTGTCGGATAGATATTCTCTTGAAGGTTTACATACTGACAGAAATAGCTAGACATTTATGTCATGGATATGTATAGGACAGTTCTGGATTTGTTCTAATTTGCGATAAATTCACCAAAAGCACAAATGATCAGTGTTTACATCTGTTGGTATAGAAGTTTTTTTTTTTTTTTTTTTTTTTCTTTTTTTTTTTTTTTTTTTCTTTTTTTTTGGGGTGCATCTACTGCTGAGGTCATTAGCACCCTATATAGAAGTGTCGACAATAGGTATAGAAGTGTCGACAATACAGCTAGTAGCCAAGATATTTATCTCTGAAATTAAATTCTTCTCGTAAAAATCTGTGTTTACACCTGGTGGTATAGAAGTGTCGACACTCATAGCTCGTGATAGAAATATATATCTCAGGCATAAATTGTTCGCAGTTTACGTTAGGGTGCGTTTACATCTGACACTTCTCGCAAGAAATATATGTCAGGTGTCGGATAGATATTCTCTTGAAGGTTTACATACTGACAGAAATAGCTAGACATTTATGTCATGGATATGTATAGGACAGTTCTGGATTTGTTCTAATTTGCGATAAATTCACCAAAAGCACAAATAATCAGTGTTTACATCTGTTGGTATAGAAGTGTCGACAATACAGCTAGTAGCCAAGATATTTATCTCTGAAATTAAATTCTTCTCGTAAAAATCTGTGTTTACACCTGGTGGTATAGAAGTGTCGACACTCATAGCTCGTGATAGAAATATATATCTCAGACATAAATTGTTCGCAGTTTACGTTAGGGTGCGTTTACATCTGACACTTCTCGCAGGAAATATATGTCAGGTGTCGGATAGATATTCTCTTGAAGGTTTACATACTGACAGAAATAGCTAGACATTTATGTCATGGATATGTATAGGACAGTTCTGGATTTGTTCTAATTTGCGAAAAATTCACCAAAAGCACAAATAATCAGTGTTTACATCTGTTGGTATAGAAGTGTCGACAATACAGCTAGTAGCCAAGATATTTATCTCTGAAATTAAATTCTTCTCGTAAAAATCTGTGTTTACACCTGGTGGTATAGAAGTGTCGACACTTATAGTTCGTGATAGAAATATATATCTCAGACATAAATTGCCCATGGTTTACACTAGTCGCAATTTCTGTCTGATATAAATTTCCTACAATAACTAGCAAGTGTAAACTCACCCTTAGTCACAATTTCTGTGTGACATAAATATCCCGCAATAACTACCAGATCAAAACGCACCCTTAGGGATGGTTAGGGATGTTGATTCTTTTTTTCGGTAAAACTGAAGGAGAGCGTCCTCAGCACCGATTTTTTTTTTCAAATTTTGCACTGTAGCCTATTTTGATGTTTTAAACACGAATCCGTGAAGTTTAGTGCTTAATATTATATTCTATTAGAATTCTATTAATTTTAGCAAGTTGGATTGACTGGGGTTTTGTTATCTTCTTGAGCGAGGGGAAACGCATAGCATGTATGCCTTAAAGTCGTCACAAATTTAGTTGTTTACATTAGCTCTCATAACCCGCAGTGAGCTTAAGTGCTTAATAACATCTTTCCTGGTTAAATGCGAAGGTTTTTTTTTTAAAGATAGAAATCGGTTTGGAGGGCGTGAAACTTCACTTTTTCCGTTATTAAGCAGTAAAGTTCACTGATACGAAGGTTATAAAAGTTGGCGTAAACAGCGTATTAATAAACATGGATATTAAAAAGAATTTCTAGGACGACTTTGGGGAAGGCGTGCTATGCGTTTCCTCTCGCTACGCTCGCTCAAGAAGATATCAAAACTCTAGTCAATCCAACTCGCTGTTATGGATAGAATTCCGATGTAATTGAGGTTATAAATGGTTTATCAGCTTTTAAAATGAGAGTTCGTCTCC
This sequence comes from Gonocerus acuteangulatus, assembly GCA_946811695.1. Taxonomy (NCBI): domain Eukaryota; kingdom Metazoa; phylum Arthropoda; class Insecta; order Hemiptera; family Coreidae; genus Gonocerus; species Gonocerus acuteangulatus. The sequence goes on from OX328131.1 coordinate 59,096,500, forward strand.
CAATGTTAGATGTCTGGGCATGCGCATTTTTACAAATACGCTGTTTACGGCAACTTTAACCTCAATAACAGTGAACTTTCGTGCTTAATAACTAGTCGAGAGCAACTTTTTTTTTTTTAACGGATTCGTGTTTAGTGCATCAAAATGGGGTATAGTGAAAAAATTGAAAAAAAATCGGTGCTGAGGACGCTCTCCTTCAGTTTTATCCTTTTTTCTTCATATAAGTCTGAATAACAGCTTATAATACATTGTCAAATTCTTGATTATTACAAAATATTACGTAATTGCCATGATACGCCTACGCCAATTTGCTGTACATAAAAAGCCTAATGTATTCTTTCGTACTTTCCCGGATTGCCTATAATTCCCCGTTGGAGGCCTAACAAAGACTCTCGAGACAATCTACTCCCACATGTGACCTGAGGAGAAACATTAGATTCCTAGTGATTAGATATTAAAATCACCAGTTATTTGAATTTTTCCTAAAAGGATCCCATCCAATTTTCCCACGTCCTGCCTTTGAAAGGGTAAAAGGAAAGCGCCTATAGGCATTTTAATGTATCAGGATCTTATCGTCGAGGAGCTATCAATTTGGAAATGTAGTACTATTATTGACCTTGAATGTGTAATTGCACGCACTCCAATCAGCATTAAATTTTTCATAAGTTCATAATTGGTTTCTTGAAACAATTCGCAGTGACTATTTATTTCCATTAATAATTTAAATAATTAAGTAACTACAAAAATGAAAACATGTTTTGTTTCTTGTTTTCCGGTTTTCTCCAAAAAGAAGCTAAGCCGAGGGAATCTCTAAATGACTTTTTGTCTTAGTATTTAGATCCACTACAAGCTCCTCAAGTTTTGCCATTTAAATTCGGGACAAGGGTGGTAACCTATAGATAACCCGTCCTAAAATTCGTAGTTAATAATAAATGGACGTTAAAATTTAAATAAATAAATTCGGGACACCCTGTATACTGAGGTTTAATGCTATCTAACCACAAAATATGATAAAATTCGTTACAGCTATTTGATCACCTTCTGGGCGTTCAGTCACCAACATTATATGCAGTTGCATATAATGTATGTATGTAACAACTTACATTGTATAGCTATTTTATCACCTTCTGGGCGTTCAGTCACCAACATTATATGCAGTTGCATATAATGTATGTATGTAAAAACTTACATTGTATAGCTATTTGATCACCTTCTGGGCGTTCAGTCACCAACATTATATGCAGTTGCATATAATGTATGTATGTAAAAACTTACATTGTATAGCTATTTGATCACCTTCTGGGCGTTCAGTCACCAACATTATATGCAGTTGCATATAATGTATGTATGTAACAACTTACATTGTATAGCTATTTGATCACCTTCTGGGCGTTCAGTCACATACATTATATGCAGTTGCATATAATGTATGTATGTAACAACTTACATTGTATAGCTATTTGATCACCTTCTGGGCGTTCAGTCACATAAATTATATGCAGTTGCATATAATGTATGTATGTAACAACCTACATTGTATAGCTATTTTATCACCTTCTGGGCGTTCAGTCACATAAATTATATGCAGTTACATATAATTTATGTATGTAACAACCTACATTGATTTGTTGCTTGAATGTCTTCAGACATCGTCTGACGGTTGCGCACAAATACCAGTACGAACAAAAACTCCACTAGCAATGCTCGGCAATAAGTGAGTATTCACAATATTTTTGACGTCCGCCCCTAGGGGGTCAATAATATTGGCAAAATCCCCTCAAAATTTAATATTGACGGCTCGAAAACATAATATCTGGATTTCATCAATAATGCTTCAATACCTACTGTCAATATGTACTTTTTTTTCGCCGTACACGATTAATATTATTGTTAATATCTTACTGATTTGCCAATATTGCTTATCATTTGTAGGCCCCATTAAAAAAAAATTTCCGACTTATTTGATACTAGTATGACAGAGAAAACCTCTTCTAATATCACATGTTATTCCTCATATGTTAGGAAACATTTGATTTTTCTATCAAATCATAGCTAAAAAATTATAAATGTGTAATTAGCCTTTAGCTTAGTCCAAAATTAAAGCTTATTGATTTTTTTTCCACGGTAAAACGTGTATATATTCATTCTGAAATGTTAGAAGCACTGCGAAAAAAACGCCAAAGCCAATCTTCGAAAGCCGGACTGGTTTTCCCGGTAGGTCGAGTTCATCGCCACTTGAAACAGACACACAGACTCGGAAAGAGGATATCGCCAGTAGCCGCTGTGTACATAACCTCGGTACTCGAGTATCTGACGGCGGAAGTACTTACTGCAACTGGAAACTCTGCCAGACCCAAAGCAATCAAGAAGAGAAAGTGCATCAAACCTAGTCATTTCCAGTATGCAATCTCAAAAGACAAAGAACTAGAACAGGTATTTCGTTTTTATTTGAACATTTACAGTAATAGATTAAATATACCTCAGCCGTATCCCGGCTGGCAAAAGGGTGGTAATCTATCTGTTCTAAAAATTTTGGTAAAAATGCAGTGTCCAGCCCTCCAAACCGATTTCTTTCAAATTTTGCACAATAACGTATTTTGGTGCACTAAACACAAATACGATAAAAAAAACCGGTAAAAATGCAGTTTCCAGCCCTCCAAACCGATTTCTTTCAAACTTTGCACAATAACGTATTTTGATGCACTAAACACGAATACGATATAAAAAAAACGTCGGATTTAACTAGGAAAGAAGTTATTAAGCACTTAAGTTCACTGTTGTGCAGGTTATGAGAGCTAATGTAAACAACTAAATTTGTGATGACTTTAAGGCATAAATTACGACTTTAAGGCATACGTGCTGTGCGTTTCCGCTCGCTCAAAAAGATAACAAAACCCCAGTCAATCCAACTCGCTAAAATTAATAGACTATAATATTAAGCACTAAAGTTAGGAAGGTTATAAAACTAGGCATCAGCGTATTTGTAAACACGCGCATGCGCAGATATGTAACATTGGGAAACAGAACTCTCATTTGAAATGTTCAGAAACCATTTATTCAAAGATATTGTTAATTTTAAGGGCATCCTCACCCGTCGTCACCTGTCGCTTAAGGGCATACGTGCTATGCGTTTCCGCTCGCTCCGCTCGCTCAAGAAAATAACAAAACCCCAGTCAATCCAACTCGCTAAAATTGATAGAATTCTATTAATTTTAGCGAGTTGGATTGACTGGGGTTTTGTTATTTTCTTGAGCGAGCGGAGCGTAGCGGAGCGTAGCGGAGCGAGCGGAAACGCATAGCACGTATGCCCTTAAAGTCTTCCTAGACATTCCTCTAATCCTCCAAGACATCTCTTTTAGCTTTTTTCTTCTTCTTCTTCTTCTTGAGACTGGATGTTCGGTGGATACAAATCCCCAATCGCACTGAAAAATGCCTTTAAACGCTCTTCATATTTATGAGCGCGTTTGAAGAGAAATTCGGCTAAATATCCATCTAAATGTTCTTCTGTTTAGCATCAAAATATTTGTTTGACAATTGACTTGTTGACAATTGAAGTTCGATAGGCGCGAATTAGAACGATAATTATAAAGGCATTAGCAAATTATTAAGGGATTTCTGATATATAATACTTTTCATGAACGAAACAAGAAATGTGAGGAGTGTTTAATTATTTAAAAAAATGATTGTAAATAAATAACTGCTGATGAATTTCGATAATTTATGGTAAATTTCAATTAAACTTCCTTATTACGAACTTTTCCATACCCGCGCATGCGTATGTTGACAAATTTAGTTGTTTACATTAGCTCTCATAACCTGCACAACAGTGAACTTAAGTGCTTAATAACTTCTTTCCTAGTTAAATCCGACGTTTTTTTTTATCGTATTCGTGTTTAGTGCATCAAAATACGTTATTGTGCAAAGTTTGAAAGAAATCGGTTTGGAGGGCTGGAAACTGCATTTTTACCAAAAAAACGTCGGATTTAACTAGGAAAGAAGTTATTAAGCACTTAAGTTCACTGTTATGCAGGTTATGAGAGCTATTAATTATAGCGAGTTGGATTGACTGGGGTTTTGTTATTTTCTTGAGCGAGCGTAGCGAGCGGAAACGCATAGCACGTATGCCCTTAAGCGACAGATGACGTAGCCCTTAAAATTGACAATATTTTCGAATAAATGGTTTCTGAACATTTCAAATGAGAGTTCTCTGTTTCCCAATGTTACATATCTGCGCATGCGCGTGTTTACAAATACGCTGATGACGCCTAGTTTTATAACCTTCCTAACTTTAGTGCTTAATATTATATTCTATTAATTTTAGCGAGTTTGATTGACTGGGGTTTTGTTATTTTCTTGAGCGAGCGTAGCGAGCGGAAACGCATAGCATGTATGCCTTAAAGTCGTCACAAATTTAGTTGTTTACATTAGCTCTCATAACCTGCATAACAGTGAACTTAAGTGCTTAATAACTTCTTTCCTAGTTAAATCCGACGATTTTTTTTATCGTATTCGTGTTTAGTGCACCAAAATACGTTATTGTGCAAAATTTGAAAGAAATCGGTTTGGAGGGCTGGAAACTGCATTTTTACCCAAAATTTTGGTTAATTATAAGGGAGCTTGTGAAGGCCCTTTCAACTTCACCTGAGCATCCTATCTGACGTTAATGCAGGATTAAGTTGGGAGGGCTTGAGCACAGAACCCTCAAATTGTATCATATAACATATTACTGTTATGTATTTATATACAGGATGTAATGTAAAAGAAGTTCGGTGGCCGCACAGTGGGGCCAAACGACTTTTTGTGTTTCAAGAAAGTCTACAGCCTCCAAATCTTAACCAATTTCAATGATTTTTTTTTTTAAATGAAAGCTAATAAAATTTAGAACAACTTTGTCTGCCCAGATTTTTGTTTTTTTTGTTTCCCATGTGCAAATAATTCACAAACGTTTACAATTTAACATAAAATAATATTATATTTGTCATCTAACTTAATATCATTCAAATCCTGATTAGAATTGGGAAAAATCAAAATTTATTTTTAAATCATTCAAAAATCATATTATTTCAATTAATCTTATTGTTGAATTAAGATAAATTTTGGTTTTGAAAATGTCAGTCTGATTTTTTCCAAGTCGAATCAGGTTTTGAATATTTAATTTCAACGATATCAGTGCTGATATTAAGGTAGATGAAAAATAAAATATTACTTATGTTCAATTGTAAAAGTTCGTGAATTATTTATACTTTATTTAATAAACAGGGGAAACAAAAAACAAAAATCTGGCCGGACAAAGACTTTCTAAATATTATTAGTTTTCATCTAAAAAAAATGTCATTGACATCAGTTAAGATTCGGAGGCTGTGGCCTTTTTTGAAACACGAAAAGTCGTTTGGCCTCACTGTGGGCCGTGAGCGTTAAGGCGTGAGCACTTTACACTCCTTTCCAAGGGTCGTGGGTTCGTTTCTCACTAAGGAGAGGTGGCTTTTCTTTGGGGAAAAGAAAGGCATCATTCCTATCCTGGCTAGAAAAGGGTGGTACCCTATAGATAACCCGTCCCAAAAGTCTTAGTTAATAATAATTGACTTCAAAATTTAATTTAAAAAAATAACCAATAAAGACTAAATAAATTTTAAAAAATATATTTAAAAAAAAATAAGGTGACGAGGTGGTAAGACCCGGTGAGTGCCCTCTTCCATGGTAGTGGGTTCAATTCCCACTAGGTGTCCTTTCTTTCAAATGAAAAAAGTATTTATCGCGATTAGAAGTTTATGTTAATGTATAGATAAACCGTCGTAAAAAACCAAAAACTTTTATATATTTAAAATTTCATTGTCCATTTACGAATAAAATAAGTTTTGAGGAAAGGTTATGTACTTCACAGTTGTATGTAAAGGGAGGGCTGAGGGGGCTGCTGCCCCCCCCCCTCAATTTTGATTTAATCGGTTAAAATGTATCATCACTTAGTTCTGAAAATATATTTCTTCTTTAGGTGTAATAGCGTTTTAGTCGGCTAACTATTCCAAATTCTAGGTTGTCAGTAGTCCGAATCCCCTGGTCCCCCCCCTGAAATTATTTCCTATATAAGCCTCTGATGATGTACAGTTCACGCATTCATACTCACGATCAAATTCTATTAATTGTTTTGGAAAATATTCATTAATTACTTTTATTATAAATTAATTTAAGTGTCATGACTAGATTATTACCTCTACAGAAACTAACCTAATAATGTAATATATTGTTATTGCTTAAGTTGGATCACCAACATGAGTGTTAAACTATAATAAATAAATAAATAATTTAAGTGTAAAAATATTTTTAAATAAATAATCATTATACATAAATAATATATTTTGATTTTTCTAGCTACTTTCCAATGTATGCTTAGTGGATCCCAGTGGTCACGAAGGGCTCTTCATTCGGCACTTCTAGAAAATACAGAAAATTGAATAAAAATATTATTATATTGTAACAAGTCTAGTTATTTCTAACTACTATATAGCTTAGGCAGACCACAGTAAAATAAACAAATTATTTTAGCCGAATTAAAGATAAATTAACGGATAAAGAAATCTAATATAGTGTACAAGGAAAACGGGAATCGGCGCGGTCTTTAACAAAACGATAAACGGCACACTAGGAAGATACTGTGGTCAGCAATGTGCTCTGGCCGCCTGATTTTCGCCTTTGTGGCTGAGATAACCCAGCTCTGACTCTAAAACCCGACTCTAGAAGGGGGACACTAGCAAATAAAATCTTTAGTGTGGGCTCGAGTTTCGATCTGAGGTCCCCCAAAAAATGAATCGAGTCCCATTGAGACGAAATCCCCCTTTTTGCCATATAATGCAGGTAAATTATAAGAACCAATTACTTTCTGAAAATATTAGGATTATAGATAAAGAAAATAATACGATTAAATCCAAAATGAATGAAATTATTCTCAAAATATTGTGTATTTTATGTTATTTGTGGGTGTTCTTTTGGAAATATGGCATGATTTTGTAGTACCCAAAATAGGAAATATCACTTTGACAATAAGCCATTCACTTTGCACGTTTTTATGGCTTGGATCAGTTAATAAGTGGCAAAATATCCTTTTTTTATATACCAATTTATTTCAAAACTGTGTCCTACATGATTTGTGGCCTCACTGCCACTTCATCAGGGGACACCAGAATCTAAACGATTTTTCATTTCCATTTACTTATTTATATAAAATATTGTACATTTAAAATATTATTAATGGTGGAATTTATAAATCTTAAATTAAAATTAATTTACTTGGTTGTCATCAAATTAAATAACATGATTTGCGAGAGCTCTTACCACTACGTGCAAAAGGGTCGTGGGTTCGATTCCCTCTTTGGGTGGTGGCTTTTCTTTAGAAAAAAGAAAAGGCATCAGCCCTGTCCTGGCTAGAAAAGGGTGGTAACCTATAGATAACCCGTCCTAAAATTCGTAGTTAATAATAAATGGACGTTAAAATTTAATAATAATAAAAGAAAGTTGGTTTAAAAAAAAATATTGATTTGTCTTTTTTTAAAAATAACCCATTTTTAACGATTGATGTCACCCTAATATATATATATATATATATATATATATATATATATATATATATATATATAGTACAATACATTAAAGGATTAGGGGTTTAAAAATAAATATAAACTCCACATGTGAAGACTATAGCTTGTCTTATTGTAGATTTAGGACATTCGTCTCCTTTACAAGTTTCACCTTTTCTTTGGTGCTAAATAAGCCCATTACAAGTCCTTGGTTTTGGGAAACAGTTCTTCGGAGGAGATTAATCTTGTTTAGAGTATATATATCACTATTGGAGGAGGCGTAGGATCCACCAAGGACGGTCCACAACAAAAAGGAACTTTAGGCTTTCTTCGTTCGTTTTGTTCTTTGATTCAGCAGGAATTGATAGAAACAATTAGTACACGAGTGTAATGTTAGGGTTACTTTTTTTTTTTTTTTTTTTTTTTTTTTTTTTTTTTTTTTTCTTTTTTTTTATAATTTATTTATGAGCGCCCCGCATTGACAGCGTTTGGCCTAGATTCACATATAATAATTATAGATCCATAGTAATTAACATCTTATACAATAAATACAATAATTATAAATCCTTAATAATTAATATTATGAATCCAATTACATTATAGTGTGTATCAATCTAATTATATATCTATAATTCTAATCTAATTATTATATCTAATTATATAATTGAGTTTGTGAATAACAAACAGCTAAAAGTAAAATTAATTTGTATAAACAAAACATTTTTAGGAACAAACATATAAAATAAAGATAACGAAGAAAATAGTTCCTATGTACAATATGACTATACATAATCGCAACAGTTTCTATTTACAATATAGGTTCTATGCATAATATGACTATACATAGGAACAATACCCCCGTGTACAATCACAGTTACACAAGGAGGATCCTATGTATAATAATGATGAATAAATCACGTCATGAGTGATGTTCATTTATTATTAAAACCTTTTAAAGACGATGTTAAAAACACAGTTTGGTTCGTCTAGACAATCAAAGACAGGTTGATATATAATTATAAGAATTAAGTGGTTGTTGCAGTCAATAATACACCCACATGTTAACTATTTGAGAAGTTTGGTCTGGTGTTTGGTTAATTTTGTTAAAAAGATTGTTGCCTTTTAGATAGGTAAGTATAGCGTTGATAAGGTGACTGCTATTAAGGAGTAGTTCTTTCATGTCTCGAGGAATTTACTTAGGGTTACTGAGAAGAAAACTAATTTAATTTCAACATTATGGAATATTTTTAAACATTTTTTTTTTTTTTTATAATTAAGAGGTCCGGATCAAATATCTAAGAATCTACAGAAAACCTTGATTTCCTATTTGGGAATTCCACAACATTAACACTTTTTACCTCCTTACAACACTTCCTTCTTTCAGCGTAACCTACTTACCTCCCTCCATCCATTATGACTTTTACCTCAAGACGCAATCCTGAAGTGCCGACTAGAAATATTTACGTTTCAGAACCCCTAGATGTCGAAAATAACGGTGTTTCAAATTTGTATATTATATCTATATATGTCCGCTCTCTCACAGGCTCGAAAATTTCCCTTTGATGAACTTTGGTACAAAAATCTTTCGTATAATTTTAAAAAAGTCAAGTTCGTTCACCAGCAGAATCCGTCCACCGGAACATGGTTTTTGGAGCAAAATTCGCGCATAAAAATCGCGTCCATATGCTAGCAGGTATTCGTTTTATAGGTTTCTTAGCGTACGGTAACGAATTAAGGCGATATTTGTAACCATTTTAACGAAAAGCAGAAAAAATATTTTTGTAACATGTAATTTTCGGTTTGGGTACTTAGGATCCTGGGATATAATTGAAATATTTTTAAAACATGAACAGTTTTGGGATCTTTGTATATTTCTGTAAATATTTCGGAAACGGTTGGAAAATCGTGGTAAGTACTTCGAAATCTTTCTAAATTCTGTAGAAATAAGAAGTCGGACTTTTCTTTTTACTTACACTCACTTAAGTTTTGTATAAAACTACTGATCAATTTCTTCATAAAAAAAAAACCTTTACTTACCTAATATGCACTAAAAAAATGTTTTTTAGCCTTTTGTCACAATTTTTTTTTCCTGCTGAATAAGGCTGCCAAAGAGCATGCCGATTCGTTCGAAATTATATTTTTCTGTAAATCTGACGTTTTCTCGTACCGAATCCCAATAATTCATTGACTTCTAGAGATCTTTATTGGATGCTTAGAGTGTATGTGTTTCCTGAAGCACCAACTCCGAGCTGATCGAGCTACATGTTGTAAATAGTTTTGTCTTGTTAATATTTGTAAATAACTTCCAAATATTTATTTTTTAGAACATTTAACTTGAAGCTTCTGATTTTATACTCTGTTGTCAATTAAGCTACCACGCTTTATATATCACAGCATGACCCGAAATATTACCAAACATCCCAATATAATCAGATGATAAAGTATTACCAACGAATTTGCTGAGATGAAGTCATTCCTATATAAAAATGAAGCTGTTTATTGGTTGCTAAGTGTAAATATGTTTCCAGAAGCCGGACCTCCTACACGCCGATTATCTCCCTATAGGTTGTCTGCAATACTCTCTGAAAGCATTCTCCTGTTAAACATAAACCTCACATCTCTATGAAGGACTTAGCGTGCATCTCTAACAGCTAGTCATGTCTTTACATTATGGAACATTACTACACATATGTTACCTTATGCTCTCACTAAAGTATACCATAACATAACCTAATACTATTCATATACATCCAACAAATAACTTCAGGCCAATTCTCTTTTTCTCTCACTTTTGTAAATATTGTTCAGTAGAATCATGTGTTCTTAGTTATAGGACCGCTTTCAGCTGAATGTGTTCAAGTTTTAACAGGACCGTAAAGATTCGGTTTGTACCGTATTACATTTTCACAAATAATGAGTTGTTTTTGTCTCTATGCTGATATTACCATCTGGGAGAACCTACAGCCCGACGCCTCAAGCCGAGGCTGTACCAAGACATTTTGTTTTAATTTAATTTTCTTTTATTTTTTTTATTTATTTATTTATTATTTCCTTTTTTCTCTTCAATTTGTGTAAAAAACTATTCGTTTTGGTCCAAAATAAAAATGATTTTTGTTTGTCTCTATGCTGAAAACATTACGGAATAGTTCTTATTGTATATAATAATATCGTTATGTATATTCGTAAAAATCAATCAAACGTTTCGGCACGTTCTTTTGGCAGCATTTATCAGATAAAAGAAAAATACTGAAAAGAGAAATTAAAAACAGTACAAAATACATTAGATCATAAACATCGGTTATAAGGAAAAAATAACAAAAACGCAAACGTACAATAATTTTTCATAGAACTTAGTTAAGAATAAGAAAAAATGATCAAAGTAACAAAGTAAAATTACATAAGTATAGATGAATAAGAGAGATAGTAATTTTTTTTATTTTTTATTATTTTTTTTTTACGGCGCATCTACATCTAGGTCATTAGTGCCCACATCCAGGGTGCAGCGAGGAATTTTACCAGCGAGCCGTGGGATGATAAAATTCCTGCCGGAGGTTGGGAATCGAACCCACCATCTCCCGCTTATGAATCCAAGGCGCTAGCCATTAGACCACGGGAGACCCCGAGAGATAGTAATATTTTTAATTTATTTATTTACGGAGCTCCACAACAGCAAAGCGATTTGCTCACGTAAATGGTAAATAAAACAAAATGAATATAAAACAATATAAAATAAAATAGTAAAAATTAGATTATAATAAAGTATTTAAATGATATAAAATTTACACAAAAAAAAAAATACAAAAAATAATACTATAAAAAAATACAAAAAAAGTTACACAATCAACTAATAAAAACTGAGAAAATTATGATAATAATAAATAATATAATTCATTATTATTTCTTTGTGTCTGTATTGGTAGAGATTTAATAAGAGGTATTTTTAATTTGTAATGATTAAAAATAGTACTATTTCGCTGTTTATATGCACCGCGTTATAGACGAATTGCATTTTATTGGGGAGGAGTTGAGATAAGAAACTATTAATATTTTGGCTCCTCTATCTCAAAGGCGCCGTATGCTAGTTGAGTCATAATTTTATTACAACAAATTATTATGAAATTATTAATTATAAAAATGCTTTTAAAACGTAGTCTGTTAAAGTCTAAGAAATCATGATATGATTCATACAAAATATAACGCCAAACGTAGTGACGAAAATCTCGTTAACACTTTGATGACCAGTAACGCCAAAATATTGCCATAGTTTTTTTTTTTTTTTTAGTATTAGCGCGTTTTTCCCCTCCCTCCATAGAGTAATCCGGCATTTTATGTATATATATATATATATATATATATATATATATATATATATATATATTAAATTCTATACAAAAATTTGAGTTTAATTTGAAAGGTCAAGTTCGTTAACCTGCATAATCCGTACACGAGAACATTGTTTTCGGAAATAATTCGTCCGTAAAAAATCGTTGCGCTTAACCGTTGTTTTCGGTCATTAAACTATTTTAACGATGCCATCACCGGTCGTCAAAGAGTTGAGACCACATATACAGATGTTCGGGTAAAAAAATTGCAAACATTTTTCTGCAGCACTTCCGGGTTGGGTATAGAGGAAGCACGCTTGAAGTAGCCATCTGTAGATGACCAGTTCGAATATTATTAATGACAATAAAAGCAATATAAATCACTGGATAATGAAGCCCGAACATTCCAAACTGGAAAGCATATCTCATATGCAAATATCTACAAAATGTAGGCGTAGAATGAAAACGTTATCAACTGATTAATTGCTAACATAAATAGCAGCCCCAGGATGTTGCAAAAATGATACAACCAAATAAATAAGAATCCTTCCTGAAGGAACCAACGCCCACAAGAAGATTCACAAACTAATAACTCTTTTTGTATATCCTAATTAATCTTTGTTTCTCTTCAATTAATCCTAAATCTAAAAAAAAATAAAATAAATTAAAGAAGGTGTTAATTGACGCAGAGAAACGCCCTTTTTCGAATCTTGGTTCCCTAACTAATTATCAACCTTTCTTTAGGATCATTAGCATAAGTGAATTCTGTCTCAAGGAATAAATTTATTCAGCTTAATATTCCAGCCATTAAACAAGATGGGACAAAATTCGTTTCCTCCAAATCGATCCTGCCTAATGGATAATTTTTATTCTTCAGCAAATATTTCAATTCAGTTTTATATTTTGGGGGTGAAGATATCAACTAATTCATTACTGTATACAGCATACACACCTACATGAATAATAATTCATTATTCCTTTTCATTATCTATATACTTATATATTAAGTATATAGATAATGAAAAGTATAATGTATCGATAATGATAAGTATAATGTATAGATAATGATAAGTAATAATGTAATAATAATAATGTGTAATATAAGTATATATATAATAATAAGGAATAATGTAATAATAATAATGTGTAATATAAGTATATATATAATAATAAGGAATAATGTAATAATAATTATATTAATGAATATAATAATTATATTGATATATTAATGAACGCTATAAGTCTATAGATAATAATAATGTATAATGTATGTATAATGTAAATGTAAACAATTAATATAGATATAGTGCAATAATATAAGCATATGTATATATGTGTGTGTATGTGTATGAATTCTGTAATCATGTAATCATCATTTATTGTCAAATCATCATATCTCCATTTATTTTTAAATCATCATTTATTGAAATCATTGTTATCATCATTTATGTAATCATCATTTATTGTGTAACTAATTTTGTAATCATGTAATCATCATTTATTGTCATAGAGTATATCGCTAAAAACTGCGAAACTTTTCATAAATAAATTACAAAAAATTAATAATTCATTATTATTCATGTAGGTGCCTTAATTATAGGTGCCCAAGGAACATAAAGTGTATGCTCTTGTACCCGTATTATGCATTGAATCTAATTGTTTTAGTGTTGTTTGGCTGGCAGATGAATGTGCTATACACTCGTAGTAGATCTGGTTGAAGTACGATAGAATGTAAGCATGATAAACCTGTCAGCATCCCATTTTGTATTTGAAAGAACTTTTAAGAGGTCCAAAGATTTCTTACACCTACTAACAAATTCTTTAATATTGGGTACCCATGTACGTTTATTGTCAGCTGTAAACATTGTTTAGCTAAATATTTCATTTTTTCTGCATTTGTCACATTGTTTCCGTAAAGTATAATTGTTAAATTAGGGCGATCCTTTTTCTTTGTAAAGAATGCACACTTCGATTTCTCCCAAGATAATGTGAAACCAGTGCACGAACTCCAATTTTCTAGATTGTGTACAGCTTGTTGAGTACTGTGTTTCATGAAATGATTTTGATGAGTTGACCTTTGGAATGTACTTTGTAATAGAAGTGATAGAAATAGCAAAAAGTGTTGGACCTAAAACGCGTTCTTGTGGAACCCCATTTTGTTGTTGAAATACGTCTGATGACTCTGCTCCCACTCAAACCCGGTCTTTTCTATTTGATATTTAACTATTAATGAAACATAGAATATTTCCTTCAATATTCCATTCCTTAAGTTGCCGTATTATTAATCGTTTCCATACTGTATCGTAAGCTTTTTGTAAATCTAAGGATACAGCGATGAGATATTCGAATCGAAATGCAAAGATCCATCCACAAATAAGATCGGTGAGTTCAGATCGATTCCAAAGATCGAACTTCTAGGCTCAGAAAATCGATCTACGATTTTGATCGATCTTCGATATGGAGCGATTTCACGATTACTTACAATTACCTGCGAAATTCGTATTTCATTTCGATTCGAATCAATTCTAATTCGAGAATCGACCATCACTAGTACGACTCGACCGAAATAAGTCGAATTGAACACCTGATAATATTAAAAACCTGTAAACTAAAATTAGGGTCATTTAAGACTACTATTCATCAAAAATAATACAGAATGAACTACTACTGTTACATCATATCATAAAAAAAAAGGATTAATTAAAAAAACAATATAAATAAATAAGAAATAATAATAATAATAAAAATTAAAATCACATCAATATTATATTAATCAAGTTTACGAAAAGATTTTAATTAGGCTAACTTTATTATAATTCTCATAATTTAAATTATAATTGCCATAGTCTTAGTTTAAATTGTATAGTCTTAGTTTAAATTATAATAGTCTTGGTTTAAATTATAATTGCCATATTGGATTTAAGGTAATGATTGTAAAAAAAAAAAAAAAAAAAAAAAAAAAAAAAAAAAAAAAAAAAAAAAAAAAAAAAAAAAAAAAAAAAAATCAGTCCCGTAACAGGCCACAAGGGCCCAGAGGGGCAGATACTGTAGAGGTATCTGATTCTTGACCATACGGCACACTAGGGAGATAGTGTGGTCAAAACTATGCTCCGGCCGCCTGATTTTCCCCTTGGCTGCTTCGACTGCTAGAGTCATTAGCACCCAAGGTACCCATTATTAATTATATTAATTAAAGGCTGGGTGAGCCTAGGGACGATCTGGGACCCCAAATCCAACCCTCGAACGGCAGCACTAGAAGAAAAAATCTTTAGTGCGCGCTCGGGTTTTGAACCTGGTCCTCCAGTTCATTTGTCGAGTGCTCTACCACTGAGCTAACCTCGTCCCCAATGATTGTAATGGTCTTTAAATAATAAATTATATAATCTGTAAGTAATTATTTTTAACAATCTGTAACTAAACAAAGCATAACAACATTACACACAGGCAAATAACTACACCTATCCCACTAACTCACAGACTTTAAATTTAATAAATACCTAAATCAAACATTTATAAAAGAACCCAAACCATTTCGAACCAATATATTGGAAGGCGCAAATAACCTAGTTGTAGAGCGCCAAACTCCATATCTATCGATCTGTTATATCATATTAAAATATATACATTCATCAAATGAAAACAATAGAATAAAATAATAATTATAGAGAAAAATAGTTATAAAAATTAAGAGCACAGTTCGAAACCACATTTCTATTATATTACCTTCATCCCACTAGTAAGAGAAACCCCAATATAAATAGATATTCGTAGTATGGAATGCTGTAAAAGCCAAGTGCGAATAAATATTCTAAGAGTTATTTTTTAGGCCAATGACCGACATTTTATAATATTTCCTTTATGGGCGCGTTGATGAATATTCAATGACTATTCTTAATGGGAATAAGGTTTGACATTTAGCGATGAAATATTGTCAAGAGGCTTGGCTTATCCCTCATCCACAAGATTCGGAGATAATATTGGAACAGCAAGAGTAAGATTTGGATGGTCTTATCGGGCACTCTACAACAAAGGAGAGTTTGCCGTAAAGAGATTAACAAAAAAAAAAATAATGAGTCTATTGTCAGTAGGTAATTAGAACAGCCTACGTAAAATGCTAAAGAAATTTATAAAGAAACATTACAAAAAAAAACTCTGAAGAAACGTGAATCCATTCAGAAGAAACGTGAGTTACTGATTTCAACCATAATATGAAATAGTTTTACGGATGAGATAGGTACATATTATGTACCTTATAGTCCAAGATCAGGTAACCGCACGTTTCATGAAGTGTTTTATGCAAGTTGAAATGTTGCTATAATGTACCTCTTGGGTAGATAAGAAGGTATATATGTGTTGGCTAGACTTACAGTCGAACATCAGGTACTGCGCATAGGGGAAAGATGAAAAAAAAAAAAAATTTCCCAAAAATAGTTTTATTCAGAAGCCAACTATCTTTAATGAAGAATTAAGACAATTCTACAATGAATTAATTTTATAATGAATAATAAATAATCATGCAGATACTTTAAAGGGGGTAAGAAAAAATGTCCCCCGTTAAAGTTTTTATTCTAATATTAAATGAGTGTTTTATTCACGCTGCGATTTAAACCGGGACAGCTGTACATCATGTGATCTAGAACCAATGAGAGCGCAGAGAACAACCACAACTGCGCGTTGCTCTCATACACTATTACGTATACTCTTACGGTTACATGCAGTGTATTGCAGTCTATCACAGACAACATTTATTTTCATGTTTCTGATAACTAAACCCCACAAAAGTGTCTGCCCTTCTGTAATTATTTTCAATTGTGGTTATTGAAAACGCTGTTCAATTCGCAGCGAATAAAGCACTTCATTTAATATTAAAAATAGAAACTAGAGATTTTGTTTTTTTTATTTTTTTATTTATTTATTTTACATTTTAACACCCTCAAAAGAGTCTGCTATGGCGTCGTGGCTTTTCCTTTGAAATAATAAAAGGCATCAGGCCTATCCTGGCTATAAAAGGATGGTAACCTATAGATAACCCACCACAAAATTCTTAGTTAATAACAATGGACGTTAAAATTTAAATTTAAATAAATGATTTCTGGAAGAAACTTAATAATTGAGCCAGCTGTTCATTGCAAATATAAAAGTGCAGAATCATTCATTTTGTGGTAAAAAAAAGTCCGTCACGCAGGAGCTGCATAACTAAGCACTTTCCTCAGAATATGGGTAGTTTAGACTGCTTTCCAGAACAATTTGCTTAAAATATCCTACATAAATAAAATAAAAACATGAATAGTTCTCTTTTAATTTTGTAATGAGTAACTGATCAATTATTAATTTGCTTCCAGAGTTATGTTTACACATGGTACCTATTACACTACGTAATAAATACAAAAAAAACTCATATTATCGTATTTTGATCTAACGCAGGAACAGGATACAGTCACTCTAGTGGTAGAAAGCGCTCCTTGCGGCGGCTTTGTGAACCTACGTCTGGCGGGCTTTTCTATTGAAATAGATTACAAAGTAAACCCCCCCTTTCCGATTGACTGATTCAGCTCATTTTTACAACACTTCTTTCTCATGAGTTACCCACGATGTATACCGCGTTTCGTTACAATACAGCAGAAATTACGACCGGTATGAGTATATTAGTAATTTGGGTCCGGAGTAAACCCCCCCCCCTCCTAATGTACCGATTTAGTTTATTTTTACAACACATATTAACCTGTAGATTACCACTACGAATACCGAGTCTCGTCGAAATATACCAAAAATCACGGCTGGTAGTAGCGAATTGGTATTGTGGTTCCGGAGTAAACCCCCCCCCCCCCTAATGAACCGATTTAGTTTATTTTTACAACACATATTTACCTGTGGATTACCACTACGAATACCGAGTTTGGTCGAAATATACCAAAAATCACGGCTGGTAGTGGCGAATTGGTATTGTGGGTCCAGAGTAACCCCCCCCCCCCCCTCGTAATAAACCGATTTAGTTGATTTTTATATCTCAATTTTCTCTCTATATTACCACTACGAATACTAAGTTTCGTTGAAATATAACAAATATTACGGCTGACATGGTTAAATTAGTGTTTTGGGTTCGGGGTAACCCCCCCCCCCCTTCCGGTGGACCGACTTTGGTGGTTAACGAACTCGTTCAATCGTTTGCTAATTGAATGCTATATACCAAGTTTCGTGACGAAAAATCAAACACTCTGGCCGCTATCGTGTTAACAGACACATATATATATATATATATGCATATATATATATATATATATATATATATATATATATATATATATGTTTATATATATATCAATTTCAACGGGGGTCATTTTCGGTGTCTACTAGGTAGGATCGAAAAAAATTTGAAGAAAATTTTCAAAAATTCCGTCATGAGTCCAACCTCAATAGCTACTTTCCTTCGGAGGAAAGTGCTAAAAAGACGATGGTTCTAGGCGCCGATTATTTTGAACTATAAACGCTTTCAGCTAGTAAAGAAGTTATTAAGCACTAAAGTTCACTGTTATGAAGGTTATAAAAGTTGGCGTAAACAGTGTATCAGTAATCATGAATATTTAGAAGAATCTCTAGGACGACTTTTGGGCAGACGTCCTATGCGTTTCCGCTCGCTCAAGAAGATATCAAAACTCTAGTCAATCCAACTCGCGGTTATGGATAGAATGCCGATGTTATGGAGGTTATAAATAGTTTATCGACATTTCAAATGAGAGTTCTTTGTTTCCCGATGTTACATGTCCACGCATGTGCGTGTTTACAAATACGCTGTTTACGCCAACTTTAACCTCAATAACAGTGAACTTCATAACTTCTTTCCTAGTTGAGAGCGAGTTTGTTTTTTGTTTTGTTTTTTTTTTAACGGATTCGTGTTTAGTGCATCAAAATACGATATAGTACAAAATTTCAAAATAATCGGTGCCTAGAACCCTCGTCTTCACATTTACCCATTTTGTTTCTATTTACCTAGGACATTTGAAGCAAATTATTCAGGTGTGCAGTGTATATTACTCATATTTTGGGGAATGTGCTTATGACGAATATTTCTTAGGAACGTCTTTTTAATTTTAGATGCAGGAATTTAACGAAAAAGACCCTGAATTCTTATGAAGATGATGACGAGAAGCCACGGCGGAGTGGCGTGTGTGGTCCGATCATGTAATTAATTATGCTCGGACAAAAGATATTAGTTAGACTATTGTCGTGTAGAGCTCGCTGGCTACTCGTTAGCTATACTACTACTTCATCTAATTACAGCTGGTAATAGTCACGAAAAGCTACGATCGTGTTGTTTCACATCACATACCTACTGACACATACCACTTAGCCATTAGCGCACTTCATACGGACGCTAATTTCGCTACTTATATACACGAGGGGGGGGGGACTTATCTTTACGGTGGCCGGTTGGTTTACGGCGGCTTGTAATGGAATCCGCTCGATGGACACGTTTCCTAACGGCTCTTTATGACAGTAGATAGTAACGGTGGGGGGTTTATGGGTGTGGTTCTTAGAAAGTTGTTTACTTTTAAGGGGATGAATTGATATATATATGTATAAGTAGGGAATGGATGTTATTGTGATTCTCCACGTTTTAAGTTTTAAAGCATTTAAACAGGTTTTTATTTTAAATATTTTGTCAAAAATCCATATTTTTACATATTCTGTCAGAAATAGATATTTTGATATTCTTTTTATTTTGTAATTGAAAAAATAAAGGGGAAAACGAGAAAGAATTCTTTCCCCATTGAGTCTAGATCAATGTGCCTTTTCTAATTGCAAGAAGTAAAGGTGGCTGGCAGCCATCCTTCCCCGGCGATAATGGCCTAGGAGCAGATGCGTTTTAAAAAAAGTATATATAGCAAATTATTGTTTAACAATTGTATTGGGGGTCTCCCGTAGTCTAGTGGCTAGCGCGCTGGATTCATAAGCGGGAGATTGTGGGTTCGAGCCCCACCTCCGGCAGGAATTTTCTCATCTCAAGGCTCGCTGGGAAAATTCCTCGCTGCACCCTGGATGTCGGCGCTAATGACCTAGAAGTAGATGCTCCGTAAAAAAAGAAAAAAAGAAAAAAAAAAAAAAAAAAAAAAAAAAAAAAAAAAAAAAAAAAAAAAAAAAAAACAATTGTATTATTCATTTCATCTACTGTCTAAAACAAGTGAATAAGCGAAAGAATAAGAATAATAATAATGAATTTTCAACCTATTTTATTTCTTAGCTCCTAAGGCGCATTGGACGAAACGCTCGAACACGTGTCGTCTATTTTTCTATGCAAACTCATCAGACAAAAATGTGCCTTTTCGGAGTCTCCACCACTGTATACTCTCCTTATGAGATCAGACCGGCGTCATTTCACGTTGGACGATTCAAAAAATTAATTTTGTTGCAAACAACTTTCCAAAAGAATATTCATCTGAAGAAATTTTCAACTTCTTTTTCCTCATTTAGAAATGAGTTCCAAATTTTCAATTTTTATGTGAAAAAAATGAAACTTCCCCAGTTCCAAATTTTTGTTTGTTTTTTTTTTTTTTTCTATATGTTATAGAGTTTTATTCATTTTGTTCTAAATATCTTTAACTTTTGATCTTTCCATTCACAATAGCAGAGTTCTTACTAGTTATTTATGCTTTTCTTTTGAATATTTTACAGTGTTAATGGTATTTTTTTACTACATATTTTCAATTTGTTATTACATATTTAATTATAAAGAAAAGGCATCACCCTTATCCTGGCTAGAAAAGGGTGGTAACCTATAGATAACCCGTCCTAAAATTCCTAGTTAATAATAAATGGACGTTAAAATTAAAATTAAAAATATTTAATTATAAATAGTTAAATATATATGTACATATTTTGAATTATTTTTTTACATGAACTTCCGTTCCCTGTATATATATATATATATATATATATATATATATATATATTTATATATATATATATATATATATATATATATATAGTTATATATATATATATATATATATATATATATATATATGTGTGTGTGTGTACAAAAGAGTAAAGGAATCAACAAGATTGAGAGATAATGTTCTCATTTACTGGATACCAGGACATCGAGATATCCTAGGCAAGGAGAGAGAGCAGAGAAATTGGCAGTATTGCGCGCAGAAGTGGCACCTGTAGGCCCAATGCCTTTTGTCAAATTGTCGGTAGCCTGGGCTAAGCAGGCAATTGTAGCAGAAGCGGATGAAAAAATTGGTAATCATTGGGGAAGGACAGGTAATATCCCATAAAATCTCAGGGCCATTTTTGTAGACGGCAGAGCGTGGACAAAGGCTGTTTGGTATTCTTTCGGTAATGAATGGTTGACATATTTTGCCAGTGCTTTTTCGTTACCTATATATGGGTTATGAATTGACGACATTTCTAGCCAGTACTTTCCGATTCCGTCATCAGGCCGACGTAATAAACAGGTTTTCCTCCTCATTGGCTGAGCCAAAGAATCAAAGATCACTCAGATACCAGTATATGGACAAGCGCGAATAGGGCTATTATGGGTTATAAACCGTCGACATTCCATGCCAGTACTTTCGGATTTAGTCATCAAGTTGACGTCATAAGTCGGGTTTCCGCCAAAATGGTATAGATGAAAGACGCTAAGATCCCACACAGGAAGATGGACAAACGTGAACGGAGGCTTTATCGTTACCTATGGGTTGTGAATCGTCGACATTCCTAGCCAGAACTTTTGTATTTAGTCATAAAATCGAGGTCATAAGCGAGGTTTCCTCCAAAATGGCAGAGATGAAAAACACTAAGATCCCACACAGGCAGATGGACAAACGTAAACAGAGGCTTTTTCGTTACCAGTGGGTTATGAATCGTCGACATCCCTAGCCAGCACTTTTGGATTTAGTCATAAAGTCGCTGTCATAAGCGGAGTTTCCTCCAAAATGGTATAGACGAAAGACACTAAGATCCCACATTGGTCAGTAGATGGACAAACGTGAACGGAGGCTTTATCGTTACCTATGGGTTGTGAATCGCCAACATTCTTAGCCGGTACTTTTGGATTTAGTCATAAAGTCGACGTCATAAGAAGGGTTTTCTCCAAAATGGTGTAGATGAAAAACGTTAAGATCCCACACAGGCAGATGGACAAACGTAAACACATACTTTTTTAGTGACTTATGGGTTATGAATCGTCGACATTCTTAGCCGGTACTTTTGGATTTAGTCATCAAGTCGACGTCATAAGCGGAGTTTCCTCCAAAATGGTAGAGATGAAAAACGCAATGATCCCACACAGGCAGATGGACAAACGTAAACAGACGCTTTTTCATTATGAATGGATTATGAATCGTCGACATTTCTAGCCAGCACTTTTGGATTTGGTTTGATAAGCTACGTTGCACCGTCGTTGGGAATTATTATTGTCGCCGAGATCCCATAGAGGCCAGCAGATGGACAACCAGACGGATTATCTGCTGTCTGGATTAAGCGCCAGATGCTAAACCAGACTATTCCCTATTCAGCTCCGGACCGCATTAGAATGTAAGCCCAAGAGGTTGGTATTCCTGCAAATGGGACTTCAGGGACAATGAGAGTTGTTAATAATTGACAATTAGTCCGTTCTCGAGACGGATTCAGCAAATCAGTCCGGATTCATTTGAATTCCGGTAAGTCCGCTTAAGCCTGGAACACAATGGACGGGCATCAGTCTCCAGTCGTCACGGCCTCCGCTCCATACCACGGCAGTCCCATCAACATAAAGACTGGCTAATTCGCATTAAGATTCTCCTTAGACCAATAGGACTCGATGAAATTTACATCCAGGCGACCTTCTAGTTTGACCATTCCAGTCTCGTGCTTACTCGGAAATTCTCTGCGAGGAACGATATTTAGCAATATTCCTCCTCCTATGAAGTTGACACTACCATAATGAGTTTGATTCCGGAATAAGCAATCTTTTTGGTGGGCCAATTATTTTCAATAAGGAATTAGTTGTATGAAATATTGCATACGAAGTTTCGCAGTCTGAGAAGAAAACTTGTTACACGTATGTATACGTCTTAACAGAAGTATACATACATACATAAGCTCACACATATTGATGAAGGCATAAGGCCAACTCCCCCCTGCGAAGTAATGCCTGAGGGCGGTCCCATAGGGTGGTTGAGGTGTATAGGGAGGTGGTTTTTTTAGTGAGTAGGCATCTCACACTGTTGTGACATTGTCCACTTCGTCTCATGAAAGAATTGTCCCCATATATATATATATATATATATATATATATATATATATGGATTAATATGCTGGAGGACCCAAGGCCCCCCCCTGAAATTTTTATTTGATGGTAAAAATGTGTCATAAAAACCCTAAAAATAAATTAAATAAGATCACTTAGTTCATTAAAAATATTTTATTTTAGGTGTAATAGCGTTTTCGCTGCCTAAAACTATTCCAAGTTCTAAATTTTTAGTATTCCATACCGCGGAAATGGTCCCAGCCCCCCCCCCGAAATTATCTAGGCCATGGGAGGACCTGAGTTCAAATCCCGAGCAAGCACTAGAGGCTTTTAACTCTCAGTGGCTTTATTCGTGGGTTGGATTCGGCCTCACTTACTGTCCCTAGGCAAACGCAGTCTTATATTAATTAATTAATGGGTACCTATATAGGGGAAAATCAGGCGGCCGGAGCGTAGTACTGACCACGCTATCTCCCTAGTGTGTCGTATGGTCATGAATCAGAATATCTGCCCCTCAGGCCCCTTGTGGCCTGTTTCGGGACTGATTATATATATATATATATATATATATATATATATATATATATATATATATATATATATATATATATAGAGGCACTGACTGTAGTATTCGGTAGCAAACCATTGGTCGAAATGATAACAGCAGAAACTCTAGCGGAATCTAATTTATAGAGATCTTTTAACTCAATGGCCAAGTCTTGATATTTTCGCAGCTTTTCGGCATATGCTTTCCTGATTTTCTCATCATTCGGCACTGAAATTATTATTATTTATATGTATATATATATATATATATATATATATATATATATATATATATATATATATTTATTAGTCACGTGACAAGCCACGAGGCCATCGAAGGACAGATACTCAACAGGTATCCAATTCTTGACTATACGACATAGATATTATGATCAGTATTATTAGCTCGCCGCCTGATTTGCCCCTTTGCGTCAATCCAATACATGCTCCGACCTTCGAACGACGACACTAGGAGATAAAAACATTTTGACGGCGTCCGAGTTTCGAACTCTGGTCCTCCAGAACAAGAGTCAAGTGATCTAACACTGAGCCAAAATCACTCCCATACATAAATTAAATATACATTCTAATTCGTTGATCATAATAAAAGCGTAAAATTCATACTTATGCAACAGTAGCTCACCCCCCCCCCCCTTTCATAGAAAGGTCAGTAGCCTGCGTCTAAAACGGATTATTGAGTACTGAAACATCCCACCAAGAGTGCGCACTGCCTTCAATCAAGCGAGTAGCCACTATTTGAAGCGAGTACCTCCACCAAGAAGTGAGATGGGGTTTATTCTTGATCGTGCCAGCTGAGGAATAACCCTATCTAATGTGAAGTGTTTCCGTGAGTACAGGATTAGAGGTGTTACATTCCGCTCTAGATTGATATATACCTCAAGAAACTTATTTATTTTTAACCTCTTAAGGCAAAAGATAAGTTCAATTAAATACCGCATGCTCACTGCGTCACTGCTGGAGCGTACCATTATATGAGCATCCATTATTGAGATATTTTTGTGTTTATTATTTTCCTAACAATTGATGAATCCGTAAATGTATGATCTACATTTAGCACGATCTTCTTCCTATTGTGCCTAACTGTTATTATTGAGGTTTCTCTCGTAAAAAAATTATTGAAAAATGCCTGCAAATCTACATCGAACCTACCTACTAGATATCAAAACTAACCTCCTTTTTATACATATTCACAAGTCTATATACAGGGTGTCAACAAAATAAACGGCAAAACTTCAGTAATCGATGCAAGATGAAAAAGGAAAGAAAATAAGTCCTTTGGCATATATCTAGTTTTTGCATCGTTTCCGCGAAAAACGCAAAAAAAAAAGCAAATAAAAAAAATTGTGAAAAGGCATTTTTTCATGATGCCCATATAAAAATCATCAAAAGTATATGCTTTATCTCTACCCAACCACCTCCCCCTAAAAACAAATAACAAAAATCCTCCCTGGTCCACAAAATTAACTGACGCCAATTAAAGCTCCAAGTTCAACATAATTTAAAATACATTTTAAATTTAACACTGGACTGGATTTAAAATAAATAAAAAATTATTCAATTTTTAAATTAGATTTTATGAAAGTTTTGGGGCGTTTTAATTGAAAATATCTTCACTTTCAGAGTCAGGGAGCCCTATAAATGCAAAAAATGAAACAAAAATTATTTTGTTTAGAGCCTTCTGCTCAAATTCAGGAACATAAATATGCTTAAGGTCCACCCAACAAACCTATGAAATGTACTCTATAAAATGTAGTCTTCTTTTTCGTAAATGGCCACCGCGCATGCGCGAACGCCAGCGGACACATTTTTGTAACCCTTAGGTACACCCGACAAACCTATGTACTGTACTCTATAACATACAGTCTGCTTTTTCGTACATGGATACTGCGCATGCGCGAACACCACTGAACATGCGCAAACGTCTTTGCGCTTGCGCGAACGCTAGCAGACACTTTTTTGTAACAGTTTTTTCTAGTTTCGTCACCGCTAAAGCATATTTATGCTAAAATTATATAGGAAAAAATGGATGTCTTGAAATTCAATTACTCTGTTATTTAATATTGGTAATGAGTTTGAAAAATGAAATTTTAAAATAGATACTAACTTTTAAAACTTCCTTTTCTTTTTAGCGATTTTTTTTTTTTTGGGGGGGGGGGGGGGGTATAGCGAGCACCCCACTTCCCTACTTACGTTTGAGCAAAACCACCTCCCTACTTAAGGATTTAATGATTCACAAAATATCAAATCATAGTATCAGCAGTTTCTATACTAAGCTTTCCAAATGACTGCAGTAAGAACGCAAACCCGCAAAGATGGCGCAGTTCCAACAAATTGGACTTTTTGTTGTGTTCTTCTCAAATGAAATTTTCACGATCAAAATGATTTCACTTCGCCTTAATTTAGTTCAAAAAAACTATAGAAAATGCAAATTCATTCAACAAATATTTTAGCGTCCATTATTATTAACTAAAAAGTTTAGGACGGGTTATCTTTAGGTTACCACCCTTTCCTCGCCAGGATAGGGCTGATGCCTTTCCTTTTTTTAAAAAAAAAAAGAAAAGCCGCTACCCCATAGTGGGAATCGAACCCACGACCCTTTGAACGGAGTGTTAAGTGCTCACGCCTTAAAACTCACGGCTACCGGTCCTCCAACAAATATTTAACTAATAAAATAAACTCCAATGAAAGCCTCTGCACGTGGAGTTAGAAACGCGCTTATCGCTTCGGCTATTTCATTGATAAAAAAGAACAGGACTCAATCTTCGCAACCTTTCACCGTCTTTGTATCGCAAGAGTCTCAAGGACCTTTTTCAACAATTACATTAGAGCAAATCAACGGAGCACGATTTAAATTATACTATCACAATGCAAACGGCAAGCTGGTCGACGTGTGTTTTATTTTTTATTATTTTTATTTTATTTTGATTCGTGACCGCTCTCAAATCCTGATTGGTTTAATTCTCCCTCCCCACTCCTTGGGACGGGTCATCCTCTGACCTAACACAACACGCCCTCGCAAGGAGCTGTTAGATGGTCTGGGTTGTCAACTCGAAGCTTGGGTGCAACTAGTACGATTAGCCACAAGGTGAACATGTGTAGATTTATCTCTTCCGTGTTAAATTATTCTATTTGTCGGAGAGCTGGTAACGCACTTTTCATGAAGTGTTTTATGCACCTTGAAATTTTGCTATAGTGCGTCTCTTGTGTAGATAAGGAGTTGTTGGCTAGACTTACCGTGGAACACCAGGTACTGCGCATAGGGGAAAGGCGCAAAGAAATATTGCCCAAAATAGTGTTTTTAGTGAAATGTTTATAATCTACTAGCTGTTACCCGGTTACACCTACACCCTGTTTATAATCTACTAGCTGTTACCCGGCTACACCTAAACCCTGTTTATAATCTACTAGCTGTTACCCGGCTACACCTACACCCTGTTTATAATCTACTAGCTGTTGCCCGGCTACACCTACACCCTGTTTATAATCTACTAGCTGTTACCCGGCTACACCTACACCCTGTTTATAATCTACTAGCTGTTACCCGGCTACACCTACACCCTGTTTATAATCTACTAGCTGTTACCCGGCTACACCTACACCCTGTTTATAATCTACTAGCTGTTACCCGGCTACACCTACACCCTGTTTATAATCTACTAGCTGTTACCCGGCTACACCTACACCCTGTTTATAATCTACTAGCTGTTACCCGGCTACACCTACACCCTGTTTATAATCTACTAGCTGTTACCCGGCTACACCTACACCCTGTTTATAATCTACTAGCTGTTACCCGGCTACACCTACACCCTGTTTATAATCTACTGGCTGTTACCCGGCTACACCTACACCCTGTTTATAATCTACTGGCTGTTACCCGGCTACACCTACACCCTGTTTATAATCTACTGGCTGTTACCCGGCTACACCTACACCCTGTTTATAATCTACTAGCTGTTACCCGGCTACACCTACACCCTGTTTATAATCTACTAGCTGTTACCCGGCTACACCTACACCCTGTTTATAATCTACTAGCTGTTACCCGGCTACACCTACACCCTGTTTATAATCTACTAGCTGTTACCCGGCTACACCTACACCCTGTTTATAATCTACTAGCTGTTACCCGGCTACACCTACACCCCGTTTATAATCTACTTATAAATTAGAAACCAAATAAGTATTATTAAAATCAAATAACACGAATCTGTAACTGTTTCGAACCCGTGACCTCCCAACTGGGAGTCCTAGACGACTTTGACCTGACCTATAACACCCCCCCCCCCCCGTATCAACACATACATGTATGCCAAGTTTAGTAAAAATCGGTCTAACAGTGTGGATTTTTATTTAAAAAAAAAGCACGTACAGACAGCAGCTGGTAGACGTTTTTGACCTGGCCTATGACACTCCCCTGATCAAGAACAACCTGTGTGCCCAGTTTGATCAAAATCTGTCTAACGGTGTGGGTTTGTATAAAGAACAAACATACAGACAGACAGATGGTAGCCGTTTTGACCTAGCCTATGGCAATCGCCGTATCAAGACCTACCATTATTCCAAGTTTGGTCAAAATCGGACGAACAGTGTGGATTTGTATAAGGGACAAACATACAGACAGACAGCTGGTAGACGTTTTTGACTTAGCCTACGACACTCCTCAGATTAAGATCTACATGTGTACCGAGTTTAGTCAAAATCGGACGAACGGTGTGGATTTGTGTAAGGGACGAACATACAGACAGACAGCTGGTAGATTTTTTTGACCTAGCCTAGGACATTCCTCGTACCAAGACCTACCATTATTCCAAGTTTGGTCAAAATCGGTCAAACGGTGTGGATTTGTATAAGGGACAAACATACAGACTGACGGCTGGTAGACGTTTTTGACTTAGCCTACGACACTCCTCAGATTAAGATCCACATGTGTACCGAGTTTAGTCAAAATCGGACGAATGGTGTGGAATTTGTATAAGGGACAAACATACAGACAGACAGCTGGTAGATTTTTTTGACCTAGCCTAGGAGATTTCTCGTATCAAGACCTACCATTATTCCAAGTTTGGTCAAAATCGGTCAAACGGTGTGGATTTGTGTAAGGAACAAACAAACAGACAGACACGTGATTTTTATATATATATAGATATAATATCTAAGAAAATACTGTAAGGTCGGATTAGGGGTTTGTTTATTTGAATTCTTTGAATTTTGTCCAGCTAGATCAGTATAAAATACCACAGTGCTATTGCTGCTGGCAGATGTGGTTGTTAAACGAAAAATACCTTAAAAGGGAGTTAATCTGTATAAAACCTGTCCCACAAATTGTGGTCATGTATAAGTGAACGTTAAAATTTAATTCATAAGGTTTCTAATCTCTTTTAATA
Organism: Gonocerus acuteangulatus; assembly: GCA_946811695.1. NCBI lineage: Eukaryota > Metazoa > Arthropoda > Insecta > Hemiptera > Coreidae > Gonocerus > Gonocerus acuteangulatus. The sequence continues at coordinate 59,125,577 of OX328131.1, forward strand.
AAATGAGTTTCCACAATGTAGTCAGGTTCCAATAATGAAAAGACTATCATTAAGGAGCTGCATTCTTGATAATTTGCTTAGTTATAACCTGTATCCATTCAAAAGAATCATGAATAGTTGTGGTATTTTGAATTTGAAATTAACAGTTGACTAAATTATTAATTTTGTTTAAGAGTAAACACCAACTTCTAGAGTACCGTCGTTTGGGGTGAGTTCGGACAGGTAGTACGAGTTCGGACAATAGTGCAAGGCGCAGGAAATCACGTGACCTGGAGCAATTTTTTTCATTAGGGACATAATTTGTTCTACAAATACGATCGATATTCCATTTTCCCCATACAGTTAAGCCGAAATCCCCGTGAGAACACTTTGAAGTGAGTAACGAATATTTTAATGTGAGTTGTAATTTCCATGATTTTCGAATTGCTAGAAACAAACGTCTGTGTAGAGGCTCTAGAAGTAATTAAACCCTATTATTTCTTATTGTGTAGTAGATTTATATGTTGTCTAGTGATGCATAAATAAATATATTTATTTTTTTGGTTCAAAAGCTTTTTTTTCTCGTTTAAGTAAAAAACTCGTATACCGTGGGGTGAGTTCGGACATGCATCAATTATACCCGCGTCCTCTTGGCTTAAAGGAAAACAGTATTTATTCCAAAGAGGCTTTGAAAAGTCTGATTGACGATGTCAAAAGGAAGAAGAAGACTCACAGAAGCAGCGGATCGATGTATGTTATTTGTTGTACAACAAAACACATAAATCGACTTTAAATAATAAATTTAGAGGAATGCACACCAGAAAAAAGGGGTGGCTAAACTAAATTTAGTAAAGAAGAAAAAAAAATACTTAAGAGAATTTTCCTGCAGCTTAATGTGATTTTCCATTCACTCGATTAAGATATTCCGAAGATAATCGTTAAAACATATTTAGATAGGTCAGGAAAAAATCGCAAGATTTTAAGACAACAAGCCTAGACTGGAATGGTGTTACGGCTTCATGAAAAGGATTAGCCATTAATGGAACGCCTTGCACAAAGCATAAATAGGTGTAGAGCAGAAGTTGATATGGAAAAAGTTAAAGAATATTTTGTTAATCTAAAAAATATAATGGAAAATATTCCTCTTGAGAATATTGTCAATAATGACCCTCACTCCATCTATAGTTTAAGTTAAGATTTTTACAGCAATTAAAGGCTGTCCGAATTCACCCCACACGTAGGGGTGAGTTCGGACACATTTTAGCGATAAAAAAAATTGAAAAATTTTGAGATATTCAAAAAACAAAATACTCTATTCGATAGAGGAAGGTTAAGGGTTCATACATTCATTTTTCCAGAATTTACAAAAAATCTGTCTTGTGGTATTACGAGAAAACCTCGAAAATGTGTCCGAACTCGCGCCAAACGACGGTACTGATGTTTTTAGCGGGGTTCCGCCCTCCTTCCATAGGGAGGAACCCGGCTTATGAGGTGGACCTCATGACACAATCCGCAAGTGCCGACTAGAAATCTTCACGTTTCAGATCTCATAGATCACGAAAATAACGGTGCTTCAAATTTGTATGTATGTATATATATGTATGTGTGAAATTTGGTACAAAAATCTTTCCTCTAATTTGAAAGGTCTAGTTCTTTAACCAGCAGAATGCGTCTACCGTAACATGGTATTTGGAGCGACATTCGCACGAAAGAAATCACGCAGATTTACGCATACATCATATGCTTGCAAGTACTCCTTTTATTCGCCTAGAAAAACAAATGAAACCATTTTTAAGGCGATAGCTTCAACCGTTTTCGAGAAAAGTGGAAAAATAGTTGTTGAATAATTTTTTTAGTTTGGGTACTTAGAATGATGGGATTCAGTTAAAATATTTTCTTCATGTTTGAAATTTATATAAACAATGATGTTTAAATTTTCGTTAAGTTTGGAGTAAAGGAAGGTTAGGAATAAAATATTTTATTAATAGATATGAAAAGTTTTGGGAACTTCGTATATTTTCCTTAATATCTCGAAAACGGTTAGGAAATCGTGGTAAGCAGAAGGTTACCATTCGAAAAGCTTACTAAATTCTCTACAAAAATATTCTGGGGGAATTTTCGATGGGACAATCACATTTTGAGAAATAAGTCCTTAAAACTTTGAAGTAGTTGGTTTATCTTATTTGAATGGTTCTTTTTGTCTGTTACCCTTACTTTTTATTCATTGCTTGTAATTGGTTTTACAACACATGCTCCTGGTGCCGGATGTGCTTCATGTCCACCGAGCTTCGTTGCAAGGAAGTAAACATTTTAGCAAATATAGGCGAATTAGTCAGTTGGGTCCAAAGAATTGCCGGACATATTATATATTCAGCAGAATGATGTAGAAGCTTTGCCTGCAATATTTAAATATGCATATTGGAGATCATCGTAGACAGGCAGATACCACTTAGCTATCTACAAACATCCATGGCCGTCTCGCGTCAAATGAACAGCAAACCTGTAATTTTAGGATCTTGTTATACTTTTAAACGATTATTAGAACGTCAGAAAGGATCATTACAGAATTTCTGATGATGGGAACGTTTACTACGTCGTTTCTGGAGTATGGTAATTCCTTCCCGAATCATGTCCATGTGCTGTAAAAGGCAACATGTCATCGAGGTAGGCCGATATGGTAATATGCCTGCAGAATTCAGGTAGGTTATTGGTCGTGCCTTATAATATGCGCATTTATATGCCAGAATAGATTGATTTATATTTGATTAATTTTCTGTGAGGGCGGTGGGGAGTCTATTGCCCAAATTCGGATCACGGTGACCAGGTAAAGCTCTAATAAGGGTACACCTACATTGATCCCGATCCGATAGCCATCGACTGTCGGAAGGAAGACAAATATAAGCATCTCAATGGAGGTGCCTACATTGGCCCCTATCCGTTCCGATCCGATGACCAATATCGGACGACCGACGCAAAGTGGCGACATATTGGGTTTCAAAATAGCCTACAGCCTCAACATCTTAACCTATTCCCATGCATTTTTTTTTTTTTTTTTTTTTTTTTTTTTTTTAAACGAAAGCTAATAAAATTTAGAACAGCTTTGTCTAGTCACATTTTTATTTTTTGTTCCCCTTGTTTATTTTTTAAAGATGATTATAACCTTCTATCTACCTTTCTTATAAATTATTTTAAAATATGAATACTAATACTTCTCTTATTGTAGTGTAACAGTTACACTAAGACTTTTTGTCGGGGCTGATATACTTCCACTAGATTGATTGGCCTCTCAACTCCTCCTTCATACCTCCAACAAGGTAATCGAAGGTTTCTATTATTATTTTCACTTCAATACGAGTTCATTACTGACCAGCTGTGACTAGATCGGATCGGATCGGTCGGGACCAATGTAGGCACTCACGTCGGCCGCTGCCGGCCGTTGTCGGTCAAACTAAATCGGATCGGATCGGGAGAAATACGGGTCTAATGTGTGTAGGTGCAGCCTAAGTCAAAAACGTCTACCAGCTGTCTGTCTGTATGTTTGTTCCTTATACAAATCCACACCGCTTGACCGATTTTCAAAAATACTTGGCACACAGTTACAGATTTGTGTTATTAGTTTGTAATAGTACTTATTTGGTTTCTAATTTATTTGGGCTTTTCTAGATGCAAAAAGTAGGTGTAGCATGGCACGCCGGGTAACAGCTAGTAATAAAATAAAATTAGCGAAATTAAATGAATAAAAAAAATAGTACTATGTGAGAAATCTGATCCACCAAGTTTAGTTGGAGGCGACCTGAAATGGTTATCTTTTTTGAGGGGTCCATCGGCGCCCAGAATGAAAACGTTCACACCCTTGAAAAAGGGTTCTGGGCTGAAGCGGCAACCATCAAACGGCGGGCCGTGTAAGGCGCCGCTCCGAACGTTTTTTGCTACCGTATCCTCGGAGACTACGCCCTTGTCGGACAAGCACAAGTACGGCTTCAACCCGCGAGTCCAAGTACTCGACTTTTTATCCCCCTGTGGACCTGCTCATCTTCTTCCGACTTGTCACATTCCTTAAGTGGAACGATGAATACACGTAAATAATTTATGTTTCAAGATGGGAACGCAAGATAGATCCGAAGAATTTTAATTGAATATTTTCGCTGCTTTTGTCGCTGAAAATTTGTTTATAAAACTTGTAATTGGACAACTTCATCGAGCACGATACATACAGTCTAATTTTATTTCAAATCATATATATGACAGGCATAAGGTCAATAAAAAACAGAATTAACGTAAATTATGGGTCTTTTTTACAAAGATTTTTATTTAGAGGCGGTTACTGTTATAACCATATGGTATTATGTGATTATAACGTTCAATCGAAAACATATGTGATTGCTCTCAATTTTCTCGATTTTCTACTTTTCTTCTAGATTTGAAGTTCTAGGCATCTGGAGGGCTGTGGTATTAAATACTGACACGAGCGGTGGCTCGTACAGAAACTGGTAAGAAATTCCTTGATTCGTTGGTAGCCAGTGTATCCTCCCGGTTGTTTCCTTATGAAACTAGAACCATTCCTGCTTTGGCGACTCTGTTGGACCCTCCGTGGAAGAAGGAGGCATTTTTAATGCTAAAAATGCACACGTGTCTATCAAATGCACCCTCGTAGCTATAAAATGCTTTAGATTCCTTCAAAAATGCTGCTAGTAGTTTTCTAAGAGAAAGTACTAGTACAGACACTATTGATTCCACTTTATCCTACATCTACACCCGAAATTCTGTGTTCCCCCACTTCGACTATGGTTGCCTGGTGTATGGAGGGCTCACTGGGGAGCTTGAGGTTCGTCTTAAGCGATTAATGAACAGTTTTCTCAGATTTATCCTCGATACCCCCAGGGATGCCCATATTTCACACCGGTATTCCGAGTTGAAGTGGCTATTTCCATCAATTCGACGACAATATTTCCTAGGTTCCTTCCTTTACCAAACCATTTCTTCCAAATCTCCTTCCTATATTTACAACCTCCTGCAGTTTAAATCTGCTGTCCATTCCCGTGGTACCCGCTCCCGTCCCTCCGATCTCTATCCTCCAACTCATAAAACAGCCTTCTTCGACCGTTCCTTCATCTCCCGAGCCTCCTCCTTCTGGAACTCTATCCCTCTTTCCATTCGACACTCTCCTTCCTTACCTGTCTTTAAATCCCGCCTCTTTGCTTTTCTCCTATCCTCCCAGGAAGACGCTTCTTAAAATTTCACCACCAGGAAGACCTGATTACCTTTGTAAATTATATTGCTGTTTTTTTCTCGTGTTTATGCATTTTCCTAGTTTATATCTTTTTATAGCCCCCATTCCTTTAATATTTATTCAACTTTTTAATATTTATTTGTTTATTTAAACTCTTTAATTTTATTCCCATCCCCCTCTGAACATTGTATCATCATTGCCCCATTCCAATGAATGTACATATTTACTTATATTTCATTTTATTATTTAAGGCTTCACATATAATATTTGTATTAGTTGCTTTCTTTGTTTTGTTCTTTTATACTTTTGTTTTACTTTATTCATATTTATATTTTTAGGTTAATTTCTTTATTGTTTATTTTGTACTTATTTTTATTCTTATGGGACGAAGTCCCAGAATAAAGTTTTTTTTTCATTCATTCATTCATTCATTCATTCATTTCATTCATTCATTCATTCAAAATTCAAAAACTAGCTGCGACTGAAAAGAGAAGCAGCATTCTCGTGCATGTTCGACGCAAAAAATATGAAGACAACGCTGGGGATTCGATTATAACCATTCAAAATTAATTGCAGCAACATCCACTGTCGAACAAAGCTTGTCCGCTTTTAAATCACTTTTTTGTGTCTCTTGAAACTTTTTTTCTTTGGAAAAGCTTTGTATGAATATAAATAAATGCGATTTACATTTAAAACCTTTTTGTAATCATAAATATACCTAATACTGCAAGTAATAGATAATTCAATTCAGTAACATTAAATTCTTCATTTTACAGGTACGTACGGAATAGGGGAAGACACTATCGAATAACTGTCGATAGTATCGACATTTTTTAATCGATAGTGCTGAACTATCGACTATCGCCCATCCCTACTCTCAATATTATTTTTAAAATGGATGCATTCGGGTTGTATTTCTACAGTAAAAATGATGAAACAATTATGTCAAATATTAAAGAGTTCTGTCCACCTAAGCACCTTACAGTCAATCACTCCAAAAATTTTGTCGACCCTGATTTTGGTGCTCATACAAAGACTGTGGAGTGAATGTGAGCGAGCGTCAAGAGACGAAACAAGAAGGAATCTGGCACGTCCAGACAGCATTTATATTCTTATTTATGTGAGTAGTTGTGGAGGAAGCGGCATGATGGAGAAGATTTGTTTGAAACAATTATGACAAATATTAAAGAGTTCCAAGCCCCTCAGCCATAATTATTTGATTAGTTTATGGTTATTTTATGTTCATTAAATAAATCACTAAAATATAATACATGTGTTTCATTAGTATATATTAGTCACTTATAAAAATCACGGTACGGAGCTTTGTAAAAAAGATCCTAACCCTAAGACCGAGAACTGGCAACGCATGAAGTGTTTTATGCGCCCTGAAATTTTGCTATTATGTACCTCTTATTTTTTTTTTATTTTTTATTTTTTTATTTTTGTGTTAACGCTTTATAGCGATGTACACCTTACATTTTTTATATATATATATAAAATATATATATATATATATATACATTCATTTCTACATGTTAACATTTTGTATATATCATTACATTATATTATATTACATTATTGTCTATATATTTATATCGTTTATACATTATTACATTATATTAAATTACATAATTGTCTATACTTACATCATGTATATATGTTACTACAGTATATTACGTTATTGTCTATATATGTACATTCTATATAACTAAGGCCTAATACAATTATTATTACAATTATACAATAAATACTATATACATATACAGTTATGTTAATTAGTACATATATATAATCCTAGGAACCTCTTAGGAATATATATATATATATATATATATATATATATATATATATATATACATATAATCCTGTACCTCTTAGGTAGATAAGAAGGTAAATATGTGTTTCCTGGACATACCTTGGAACACCAGGTACTGCGCATAGGGGAAAGGTGCAAAACAATATTGCCCAAAAGTACAGTTTTATTCAGAAGCCAACTATATTAATGAAAAAAAATGGCAAATTAAGGCAATTTTCAAATTAATAATAAATAAGGCAGGGACTTTTAAGGGGTTAAAATGATAATAATTAAAAAAAATTAAGTACCTAGTTTTTATTTTTAATATTAAATGAAGTGCTAAACAGCATCTTCAATAAACATATTTGAAAATAATTACAAAAGGGCAGACACTTTTGTGGGGTATGATTATCAGGAAACATAAAAATAAATGTTGAATATGATAGACTGCAATACACTGCGCGTAACCGTAAGAGTGAATGACAGCACCGCGCAGTTGTGGTTATTCTCTGCGCTCTCATTGGTTCTTGCTCATATGATCTTGTACAGCTGTTCCGGTTTAAATGGAAGCGCGAATAAAACTCTCATTTAATATGAGAATAAAAACAATTAAGTTTTTTTTTTTTACGTGTTATATCCCTTAAAAGTGCCTGCCATATTTATGGCAGGCACCTTAAATTTCAAGGTGCATAAAACACCTCATGAAAAGTGCGTTTTCAGCTTTCGGACTAAATTATTTTATTTAATTCAGCTGAACATATTTTACACCTCTTTACGTCCCTCTTCAGGAGCTAAAGAAATTAATCATTAACTTTTTTTTCCTTGGTGTTTAAAGGCCATTCAACCACTATTGGGTCATTTATGCCTCTTGGCCGGTCCGTTGGTAGCATCGAAAGCAGAGACAGAGCCCGAGGCCAGCGGGAGGCGGACCCAGCCAAGGTCGAGTAGAGTCCCCCGTGCCAGTTCTACCTTAGTGGCCCGCATCTGGTGACTGGCTGCCAGGTCTATGATAGAAGGTGTGCTTGCTGGTGCCAGGGCAACCAAACCTTCACAGACCGCATGGGGGGGGCTCGTCCTCAGCCCTAACCAAGCCCATCGCTCCCGCCGACCCACGCGCCCCACCTCCGTTCCGAACGCCACCAACGGTAAAAAAAAGTAATTGTAACGAAATTTTAGTTAGTAAACGTCTTAATAATTTAAATTATATCAATTAATGATGGTTATACATTTTTTAAAAGGGACTAATATGTTTTACGTTTGCTGTTAAATAAGTTTAGATGAAATTTTTGTCGAAATATATCCTAGAGGCCAATACTGCTTATAATAGGTGATAATTGGAAAAGATTTTAATTTACAATGAAGAATTGCTAAAGCCAGCGCTAAATTTTGTTTTTTAAATTGGTTTTAGCCAGGAAAGAAAAAATATTAGAAAGATGAACTGAATTATTTCCTAGCAGCTCTCTAAGATGTATCGGGAGACTCAGTCGAACTCGCTCATCTTCATATGCCCTACATTCCGTCAGGATAATCATTAACTGACCCTTTGCTCAAATTTACTGAATTACCAAAATTTGCGGAAGGGCAATAGAACTTCAACATACATTTTCAGAAAATTAATTTCACTCCTCCACATGAATCTTTCAATAAATTTTATAACATATGTTTCCAGCCAAATATTTGGAGGCCTGGTGGCCGTTAATCTTAAGGCGTGAGCACTTAACAGTCCGTGCCAAGGGTCGTGGGTTCGATTCCCACTATGGGATGGTGGCTTTTCTTTAAAAAAAGAAATAGTATCAGACCTATCCTAGCTAGAAAAGGGTGGTAACCTATAGGTAACTTATCCTAAAATTCTTTGTTAATAATAATGGTAGCTGCTAATGACCCTGGCAGTCGGAGCACCGATAATTAATAAATAAAAAAAAATAATGGACGTTAAAATTTAAATAAAAATAAAATATTTATCACCTAGTAATAGTAACTAGATAAAATCACTGGCGGGCCTGTTCTAAAAAAAAAACAAGATAGTAAGTGTTATGATAAAAATGAAACAGCTGCTACCAAACCTATTTAATTTTTATTTCTTTAATACTGAACCATTTTAAACAATTGGCTAAAATAATTACCTATTCCTACAATTATGGATGGAATACATGGTAGAAGAGAGGAATTCATGGAGTACCTGATTAGCCATGGAGTTCTGGACCGCCTTGGAGGAGCCCTGACACAGCTGTACAAGGAGAAAAGAAAACCAGCAGATCCAAAGCTGTATGTAGCAGAAAGGTTAGCAGATAAACGGCAGGTAGAAGTGGTTCAACAGCTCCTCTCAGATGTATCAAAAGCAAAACAAAGTTTGCACAAATTAGAGAAAAATATAACAAAATAAAATGTCTTAACTACAATAAAATAGTGCACAGATTAATCTTAGAGTTTTTCAGGTAATACTGAAGGAGAGTGTCCTCAGCACCGATTTTCTTCAAAATTTGCACTATAACGTATTTTGATGCACTAAACACGAATCCGTTGAAAAAAAAAAGTTGTTCGCAACTAGGAAAGAAGTTATTAAGCACTAAAGTTCACTGTTATGGAGGTTATAAAAGACGGGGTAAACAGCTTATATGTAAACACGCGCCTGCGCAATAGTCCTTAATGACGAAGTGTAATTGAAATTTAGACTCACCTGTGGTAGCTGACTTGGTCGTAAACTGTCGCTTTTGGGCATACGTGCTATGCGTTAAACCCCTAGTCAATCCAACTCGCAGAAATGAAAAGAATTCTATGGCCCAAAAGTCGTCCAAGGCAGTCTTCCCTTACCTTCATAACAGTGAACTTCTTTTTTTAAATAACTTCTTTCCTAGTTGCGAGCAACTTTTTTTTTTCAACGGATTCGTGTTTAGTGCATCAAAATACGTTATAGTGCAAACTTTGAAGAAAATCGGTGCTGAGGACACTCTCCTTCAGTTTTACAGTTTTTCATTTTTCCAATATATTCTAAAGTAAATTAACAAACATTCCCAAAGTTAATCAAATGAATTTTCGAAAATGTGCACAATCTGCTAAACTAAGATTAGCAGGTTGTGATTATAGCAACGTAATTTATTTGGGCGGGGGGCGAGGTTAGCTCAGTGGTAGAGCACTGGACTAATAAGCTGGAGGCCTCAGTTCAAATCCCGAGCAAGCACTAAAGATTTTTTCTTCTAGTGTCTTTGTTCATGGGTTGAATTCGGCCTCCCTGACCGTCCCTAGGCCAACCCAGCCTTTAATTAATTTAATTAATAATGGGTACCTTGGGAGCTAATGACTCTAGCAGTCGAAGCAACCAAGGGGAAAATCAGGCGGCCGGAGCATAGTACTGACCACACTATCTCCCTAGTGTGCCGTATGGTCATGAATCAGATACCTCTATAGTATCTGCCCCTCAAAGCCCTTGTGGCCTGTTACGGGACTGATTTTTTTTTTTTTAATTTATTTGGGCAGCATTTTTTATTTATCGCGAACTAGCTGTTACCCGGAGCACAGTGGGGCCAAAAGACATTTCTTGTTTCAAAAAACGCCACAGCCTCCAAATCTTCACCGATTTCAATGCATTTTATTTTAAGTAAAAGCTAATAAAATTTAGTACAACTTTATCTAGCCAGATTTTTGTTTTTTGTTTCCCCTGTTTATTGAATTACATGTAAATAATTCCTGGACTTTTACAATTGAACATAAAATAATATTTTATTTTTCATCTACCTAAATATCAGCACTGATATCGTTGAAATTAAACATTCAAATCCTCATTAGACTTAGAAAAAATCAGACTGACATCTTCAAAACTAAAATTTATCTTAATTTAACAATGAGATTAATTGAAATAATTTGACTTTTGAATGATTTGAAAATAGATTCCGATGTCTAATCAGGATTCGAATGTTTAATTTCAACGAGATGAGTGCTGATATTAAGTTAGATGAAAAATAAAATATCATTTTATGTTCAATTGTAAATGCTCGTGAATTATTTACATGTAATTTAATAAAAAGGCCAAACAAGAACCAAATATCTGGCTAGACAACGCTGTTCTAAATTTTATTAGCTTTCATTTAAAAACAAATATCATTAAAATTGGTTAAAATTTAGACTTAGCCTTTTTTTGAATCACGAAATGTCTTTTGGCCCACTGTACGGTGTGCCGTACTACACCTACTTTCTCCATATAGAAAAGCAAAAATAAACCAGAAACCAAATAAGTAATATTAAAATCTAATAACGTCAATCTGTTACTGTTCAGGTTCACAGTTTCGAACCCGTGACCTCCGAACTGTGAGTCCTAAACGAGTTAGCCTTTAAAGTTCCCCGGATCAAGACCTACCTGTGTGCCAAGTTTGGGCAAAATCGGTCAAACTGTGTGGATTTGTATAAGGAATAAACTGACAGACAGACAGATAAACAAACAGCGGATTTTGTAAAAATGCAGTTTCCAGCCCTCCAAACCGATTTCTTTCAAATTTTGCACAATAACGTATTTTGATGCACTAAACACGAATACGATAAAAAAAAAACGTCGGATTTAACTAGGAAAGAAGTTATTAAGCACTTAAGTTCACTGTTATGCAGGTTATGAGAGCTATTAATTATAGGGAGTTGGATTGACTGGGGTTTTGTTATTTTCTTGAGCGAGCGGAAACGCATAGCACGTATGCCCTTAAGCGACAGAGGACGATGCCCTTAAAATTGAAATATTTTCGAATAAATGGTTTCTGAACATTTCAAATGAGAGTTCTCTGTTTCCCAATGTTACATATCTGCGCATGCGCGTGTTTACAAATACGCTGATGACGCCTAGTTTTATAACCTTCCTAACTTTAGTGCTTAATATTATATTATATTAATTTTAGCGAGTTGGATTGACTAGGGTTTTGTTATCTTCTTGAGCGAGCGTAGCGAGCGGAAACGCATAGCATGTATGCCTTAAAGACGTCATTTACGCCTTAAAGTCGTCACAAATTTAGTTGTTTACATTAGCTCTCCTAACCTGCATAACAGTGAACTTAAGTGCTTAATAACTTCTTTCCTAGTTAAATCCGACGATTTTTTTTATCGTATTCGTGTTTAGTGCATCAAAATACGTTATTGTGCAAAATTTGAAAGAAATCGGTTTGGAGGGCTGGAAACTGCATTTTTACCGCGGATTTTTATATAGATAAATAGAAAAGGTGGATGCTTTCTTATTTATTTATTTTAAGTTGAGTTGATTTCTTATTGCTTAATATATTTGATTCTTTTGGATCGTTGCTTTGGCTCTCTTGCAGAACCTTCGAATGTTTCATCCATAAATGTTTTATTGACTTTGATTCAATAATTTTCAACCCTTTTGATTTTTTAATTTTTTTAGATACATTTGTTCTTTGATTTTTCTTTTTCAGATTTTTTCCCAGAAGGACAGTCATCGGTTTTATTAATTTAATTTTTCCCAATAATATTTTCGCTTGATTGACTTCTTTGGGCTCAAATTCTTTAATTCCCTCCAAGATTTGAATACTTAAAGCTTTTTTCATTGGACTTAAGACCTTAAATATTTTGTTTAATTTTCGATTTTTTTCCAGTGAATTGCCTAAACGTTCTGCGAGCAAATTTCTTGATTGTAATTCCTTTTCTGTTTTAGTTGTCCGTATTTTTTCCTGGAATTTTCTCTTTCGTGCGCCTTTCGCGGTTCGTCTTCTCTGTTTAGTTGTCTGATCTTTAGATGGTCTGGAGAATTTTTGTTTTCTAGTCCTTTCCAAAACTGTAGCTAAATATCTTACCTTTTCTCTTATTTCTTTCAAATCTTGGACGACAGATCGCATAACTGGTTCCACTGTTGCACCCTCATAACCTAAAAACTTTGCCAAAAATGCGCAAGGATCTGAAGGGCGTATTTCTTGACAATAGAGAACCTCAAGACCTCGGATCAGATCTTCGAGCAATCCCGATTCCAAAAGGTAATTTCTGAATCCTCTCAGCTTAGGAATTTTCTGCATATTGCCGGAGGAAAATAATCAAACGACTAAAAGAAGGCTATTAAAATGTCTAATAAAACGGCCAAAGAAATATAATCTAGGTAAATCATAACCATTGCAATGATGACAAAACAAAAACCCCTGATAAAACAGATGTTTTCTTGTAAAATGAAAGCTCTTGTTTATTTATTTGGTACTTAAGTATTAGCTTCGTCAGGTTAGAATTGGTCCTCGTTTAGTGACCTGGATCATCATCACATCCAATAAGACGACGGAAAGACCATTTTTTTAATATTATCAAGGAGTTGGGTTGACTAGAGTTTCGATATAACCTTGAAGAAACGCGTAACACTTTCCTGTTTTCCACGTTGGAGTAACCCTCCATCGTGGGAGTTTATTTCAAGTACGTTTGCCATCCTTTTGGATACTGCACGTATTTAACAACGCGTAGCACTTTTTCTTTTTTTTTAAGGTTTAACGGCGTATCAACAATTGGGCTATTAACGCCGGGCTATCTATAGGTTGCCGCTTTTTTATAATGCCATCAGCACGTAATCGGTCACCAATTCAGGTACTGCCACGCCCGACGTTGCTTAACTTCGGTGATCAACGGCAACCGGTGCACTCAACGTGGCTATGGCCGTTGGCGCGTAGCACTTGTTAATGGCATAATTTCTATGCGTTTCCGCTCGCTCAAGGTTATATCGAAACTCTAGGCAATCCAACATGTTGATAATAAAGATCACTGGATTTCGGTGGAATTTAGACGTTTATTACAAGATGTTTCATGTTAAAATGGATCTTATTGTTATGTATCAAATGCTTAAGTTACAACAAATACCTAACTGATGTTAAGTCCCTGGTGCTTCGTTCTAATTTCATTACATTTGAGCCTCATTGATCTATATATTTATTGAATATGTTAACACTAACACATTTTTTTATTGGTTGGGGGGCCATCTGGCCCCCCAACAAATAAAAAAAATCGTTTGGGGAAAAAATTACGGCATGCAATAACCTGTTTTTTTTTAGCGCGGTTCCTCCCACCCCCATAGGGAGGAACCCCGCTTATAAGGTGATCTCATGACATGAAAAGTTGTGGTAACTTTGTATATTTTCCTCAATATCTCGAAAGCGGTTGAGAATTTTGGTAAGCGGAAAGTTACCATTCGAAAGCTTACTAAATACTCTATAAAAAATGTCCTGAAGAAAGTTTTGATTGGGCGATGTCAATCGGAGAAATATGTGCTTAAAACTTTAAAGTAATTGATTTCGTTTATTCAAACGGTTCTTTTGTCTGTTTTTATTCCTTGTAATTTTTTAATTGCTTATAGTTGGATAATGTATTTAACAATAAAACAGGTTAAGTAAAATAAGAAAAACAATTTATTGTTTGAAATATAGCTTTCAAGAGAGATTCGAAGGCCTTGACTATATTCAACTGCCTAGCGGAGGCCTTTCTGGGGTTGTCCGACCCATCCAGGTAAGATCATAAATCAAGACCTTACAGGAAAAGTGGGTAAAAATGAAGTTTCACGCCCTCAAAACCGATTTCTTTCAAATTTTGTACAATAACGTATTTTGATGCACTAAACACGAATACGTTAAAAAAAACCTTCGCATTTAACTAGGAAAAAAGTTATTAAGCACTAAAGTTATTAGAATAATTAATAGAATTCTATTAATTTTAGCGAGTTGGATTGACTGGGTTTTTGTTATCTTCTTAAGCGAGCGTAAACGCATAGCACGTATGCCCTTAAGCGACAGGTGACGACGGGTGAGGATGCCCTTAAAATTATTACAATATTTTTGAATAAATGGTTTCTGAACATTTCAAATGAGAGTTCTCTGTTTCCCAATGTTACATATCTGCGCATGCGCGTGTTTACAAATACCCTGTTGACGCCTAGTTTTATAACCTTCCTAACAGTGAACTTTAGTGCTTAATATTATATTCTATTAGAATTCTATTAATTTTAGCGAGTTGGATTGACTGGGGTTTTGTTATCTTCTTGAGCGAGCGTAGCGAGCGGAAACGCATAGCATGTATGCCTTAAAGTCGTCACAAATTTAATTGTTTACATTAGCTCTCATAACCCGCATAACAGTGAACTTTAGTGCTTAATAACTTCATTCCTAGTTAAATGCGAGGGGTTTTTTTAACGTATTCGTGTTTAGTGCATCAAAATAAGTCATTGTACAAAATTTGAAAGAAATCGGTTTTAAGGGCGTAAAACTTCATTTTTACCGAAAAGTGGAACCAAAATAAAACTGTTTCTATTTTAATCTTTCCAAATGAGACTAGGGATAAGTACGGAACCGCGCTAAGATGATACAGTTCCTGCGAGTCGGACTTTTTTACAATAGCTGTTAGTGAATAATAAATAACAGCTGTGAAACATAATTGAAAAAAACTTTGCAACTTGCCGTGTTAACACTAACTTGGAGGTTATCTGCGAAAAATGACTACAAGACCTATCGATTCTAAAAGGGAAGAATTCAGGAAATACCTCGAGCGAACTGGAGTCCTCGATGCTATTACCAAAGTACTCGTCATGCTCTACGAGGAACTCGACAAGCCGGAAGATGCTTTGGAATTCGTCAGGTCGAATCTCGGCGACAAGCGACCGCCTTTGGCAGAAGTGGAAGCATTGAGGGCGGACTACGAATTGGCTCAGAAGAAGATGAAGGAATTGGAAGAAGAAATACGAATTCTCAAAGGGGAAGATTTAGCTGAAGATGCATTCGGAAAATACGAAGAGGAAACAGACTATTCTAATGAAGGCGGTGGTAAAACTGAATAAATATTTGAATTATAATATTTTGTATTTTGTTATTTGATTTTTCGGTATAAATGAAGTTTAGGATCCTCACAACCGATTACTTTCAATTTTTGCACTATAACGTATTTTAATGCACTAAACACGAATCCGTTGAAAAAAAAAAAAAAAGAAAAAAAAAAAAAAAAAAAAACGCTCTCAACTCGGAAAGAAGTTGTTAAGGTAAAAGTGAAGTTTCACGCCCTCCAAACCGATTTCTTTCACACTTTTCACAACAATGTATTTTGATGCACTTAACACGAATAAGTTAAAAAAAAAAAAACCTTCGCATTTAACTAGGAAAGAAGTTATTAAGCACTAAAGTTCACTGTTAGGAAGGTTATAAAACTAGCCGTCAACAGCGTATTTGTAAACACGCGCATGCGCAGATATGTAACATTGGGAAACAGAACTCTCATTTGAAATGTTCATAAAACATTTATTCAAAAATATTGTTAATTTTAAGGGCATCCTCACCCGTCGTCACCTTTCGCTTATGGCCATACGTGCTATGCGTTTCCGCTCGCTCAAGAAGATAACAAAACCCCAGTCAATCCAACTCGCTAAAATTAATAGAATTCTATTAATTTTAGTGAATTGGATTGACTGTGGTTTTGTTATCTTCTTGAGCGAGCGGAAAGGCATCGCATGTATGCCTTAAAGTCGTCATTTATGCCTTAAAGTCATGTATGCCTTAAAGTCGTCATTTATGCCATAAAGTCATGTATGCCTTAAAGTCGTCACAAATTTAGTTGTTTACATTAGCTCTCATAACCTGCATAACAGTGAACTTTAGTGCTTAATAACTTCTTTCCTGGTTAAATGCGAAGGTTTTTTTCTAAAGAAAGAAATCGGTTTGGAGGGCGTGAAACTTCACTTTTACCGTTATTAAGCACTGAAGTTCACTTTTATGGAGGTTATAAAAGTTGGCGTTAACAGCGTATTAATAAACATGCATGTTAAGAAGAATGTCTAGGACGACTTTTGGGCATACGTACTATGCTTTTCTGCTCGCTAAAGAAGATATCGAAACTCTAGTCAATTCAACTCGCTGAAATTAATAGAATTCTATAAATTTTAGCGAGTTGGATTGACTAGAGTTTTGATATCTTCTTGAGCATAGCACTCTGCCCATAAGCGACAGGTTACAACGGGTGAGGATGCCCTTAAAATTGACAATTATTTTTGAATAAATAGTTTATCAATACTTCAAATGAGAGTTCTTTGTTGCACAATGTTAGATGCCTGCGCATGCACATGCTTACAAATACGCTGTTTACGCCAACTTTAACATCCATAACAGTGAACTTTAGTGCTTATAACTTCTTTCCTAGTTGAGAGCAATTTTTTTTTTTTTTTTTTTTTTTTTAACGGATTCGTGTTTAGTGCATCAAAATACGTTATAATGAAGAATGTGAAAGTAATCGTTTGTGGTTACCCCAAAACTTCAGTTTTACCGATTCTTCGCTTAAGGGCCGATAAGGAGTGATCATTCCGTCCCTACAGTTATGGGTTCGATTCTCACTAGGTGGGGATCGATTTTCTTTCGGAAAAAGAAAATACAACTGCCCTAATCTGGCAGGAAAATGGTAGTTACCTGCATATAACCTCCTCCTCGGACGTTAATATATGGAAAAAGAGTTCGTTTCGTAGGACCCGCATAACTATGGTGGCCGATTTCCTAACGAATGCGTTTAAAGTAACCCATAGAAATATTAAATAAATTCGAATAACAACACAATTTCTAGTGGACCGATTTTGGTTTTCCCATTAGTTGGGCATTGTACCTAGCGAGTTTCGTAACAAATGAATAAAAACAATGGCCATCAATAATAATATGTTTCTGGAGTTCCTCCCCCCCTTCACTAATTAATTGAGTTAGATTATTTTTACAACACGTCTTTTTTTTAGAAGAACGCACACAAAAAAGGTTCAGGCCCAGAGTGCAGACCATGTTTTTGTGGCCGCTGAATCTGAATCCGAGGTCAGAAAAACCCCAGCAATTTTCTTTAAAGCCTGACCCCCTATTATATATATATAAACATACATACCACCCCCACGCCTATACATATATATATATATATATATATATACATATATATATATATATATACATATATATATATAAACATACATATCACCCCCACGCCTATATATATATATATAGGCGTGGGGGTGATATGTATGTTATATATATATATATATATATATATATATATATATATATATATATATATATGTATATGTATATATATATATATATATGTATATATATATATATATATATATATATATATGTATATATATATATATATATATATATATATATATATTTTTAGATGGAACGGCATTTTTCTCCAGCGGTGGTACTCCTCCTCACTTGTTCCCGGAATATTTCGATGGATTCATCTCCATCTTCTTCAGCCAGGTACTTGTTTCTTCCTCGGTGGTAGCCAAGGGAATGTTTCACCGAGGAAGAAACAAGTACCTGGCTGAAGAAGATGGAGATGAATCCATCGAAATATTCCGGGAACAAGTGAGGAGGAGTACCACCGCTGGAGAAAAATGCCGTTCCATCTAAAAATACTATCCCAGCGACGAAAAATAACATCAAACATATATATATATATATATATATATATATATATATATATATATCATACAGTATCAGACGGTATGGATTTATTATAAGAAACAAACATACAGACAGACAGCTAATAGACATTTTTAACTTAGCCTATGACACTCCTCGGGTCAAAATCTACCTGTGTGTCAAGTTTGGTCAAAATCGGTCAAACGGTGTTTATTTGTATAAGGAACCTGTGTATTTGTATAAGCCTGGTGCACTCCTCAGATCAAGATCTACCTGTATGCCAAGTTTTGTCAAAATCTTTCAAAACTCCTTTCATGATTGCAACCTTCATATGTACATTCAGAAAATGCTAAAATGATATAATTCATTTTTTTCTACCTCTTCAAATTTTCTTTTGTGTACATGTTCTTTACCTCTCATTAAGACGGAAGAAGTAGGGACATCACATGCTTTTATTGAAACAAAGCAAAAAAAAAAAAAAAAAAAAAAAAAAAAAAAAAAAAAAATTTAAAAAAGCATTAATTACTCTGTAGCAATGTTTCATATGCTGCATTTTGGAGGGAGGGATTTTTTTTTCTGGCGTTCTATCAAAATTATTTTTGTTACTGTGTGTCAAGTTGGGATATTAGCCCCTTGAGCCTGAGGTAATACCACCGTGGATTTCCTAGGCCAACCAACCATCCATGATGCTGCATAATTTCTTTGATCAATGGGAACCAGAATGTTCAACATGATACGAGTTCATATTTATCAAAAGGAATGTTTAGTTGTATTTCTTGATTTTTGATAGAATTGCAGGTATTAGTTGGAACAATGAAGCAAAATATTAAAAAAACATTAATTTTTATTTAAAAATATCTATCAAAGATAAATTAAATAAATGGACGGAAGTAGCATATACAATGAATGCATACAAAAATGGATGCATCAAAAGATCACAGGAGTTTACTAACTAGAGAAGCAATGCTCCTCTCTTTAAAACAATTAATTATTACAAATACAACAAGTAAATTACATAAATTATTATAGTAACCAATACTCATTCTTATAAAGAATTTCAATATTCATTGTCATGAAAACTAGCACTAGTCATAATGTTATTTAATAATCTCATTTCCATAAATACATTCTGGGTTCAGGCATATCTCAGAGAAATACATAATTAACTAACAATGATATAAAAGACAAATGGCAATTGAACTGGATTTATATAACAGAAAACAACCTTCAAGATTATTATTAAAAGATGGTGACCCTATTTTTCACAATATATTTATATGTGGCAGAAGGTCAAATTTCAAACAATACATTTTGCACAATATATTTGAGGCGTATAGATGCAAAAGCGCTTCTATCCAATTCTTAGCTCATAACATTGTTTTTGTTTTTTTTTCAAATCTTTACCTATCCTACCTACTTGATATTAAAAATCACCAACGTTATAATATAGAACAGTATATTATACTGCATCAATACGCCTCATTTGATATATCAAACTAGTATTTCGAAAGTGACACAACTCAAAAATTCGGTGTTTTTCAGTTATTACTGTGAAAGAAATGGTAAATATCTCTTTATCAACCATCAAACTTGTATGTCCCTAGCTTCAGAGCTTGTACACCAGAGGGCACTTGTGTCACACTTCCTGTCTTATTGCTATGCCCTCTACATAGGCAAGAGTGACACATTTTTAGTTGTTTTATTTTTGGTTGTGTCAATTTAGAAATACTATTGTGATATGTTGTTGTAATATTTCTTTCGTCACTACTCCTTTATTTTGATCTACATGTTTCTCGTCCCTTTTACGCCTCTTCAGGTGCACTTAAAATAACATATCATTACATCATTACATATCAAATTGATTGTGCAATGTGCGACAAGGTGTATGTAGGGGAATCCGGTCAACTAATAAAAGAGAGAGTTAAACAAACCAAAAACCTGGACGAGATGGACAACAAACCTCCATTGGTGGAACATGCTATAAAAAATAGTCACACTTTTAATTTTGACACAGTTAAAATATTAGATAAGGATAAAAACTCCATAAAAGGAAAAATAGAAGAAAATATAGACTTAATTAAAAACAGGAAATAGGCAGTTAATAAAAAACAGACTTTGACAGACTGGACTACAGGGATTCAAGCTGAGTGGAAACACTTTCCAAGCGTTTCTTAACTTATTTATTAGTTGTTTTAATAAATAATTAATTCTTAGTTAATAACAATGGACGTTAAAATTTAAATAAATAAATAAAATAAAGAATTGAACTAAGTATCAACAAAACCGCTTCTTCTCTATGAAGTGCCAAAGAACTGTCAAATTATCAAGTTATATGTAGAGCATGCTCAAATAAAGAAGTGTTCTCCTATGGTTCACAATTCAACGTGGTTGCTTAATATTGGCTCATATGATCCTAAGCATACCAAATATTGGAAGAACAAAACTTTCTTCCACTTTGAACTTCGTAACAATAACAGATAATAATTTTTGATTTATTATTCAACTTATAAAAACTTATCAATTAAATTAAAGAAATTCTTTTCCTAAATAATACTGTTAACCCTAGGTAAGTAATAGGACTGATAAGAGACAAAGTCTTGGCTCACTTTGGGCTACCGCTGAGATTGATTTGAATTTACTTACCATCTAATTGATTATTTTTATGCAATGAGAAACTGAATGGTGCTCACCGTATTGAACGTGTTAACCTTAGAGCAGATGTGCTTGGGTTCTAAAGGTAGTCTAAGGGGGTTCATTTTCCAGACCCTTTTCCAACTCTTATTATCCTTCCCACCCCTGGTCTAGGGAACCCTCAGTATTGTCCCTTATTGCAAGCAAAACAGTAGGAGGGCACTGCACTTTCTGAGCCCACTTATAATTACATAATAATAGTTTCTCTAGAATCTTATGAGTTTTTAATGTGGAAGATTAGTTTTTATTGATTGATTTTATGAATAATTTTCAACATTATATTAACAAAACAAATTTTGAAACATTAACATATTTTTATCTCCGTGTCTTCAAAAAATATGTAAAATAAACATTACTAACATTTATATAAATATTTATCGATATATAACATTAAGAAATTTTAATATGTCCAAAATAAACACTCCATTAATCAACATCAAACAAACCTGGGGTACTCTATACCACATGCGCCCCCTACTGATGTTACAAAAGGAGACAATAATAAAACTATATTTCTTGAAAACTAAAAGAAGATACTCGTACTGTGATGCAATTTTACTTAATCTAATAAATTAATAAAATTGAAAGCAACAATAATATTGATTAATTGAATTTAGGAAAATTAAGTTACCAGACTGAAAAGTGAGCTTGTTCATTTAAACAAAAGTCTGGCAGCTTAATCAACAGACCTGCAGGCTTCGATTGAAAGCGTAGTAAAATAGCCTCATTTGCAGAGCCTTCATTCTTCTTTCTTTTTTTTTACTTCTTAAGGATTTCAGACACGGGATTCACCCTTGAAAATGGGGGAGAACTAAAGGCGAACCTGAGAAACAAGGCGAAGAGTCGTGTTACCTACATCTTTCTGACTCAGCAAACAAAATTAAAAAAAAAGTTGATATTTCAGATTCACCCTTACTCTTCCAATACAAATTTGAATGGCTGATTTTTTATGACCTATGGGTATGAAATTTGTACATTTCTTTTTAGAACTTATCTTAGGAAGAGAATGCACATAGAAACATCAAGAAATATGAAATATGGCCACTAACAAATTGGCAGAATTATGTTTTGTACTTTGAGCAATCTGAGATTTTTAAATTGAAATTTGACTGGAAATAAATTAAACTATTGTACAAACTAAATAAGTGACTAACTTACTAAACATTCTATCAGCCTAGATTAAAATAAATATTTATCTATACACAATAACATAAAGTCCGTCATGAAGGAGCTACATAGCTTAGCACTTGCCTCAGAGTTGGGTAGTGAATCTGCATTCCTGAATAATTTGCTTAAAATAAAACCAAGACAAAAATACTGGCTAATTGGTAATTTGGGTCCGCAGTAAGCCCTCCATGTGATGTACCAATTTAGATTATTTGGGAACGTTGGGCCCGATTGTGTTAACAGGCACATAAATATATACATGTAAATTTTAACAGGGGTCTTTTTCGGTATCTACTAAGTAAGATTTGTGTAGATTTGACAAACCTTTTTTTAAAAACTCTTTTATGAGTGCAACCTCAATAGCTACGTTCCTTCGGAAAGTGCTAGAAGTAAATAATAAAGTCAGATGATCTTCATCTCCACGGAACAGGTTCTAATTCCCATTCTTGCGTTACTGATCCATCACAAGAATTCAGGACTAATCCCTTATCAATGCTTCCATCTCTCGGCAGATCGAAGCACAGGCCACTCGATACATGAAGAAGAGCTTTGGTCTAGAAAGTTAAAATAAAAATTAATACTAAACAGTAAAAATAAGAATTTAAATAGTCTAATAATAATGAAATTCGATAAAGGTAATGAGATGGATGACCAACTTGCTAAAGAAGGAGCAACATCCCTTTCATGCAAAACCTCGATAAACAAGAAACAATTAACAAGGCGGGCATGTAATTAAAAAGGAGCTGGTATAGTATCCACCCACTCCCAACAAAAAGTCCCGAACGGAACAAGTTATTATGTTCAGGCTCAAACATAGGACATTCCAGGTTTAAAACACTTCTATTATAAAGAATGAAGTAACATCTGTCTACCACTAAATAAAACATAGCATTTAATTATTGCATCATAGAGAAATAATAAATTGTCTATTTTTGAAGATATATCCCTCTGGTCCGAAACTCTCTGAACGTTCACAAAATTTCTTCCATTAATATATCAAAACGTGCAAAAGTTTTATTTTATTATTTGAGGACCCCAGAGGTCAAGGGGTCTTAGTAACAAACTCAATGTTTTGAGGAAAATGGAATCGAAGTTAAACATATCATCGATACAAATGCAAAGTAATAAATAAATGCAAATATATTTAATAAATAAATAAATAAATGCAAAGTATCGAATCTGAAAAGTGGTATGGTACCTTATATATTTTAATCAGACTTAATGCACATTCGTCAGTTTCATTTTCTGTAATTGATAATTATTTTTCTTTAATTTTCAAGAGTTAGCCACTACGTACATCAGTCCAACAGCAATCAGTATAGTTTGGATATGAAAAATGCGTTTTATCACATTCGATACTTTATATTTGTATCTATGATATGTGGTAATAGCAAAAACTAGATTTTTACAGTTCCGATCATACCAGACGAATCCTCAGGTCCTTCGCTGCTTATAATCGATGATACTTAATAGGTACATCATCCGGTTTATGATTAATATGCAAAAGAGTTGGAGAATCCGCACATAGACCCTTAATTGCCTTCTGTACTAACAAAAGTAGATATTACAAAAGTGGCAATACTCAAGAGAAAGCAAGCGAGGGGGCATCAACTGTCAATAAAATCACTTGGATCTCTTTACCACCCACAAGATTACGGTGTTCACAACCCACTACTGCATCTAACTCATTTTTTTCAAAAATCAATTCACTTAGACCCCTTGACTTACAAGGGCCTTCATTTATATTACTTTTTCTTTTTATCTCTGAATATTTAGCTTGAATTATGTAATTATTTGCTGCAATAAAATTTTTTATAGACTATTTTTTAATACAAATAATACATTTTTTTTTTATTATGTAGGTATATTTTACTAATCAGAAGCAAGATCTTGTTTCTTTCTAATAATTTAGATTTATGGAAACCTCAAAATTAAGGGGCGACGGACCAATTTTGAAAGCAGTAGGGACACCTGGCAAGCTCGACTCAGGTATCCCTAGCCCCTTGACACAAAAAGTTAATTTCCCAGACATCTAGTAATGAAAGAAATAGCTAAGCTTCCCCCAGTCCTCGCTTGATAGCACCAAGGTCGAACGGCTATACAAGTCAGCCACAGGGAAGCGGTAAATAAGAGAGGACCTGCAGACTGCAGTACAAATCAACCGTAAAAGGGCCCCAGCGTCTACCGTTCTGGGGGCACCCTAGGAGCAACTACTAATAGCAGTCAACAGTAGGGAAAGGGTTAAAATTACCTCTTTATTGTGTTCCCATTTCTGCCGAAGATTTCCACTGCATGCGAGAACTTTTACTCTTGGGCTGGGCGTATCGTCTTTATCCGGAGCATCGAGGCAGATGCTTTCGTCAGTAGCAATAAAGCCTTCCTTTCCCATGACGAACATTTGAGGCAAGATAGGTTTAGTTGTGCAAGCTGACAACAGTGCTGGGCCCATTGGCTGGTTAAGGCTGCCTTTTCCTGTCGGTTTCTCTAAACATTCCCCCCGAACAATATTTTTGATCTGAAAAGCAAAACAAACTTTAATAACCCACAATATAATAAACATGATGGTTAGTAAAAGAACTTATCCTTATTTTAGCACTTTTCAAAGGAATGCAGCTATTGAGATTGCACTCATGAAAAGAATTTTTGAAATTTTGATGCTACCTACTGAAAAAATTTCATCCGTTAAAATGCACATATAAATCTATATATGGAGGGTTCAGAGCACAACTACACCAAGTCCATGTTATACAGTTTTCAGAAAATGAGTTATTTGTTTTAATTGCAGAGATGTTGTATCAGGCTGTACCGTATGAAATGTCAGTTTTGGACTTGCCGATTTCCTTCAAATGTCTTGAAACTGTCGTGGCTCCTACTCCGAGTTCTTTGGCATATGCCCTAGTGCTTTTTGAGGAACAAGCTTCAACCCTTTCTTTCAGGTGGTCATTGTCAAGCTTGGTTTCTGGCCTTCCTCGCTCCTCGTTGTCAAGGTCAAAATTTCCACTTCGAAACCTGGAAAAACACCGGTAAACAGTTCGTTCATTCACCGTTCCCTCCCCGAACGCCGTGTTAATGTTCATACATGCCTCAGCAGCGCTATGACCGAGCTTAAATTCATAACGAAAAATAATACGGATTTCCGTTGAAGTCATAATTTAAGTTTTATTTTTTTCTCAGAGACTCGTTCTCACAACACAGTACGCAAGTTACTGATTAAATAATAGGAATAAAAGAGCTTTAATTCTATATGAATAACAATGATGTTTGTAAATAATGAAATAAAAAAGGGAAAGGATTAAATTGCAAAGTAAACAAAACCGACATTTCATACGGTACAGCCTGATATAAATCCTATCTTTTTAATATGTAGACGTTGTGTAAGTCTTAAAAAGATTAGAACTTAAACACTGGCATTATTTATGTATAGCCTTGTTCATAAAATAGTTGTTACTTGAACTTGGCTTACCTGTGCTCTGAACCCTTCATATGTACATGTATGTATATATGTAGGTTTATTCTGAACTAGTCAAACATTGGCTGTTACTTCTACCACTAGGGGCGCTGAACAGGGTATCCGTTCTGATGATTGTGGGATTTTTTTTTTTTACATGTGGACGCTTTTATTGTTCATCAAAATCAATAAGCAAAAGTCAGTTGTTCATTACAAATATAAAAGAGCATGTATTATTACTTATAGGATTCTTAATTTTACATTGTAACAATGTTGTACTTTGATTATTATTTGAATAATATTAAAATGAATAAAAATGATGAATGATGAAATGGCTTACTGCATCTATTCATTCACTGTGCATTTAAGTGATCTATTCCTATGACGTAGAAGTGGGAAATATGTTATTAAGGGATATCAACGCCTTACCAAGTCTACAGAAGGAGCTATTCCCTACGCCAGGAGACTGACACCGTATATATTTTTTAGAAATATGATTTAAACTTACCACATTGCTGAGAAAAGTGCTCAGTTATGCAGCTCCTGCATGGCAGAATTTTATTTTCCATTGGTATGATGAATGTTGTAAGCAGGGTGTAAAAAAATCATGATTTTTTTAAAAAAATCAAAAAAATCGGATTTATTTGATTTAAATCAGATTTTTTTGATTTAAATCGGATTTTTTTGATTTTTTTTACTAAAAATGGATTTAAAAAAGAAATCAAACTTTTTAAATGTATCTAGTCTACATAGAGAGCTGGTTATTACCTAGTTGTTCATTATATAAACCTGTAACTAAAATATTTGTTTATTTACAATGGAAATAATGAAATAACTATTCTAAAGTTTTTTGTCTTAAGTGGATAATTTCGGGAGCACAGTAGTATTGACGGATCATATATACAGGGGTTGAAGTTGTCCTATATTTTAAGACCGGAATTTCTGTTAATTTAAAGACTTAAATAGACGAAAATCTTTAATTTTCAGCGATTAAAGACATTAAATTTAACTGTACAGAAACTCTAGTCTCAAAATATAGGACAATTTCGACCCCAGTATATATTCAAATTAACTTAATTTTCAAATTTTAGAACAAAGACTTTAGAAATGAAGCTTTACAGAAATATTAATCGCTAGGGAAAAGATGTTATTATATTTACATATTTTTTCTGATTTGTAAATCTTAAGTATTGATGTAAATCTTCAAAACTCCATATTTTTACATATTCTGCTATAAATATATATGTTTGCTACATATTTTAATAGTCTTTTTATTTTGCAACCTCCCAGCACCAAATTTAAAGCTTAATAACACGGACATTAAACACAGCGACACATTAAAATTCCTTGGAATGACATTAGACCAAAAACTAACATGGGGACCCCATATCAAAAGTATTCTTAACAAATGTAATAAATCGCTGAATTTCTTAAGAATTCTTTGCAATACTAAACGAGGAGCTGACAAATGTACCATGCTGAAGTGTTACAGAGCCTTCACCATTTGCTGGATTACGGCTGCATAGCATATTCATCTGCCAGTTTGAAAACACTAAAAGCATTAGACACAATACATAACACAGGTATAAGACTTGCAACAGGAGCTTTTAGGTCGAGTCCAATAAGTAGCTTTTATTCAGAATCTGGAGAACCGTAATTGGATTATCGACGTTGGATAATATGTCTTAAATTTATCATGAGATCGAAAACTTCGAACACCTGTTCCGTCAACACGTTTTTAAACAACCCTTACATGAACAAATATATACAGGAACAACCAAGGCAAAAACCACTCCTAATCCGATTCCACGAAAACACAGAAAATGCTACATTGATCAATACACCTACATATCCTTACAGAAACCTCTCAATCCCACCTTGAGAGTAAACAACCTAAGAATTGACTTGACTATGACAAAATTTAAAAAAGCCGACGCATCATCTCAAAATTACTACAGGGCTTCATTTAACAACTTGACAAGTTCTAATGGAAATACTCCAATAATATACACGGATGGGTCCAAAACAGCAAGTGGCATGAGTGCAGCTGCTGTTTTAGGAGAAAGTATATACAACATCAGCCTCCCAGTAGATGCAAGTATATATACAGCAGAGCTGCATGGCATACTTTTGGGCCTGTCCAACGTACAGACTACAATACCACACATAATACTGGGTACAGACTCCTTAAGTTGTTTACTCTCCTTAAAGAACATCTACACCACCAACCCGATCCTTGTTAATATATTACAAGAACTATCGAGACTAAAAGACTTACACACAATGGTAACAATGGTGTGGGTTCCAGGTCATGAGAACCTTGGAGAGACTTCAAAAGCAGACGAACAAGCAAAACTTGCTGCAACTAGTCGCCCGCATGACCAGCACTTACTTACATCACAAGACTTACAAACAAAAATAACACACACTATACTGAATAGATGTCAAGCAACGTGGCACTGCACACAAGATATCCACCGCAGGAAAATAAAGTGCAGTATACAGCCATATTCGTCAGGAGAACTAAGGACGAGACGCGACGAAGTAATACTAACTGTGAGGAAAATCATGGAAAAGAAAGGAACCCAGACCCTAGCAATATTGAACATATAATATTGAACATCAGCAGCTAGAGACCTGCATTGCTCCATAATTCCCCAATCCTACCTCCCTGTTTAGGGGGGGCTAAATCCTAGCCCCCCCTCACTCTCCACGACTCTCTACTAGACTCCACGCTCGTCACTCTCCACTCTCCACTCTTCTCTATCACTCATCCCGTCCAGGCCAGTTGTCCTATCAATATACGCTACCACTTACACGCTGCCTTTCATTCAGAGCCCTGGAATCTCCATCACACTAACACGACAGGATTGGACATACACGACTCAACCTTTCGTACCTCTTAAAAAGACAAGACAAACCACTATGTGAGGCATGCAACGTACTTTTAACTGTAAAACACTTACTAACAGACTGCCTTAAAAGAGGCAACTTACTGTTTTCTGATAGGAGCCCACATATTGATACCATACTGACATACTTAAAGACGACAAAGACATATAATAAAATATAGTTATACCACACATAACTCCCAAGTCAAAGTTTCTTATTTCAGGATAATATACCTCAAATTTCAACTCTACAAATATCATTATGGTTACTATTTATTATTACCATTAAAATTATACATTTAATTCTGTATTTATTTATTTTATTAATTGCTTATATATTTCTTTATTATTTTTTATTATTATTCTTTTCTTTATTTTTATTTTATTATTCATTCTCCATATCCTTTATTTTTTAACTTTGTTACTGATCCTTGGCTTATAATTTATTATTTTATTTATTATATTTTATATAAATTCGTTTAGGGCAGATCACAATTGCTGTGCAGCTCTTAAAGTAAAATAAATAAATTTAAAAAAAAATTGTAATTGAAGAAATAAAAGAAAACCGAGAAAGGAAATAAAACTTTACACATTGAGTCTAGGTGACTGTGTCTTTTCTAATTCCAAGGAGGTGGCTATATATATACTATGTTAATACTAGATGAAATAGGCATGTTGTTAGTGGATAGCATTAGAATCATACGAGAGTAATAGAGAAAATCCAGGTTTTAGAAGGAGATACTGGGAATCGATTAAAAATAAAGTGAAAAGACAGTCCAGAAAAAAACCCTGGGTGGAAAAATATCCACATTATTGGGTATATCCATAGCGGCAAATACCACTCTTCAGAGCAGTTGATTGTAGTCTTAAAATACACACCAGTGACTTAGTAGATATTGAAGGATAATTCAGACGCTTCAAAAGTATACTCAGATCAGACCGGCAACATTTCACGTTTGAAAATTTCAAAATAATGTTCATCTGTAGAAATTTTCAACTTTTTCCCCTTTTTGTAATGAATTCCTAATATTTATTTTTGCTTTATTTTTCAATATGCTAAACAGTTTTTAGTCATTTTGTTCTAGACTTTTGTTCTTTCCATTAATAATAACAGAGTTCCTACTTATTATTTATGCTTTTCTTTTCAATATTTTATAGTGTTTAAGGTATTTGTTTACTAAATATTTTCAATTTTTTATTACATATTTTATTATAAATAGTTAAATATATATGTACATATTTTGAATATTATATTACATGACCATCCGTTCCCTATTAATCACGTATAATAACAGTAATATTATTTATTTAAAGCTTTGAACAAAAATGCCAGTTTGTCAGTCTTTTCACATCTAAATAGGTAGTTTCTCGTTTGACTATGAACAAAACCAAGGGTTGAAAACATTCTGTCATCCCCTGCAGAAGTTGCCTTTCCAATCATAAGCTGCTCTATTATTAACAGTTCTTTTGAGGAAATACAATATTGTAACGCAGACGAAGTCTTCCACCAATTTAAAGCATTCACTTCGCTCACTACCTGCCAATCTGTTTTATCTTAACGTTAAAAGGAGATTTATTTGCAGAATTAAAAACAAAGAAAGGATCATAAAAGATACAGACTTTGAATAGATAAGAACGGTCAAGTTAGGGTAGGCTCTAGGGACAAAAATAAAGACAAAATGTTGAAATGGCTGAAAAAAAGGCAGAACTAGTTAGATTTAAGATAAAAAATAAACTAAAGTTAAAAAATATATAATAATAATTTTTTTAATAGAATCAATTGGTTTAAATCATTTTTTTTTTTTTATGAAATCATTGATTTAAATCAATGATTTTTTTAAAAAAATCAAATGATTTTAATCATGATTTAAATCACTGATTTAAATCAATTGATTTAAATCGTTGACACCCTGGTTGTAAGTATGAAATTATCAAAGATTTATTAATACATAATCCTTAGCCTACATACCTTGCCGAAGAAACGGTCTTCCATTGGGAAAAAATGTTGAGGCCAGACGTTGTTCAGGTACCACTTGAATCCTTTGCAATGTAGCTGTTTCTTCAGCTGTAGCCTTGAACGGACAGGCTGTTGGTCTCTCAGCCTTTCAGCCTCTACAAGAAAAAATAATTATAATACTGCTCAATTAATAATATGACGACGGTTTCCTCCATTCTGTGAGGAGGGGAATCATTTATCTTGCCAATGTTTGTGTTTTACCAGTTGATGTGTGCATGGAGATCATGTTCCGTAGACATTATACCAGCGCTGAGATAAATGATTTCATATTACAGTAGACTCTCCCTTATCCAGCGTACTCTTATCCGTTGCTCTCTCTAATCCGGGGTCTCCGAAAGGAATGAGTGATACCTGATTTTAGCCAGTCTAGTTCGAACATTCATCGCGAGTGAATGCAAGCTTTAAAAGTAATTTTAATAATATGTACATTCTAAATATGCAATATTAAAAATACTACCTTTTGTTATATCCTCAAATAATAAGGTTTTTCAAATATATAAGTGACCGCTTCTAACTGAATTCTCTATTCCGGCGTTTTCTCTAATCCGACTGTACCCCGGTCCCGACGACGCCGGGTTAGGGAGAGTCTGCTGTATTAAAAAAAACATCAAAACTTTTTTTAACTATCTTGTCCAATCATTAGTTATATGAATGCCCTATACCATTTTTTATTATGAAAAATAAACATTGTGGTTGCTATCATGTCATTATTTTATTTTATGTTATTTTTTTTTAAATCGTTTAAAAATAAAAAAAAAATTAAAAAGAAACATTTTTAAGCCTGCCATTGACTGGTCTAAAGCACAGAATAAGAAAATGGTGACGGATCCTTTTATCTTATTTTTTAGGGGGTATTATTATAAAAATTTCAGTCTGTGGACATTACAAATTTCTCAAAAAACAGATTCAGTTATTACTAACTGTTTAAAATTAGAACAGATTACATTTAAAACATACCTGGGTTAAATTTAAAGAAGAACTCTTGCCATTCATCCATCCATACAAGTGCAACTCGGACTAAATTCCCATAGAGAACATTCGTCACACCTCCAGGAAAGGAGTACGGAGATGACTTTCGGAAGAGGTGACCAACATGTGAACAAGGTGAAATTTCCACGCTACCACCACATTGCCAAACCTTCAACAAATTTAAAAACAAACTAATAAAATAAAAATATGTAATATACATTGGAGAGAATCACTTTTACTCCTTTAGGAAGGATCTCGGAATTTTTGGTGGACCGTCCACAAACTGGTAATTATGTGTCTGTAAGTAAGTTATGTAAGAGTTTTTGCACGAGTGCCTTTCTCGACGTTGCTCAAGCATTCGATTGGGTTTGGCACCCGGGATTACTTTACAAAGTAAAGCTTATACTTCCTCACACCTATTTCCTTACCCTAAAATCCTACCTTTCAAACAGATCCTTTCAAGTTAAACAAGGTACAGGTCTTTCCCCGACCTGCCCCATAAACGCTGGTGTCCCTCAAGGGAGTATTATTGGTCCTCTCCTTTTCCTCCTTTATACTGCGGATATTCCTACACACCCTCATACCTTACTGACCACCTACGCAGATGATACTGCCATCCTATCAACTTCCCCTGATCCCTCAGTAGCATCCCAACACCTGCAGGAACATCTTACCACCATTCAGCATTGGAGTGACCGATGGAGAGTTAAAATCAACCCTGAAAAATGTAAACAGGTTACATTCACTCTAAACCGGAGATCATGTCCTACAGTCTACCTCAAAAACACTCCACTACCAGTATCCAGCGAGGTTCGATATCTAGGATTATACCTTGACAGCCGACTGACATGGAACCCTCACACGAGACTGAAAAGACAAGAACTGAACAAACGATACGGACTACTTAGACGACTCCTTGGACCCTCATCTAAATTATCAATACAGAACAAACTAACGATATACAAAACAATCATTCGGCCAATATGGACATACGGACTTGAACTCTGGGGATCTGCAAAACCATCCAACATCAACAGAATACAGGCATTCCAGTCAAAAGTCCTCCGTAAAATTGTAAATGCCCCCTTTTATGTATCCAACAAAACCCTACACAATGACCTAAACATCCCATTTGTCCTTGACCTCGCTAAAACCCGTTTCCAAACGTTCCACTCCAAATTGTCTCACCATCCTAATCCTGAAGGTCAATGCTTATCATCCCAATCCCATCCAGACAATCCCCCCAGGCGGCTCAAGAGACAGTGGCCTCGAGACAATTTACTTGCCTGATCTTTTTACGATCAATAAAATATTTACTGAGACACCTCTGGAAGTGCCAACAATGGTTGGCTTCTTCCAAATTTTGTATTTTTTATTTATTTTTTTTTTTACTTTTGTCAGTTTTATCAACTTGTACATAATATCTGGATCAACATACTTGATCATTGTACTGTTATCTGTACAGATTTCAAATAAATAAATAAAAAAAAAAAAAAAAAAAAAGTAAGTTATGATCAATAAGAAAGACGAGTTGAGTCAGTACGACTATTTTTCCCCACGTACCTCCATTTTCTGATAGATAGCCATTGTGCTTCTGTCTGTTCTGCCTGTTAGATGCTTTCGCTTGTCTCAGTACTAGATTATTCTCACTGAGTGAGCATTTTGATAGGAAACAGTTTATTCATGTTTTGGGAAGTCACAAAATAATATTACAATAAATTTTGTTCAATTATTTTGTTTAATGGTTATTGTTTTCATATACACAAACTGTGCAATTAGCCTGAGTTGTGGTGAAAGAACAGATTAAAGCAAAATAATTCTAAATATTTATTTAAACTTTAACGTCCATTTATAATTTACTAAGAATTTTAGGACGGGCTATCTATAGTTTACCACCCTATTCTAGCCAGGATAGGGCTGATGCCTTTTCTTTTTTTCTGAAGAAAAGCCACTGCCCCTAGTGGGAATCGAACCCACGACCCTTCGGCACGGAGTGTTAAGTGCTCGCACCTTAACACTCACAGCCACCAGGCCTCCAAATTCTAAATAATGAGTACAAAAATGTTAATATATATTCATATAGCAAATATTATTACCCTAAATGACATTTCCAGGTTCTCACCACCCCAAACTTCCATTTTATCATCATAAGCTCCAATTTCAAAAAAGAAATTTTTGTCTACTGCAAATAATCCTCCAGCCATAGCTGGTGTTCTGTAATAAAAATATACAAATGTTTAAGAGCATTTGTCTAAACAGATGTAAATAATAAAAAAAAAATATCATTATCAAAATTATTACAATATTTTCATTAGAATCAAGTGTTCATCTTCTAAACTAATGATTAAGCTATGATTAGCTATAGGAATAGCGAAGAAGTATTAGAATAGTGAAGATCGGCAAGTTGGAAGAAGTAAAAAGAAAAGAAAAGAGTGCTCTTTTACTTTATTTTTACTGAACTTCAGTTTCAATTATACAGGAACTAAAGTTATTATTAAAGTTAATTCATTGCTATTTATTAGTTTGACTGAAAATTGTGAAAACGTTTAAGGATTGGTACATAGACTAAATGTTTAAGGATTGATGAATATTAGACCTTTAGACATTAAAATATACAAATCAATTTATTAGTAGCACACCATTAGACAACAAATTACAAATATATTCTGTTATTTTGATGGAATACTAAAGCTACACTTTACGACAAAATAAAAACGTTTTAGAAAGAAATACTTGAACATAATATATAGCCAAGTTCCTTCAGCAAACTTGTCATAGATGAAAGAAGATATTTATAAAATGTTTATTATTTCTCATATTATCATAAGCATTCAAAATAAGTTTAATACTTTTAGTTTAATCTGCACTCTATCTTCATAATATTTTATTCCTTGAATGCTAAAATCTATTTTTCAAACTCCGAATAAGGAAAAAACTAAGCCTGAAAATAGTGAATTAGTTCCATCTAATTGGATATTCAAAATTTTGATTTCGACCTTAAATATATATTAAACAAAATGCACAATAGTGTGTAAGACTAAGTTTTAGTAATGAAGTCAAGGATCAACAATGTAAATTAAAATTAAAATAACAAAGGAAAGGTCAGAGTTTTTGCCTCAGAGAAGTATTTCAATTCCTAATTAGACTGTAGATTACATCCGTTTGTATACGATTATTGAAAATAAATAATTTAACTAAAACAGAAGAATAAAATTATTATTGTCTTCCAATAAGTAAGTTAAAACAACATGTAACCAATGGAACAAACATTTAGAATCCATTAAATAATTATATTGTAAATAAGTAAAGAAGAAAACAGAACATTTTCAAACAATAGAGAAATTCAAGGTCAAAAGCTCACACATTGAGCTCGTTAACAACATTACTAATTGCAGCTCTTAAAGGCCTAATTATTCCTACAACACATAAAGAATGTATTAGTTTTGTACATTAAAGAGTTTCTAATATTATATTTATTTATTTCTCGCAACTATGACGAGTCGACAACAAAGTGGCCAAATGTATTAAAATAAAACAATAATTTTCATTACAAAGTAATAGAAGAAGAGGACATCAGTCCTCTACAGAGAATATAGAGGTTGGCATCAGTTCTCAATCAGTTGTATTTATATTTATGTACATATATAGTTCGTTCATGAGAAATTAGATGAGGTCATAAATGTTTAAATGCTTGAGGTGTTCGAATATTTGTCCGATGTAGTGACTGTCATCTGTAATTAGTTTGTACATGTTTTGTGGGATGTTATAATTTTGTCTTTGTCTACAGTCGGTCAGGATGTGATTAATGGTAAGTGTTGTATTACGGTACTGACAAGTTGGTCTGTCCTGTCGTGTCAAAAGGTAAGAGTGAGTCAGTCGGGAATGGCCTATCCTTAGTCTGCACAGGACGACTTCTTCTTATCTTACATCTGCTGCCGGATAGCCATTCGCGGACTGTTTCTTTAATCTCCCTTAGTTTGTACTAGGATCGATATCTTCATGGCCTAGCAACTAGTATATAGTCACAATCTTGTTTGGTAGAGACATTTTTTTATGTATGAATGTCATCAATGGATTGTCATCGTTAATATCCTGTAATGCTAGTAATGTGCTCAGTGAGTCTAATATTATAGTCCGATCAGATACACAGAATAGTTCAATTGTGCAAGCACAAACTTGAGGGAGTGAAATTTTCCTTTAATTTTGGCCATTTGCAAAGTCATTTAATGAACAAAGTTTACATAAAATACTATAAAAACTAATTATGTCTCTTTTAGGACCAGGAAAGGCTTTGAAAGGTCAGGCAAGGCAGATAGTGTTTAATACTTATCAATATTAGCCGAAGCTAAGGCTGAAAACAATCCAAACCTTACAATATATATCCTCATTGGTTTACTACACTAACTATAAACTAATTTTTAATTCTTTTAATATGAAGTGTCATTTGTATTTTAGTATGTGAATAATTTTTTTTTTGTTTTAATTTGTCGGAATATGAAGTTGAGAGTAAATACTGCAGATTACATAGTTAAGAGTATACAGTTCATACTGCTTACAATTAGTCGAATAGAAGGAAAACTTTCCCTCAGAAGTTCGTGCTTACACAATTGAACTTTTCCTAATAGTAACTAATTAACCCTTTCTCTACCTTTGACTGCTCCAGCAGTCGAGAGCGGCTGGGCCCTGTGTACCGTTGACTTATGTACAAGTCGGAGTAAAGACGGGACCTACATAATGTGGACTTGGCCAGCAGTCGAGCTCCTCATATCTCTCACCGTCTTTCCTTTCTCATTTCTCAACTTTAGAGCTATCCAGTCTTACTGCAGCGTACTGTTAGTATTACTCCCTGTCACTAGAGGGTATTTGAATCAAGTTTTTGGCTGTGTGAGCTATTCAGGCATATTAGAACTTGTTACCCTCTCAGCCTTGTCAAATTACCGTAGCTTCTTATGCCTCTGTCCATCCTCAGCAGCATGTTTATTGAGTTATCTATTATCTACCACTCACTGACTATCATTGCCCAGCCCAATCCACTCGACAAAAAAAAATTGAAATTTTGCATGGACACTCCCTTTGGAATGTAAACACTTGCTAAGAAAGGATTTTTTGATATTCAAATTTTTAATTACTTTTAGAGGGGTTTGAATTTTTAGTTTTAAAGAGAGAATGCTTGCCTAGGCAGAATGCGTTGCCAGGATGATAACAGAACAGCTGTTACCGTACTGGATCTATTTCATAGTATTATTTTTAATTGTGATTAATTTCAACTATGATGGCAGTCCTTGAATTACTAGAAATAAACTGTCCCTCATGGAGTTTACGCTATGAGGGACAAAATCGCGATTTTAATTGCGGTTCATTTCAACTTGTCCCCCATAGAGTTTACGCTATACCCAGTGATGGTCCATCCGAGGTAATAATAACAGCCTCCTCTCCCATCAGCATCCGCAGTCAGAACACCTTGGTAATGCTCGCAAATATAATGGGTGTTTCCATATAATGGGTGATACATTATCTAACACAATAAAAAAAGTAAATATCTGTTGTGACGAAGCATTGGCATTCAGCTAGTTGAGTAAATATTTCACTGGTTTATTAATATAGGACAAATCGCTTCGTTGTGACATCTCAATAAATAAATAAATAAATAAATATAGGACAAATGGTTAACAGAAAAACGTTCATTTCTTTTTTTTTTTTTAATAATCATACAACATAACTTTTTTATAACTTCCTTTTAAACAAAATTATTCAACTTAAAAATAATCTAAACTCAAAATTAATTCAAGATAAATAAAAATTAATGATTGTAAACAAAACAAAAATCAAAAATATAAAAGAGGAGTTTTAATTCAGCGAGGAGATCACTGAAAATCCAGGTGCTATGAGCCAGAGTGGCAAAAGTATCCCGTACAGGGAACCCAATGCTGGGTGGGAGTATCCCATACAAGAGAATCCTTCTCTCTCTTGGTATGGAAAGGGTTAAGTAGATATATTCATAAACAGAATTATGCAGATATCAAATCAAGTGCATTGAGCAAAAAAATAATACTTTTTTTTTTCTTTCCAAGTACTTTAAAAAATAAAAGAAACACATACTCCTTGTTTCCACGCTAGTGTAGCAATAAGTTGTGTAAAAGAGCAACTCTACAAAGAAAAATTGTTGAGTTTATTCTTTTAAAACCTGTTAATTATTTAGAATAATTGGACATAAGCACTTAATATTTTTAAATTTAAACTAATTTATACCGAAAAATGATATGTTTATACATACTTAAAGGGTTCCGTGATATCCTGTCGTCTCTTCTTCAATTCATCGCCAGAAATTGTATACCATCTGAAATGAAGATCCCAATTAAATGCGCCCCAATGTAGTTCGAAGCTGCGGACATACGCAAATGTTTCATCGCTAATAATATCAATTATAGGGCAGACAATTCTCGTACGATCCTCGGCAACTCGAGTAACTAAAGCTTCTAGCCAGCCTAAAAAAAATATATATTTCACTCCTATAAGTTTCTATTGATAGTGTATTTGAATTATTTTTATACATTTTAGTTGCTCACAATAATGACAATTGAGGATATATATCAGAAAAAAAAATCAGTCCCGTAACAGGCCACGAGGGCCCTGAGGGGCAGATACTATAGAGGTATCTGATTCATGACCATACGGCACACTAGGGAGATAGTGTGGTCAGTACTATGCTCCGGCCGCCTGATTTTCCCCTTGGCTGCTTCGACTGCTAGAGTCATTAGCACCAACCAAGGTACCCATTATTAAATTAATTAAAGGCTGGGTTGGCCTAGGGACGGTCAGGGAGGCCGAATTCAACCGGCGAACGAAGACACTAGAAGAAAAAATCTTTAGTGCTTGCTCGGGATTTGAACTCAGGCCTCCAGCTTATTAGTCCAGTGCTCTACCACTGAGCTAATTGAGGATATATATATGATATGATATATATATATATATATATATATATATATATATATATATATATATATATATATATGATATATGATATATATATATATATATATATATATATATATATATATATATATACACACACACACATCTTGCGTTCCATTAACAATTCAAAATACTAATTACCAGTGGTACATTCACAGTGAGCATCCAAAAAAGTCAAAATTTGTCCAGTCGCTTCTTTTGCACCAATTAATCTGGCTCGAATTAAACCAACTCTTTTTTGAGTACGTATCACTCTTGTGGGCACAGACAAACCCTTAACAAAGTCATCCAAAGGCTGTCCAAGAAATTCTAAAATAGAAGAACACAACATGAAAAAAATAGAAGAATTTAAGATTATTACTATTTAACTTTCAAAAACATAAAATATTACAAAATTAACATTACAATAGAGTAGATTCTGGGATATTACGGTTAATTAAAATTATTATAATAAACTGCTAGAAGTCTTGTGCCATTATAACTCAAAAAGTATTTTTTAAACAAACAAATAAAATACTTTATAAATAATAATGAAATGAATCAGTTCACTTCACACTTTCAGGACCGATGGCTTCGATAAAAATTTCCATCAGGGACCAAGTCTTATTTTTGTATAGTTATTTCGGGAAACACATAAAAAATAAATAAATAAGTGAAGAAACTTTTGAAATGGTCTAATTTGAGTAGATTAATTTAAATTTAGTTAAGTGTAAAATACGTCATGACAGTGGGCCCGCTAAAGGTATTTTTCTGGCAGATACAGTATCATACGATACCAGACCTGCAAACCTAGCAGGGAGTAACGTAATGAGGTCCCAGACGAAATACGAAGGGTATAGGACAAGGCCCAGAGTAATGAGGATAGAATGAAAGGCAAGCTATCTGCTGACGCATATGCCAAGACGCTGGGCCTGCAAAACACATCTCTCAGACGCACATGCCACAACGCTGGGCCCAAACGTGTTTAAAAAAAAAGTCCCGTATCAGGCCACAAGGGCGCAGAGGAGCAGATACAGTACAGGTATCTGATTCTTGATCACACAGCACTCGAGGGAGATAGTGT
Source organism: Gonocerus acuteangulatus (assembly GCA_946811695.1). Lineage (NCBI taxonomy): Eukaryota > Metazoa > Arthropoda > Insecta > Hemiptera > Coreidae > Gonocerus > Gonocerus acuteangulatus. The sequence continues at coordinate 59,165,189 of OX328131.1, forward strand.
GGTCAGTACTACTCCCCTGCTGCCTAATTTTCCCCTTTGCAGATATCCAATTATAAATTAATTAAAGGCTGTAAGGGCATACGGAGACGGTCTGGTACTGCGAATCCAACCCTCGAGTGACGACACAAGAAGATAAAATCCCTATTGCGTACACAAGTTTTGAACTCAGGTCCTCTAACATGTAGGTTGATTGCTCTACCACTGAGCTAACCTCGCGGGTGTTCTCACTAGTCCAATTACCTAATTAAAAAGTCCCTAGCAGGCATAATTTTTTTTTTTTTTTTTTTAATCAAAACTCGTCATATAATATTCAGAGCTGATGAGAGAGATTTGTTATGAATAGAAGCAAAATTGGTCTTTCAGTTAATAAATTTTCCTGACCGGCCGTAATTTTTGCTTCAACCTTGTTTAATAGGATATATTGGTATGTAAGTTGAAGGTTGGGTGGGGAAGGATCAATGGATTCTTGAAGTAACTAGCAAGAGTTGCTCGCCAAAATTGTTTAAAACTTAAATCTTAAGATGAACCTAAACAGGTTCGAAAAGTCGCAAATATAACTTAATATTTTAAACAAATTTGGGGAGCAACTCCCGTTATTTACTTCAAGAATGTATTGTTATGCATAACTGGAAGGACATCAAAAGCAGGTTTCATTTCTAAATAAAGTAAGTATCAATAATATAATAATCCCCTCTGTTAATCAATAATTATGTAATAAATAAGAAATACTAACTCACTTCGAGTACTAGCATCGTCAATTAAGAGAATTTCTTGTAGAAGAGCAGATGGTGATCTGTTTATTACGCTCAATACAGTTCTCAGCAGAGTAGACCATGCTTCATTATGGAATACTATTATCACAGTTGTCTTGGGAAGCCCAACGATATCATAATACTTCCCTCGGCACCTAGCAAAATGACAAAGTTTGTGTATAAATTAGTTATTTTATGTAGAATTACTTCAAACTGGATTCTATGAATTAAACTTCATTGGTCAAGCAGGAAACTGACCCCAGTTTCCAGTGACTACAAGGTCTGAATTCAGGATATTAGTGATGGATCATGATAACAATGAACCTTTTGTGTATTTAGCACAAAATAAATAATAAATACACAAAAATTAGTTCACTTTTTTGTACATTATGCAGTTCTTAAACAATCAGTAATAATAAAATGGCACTTTTCCAATAACACTTATGTACATAGCAACCGTCTGAATAACCTGAGTCCTAATTACCCGATGAATTCTGATGAATTGAGCTCGATGTCAACTTCCGCTGACATGAAACAATACTCCACGAGCAAGCCACCACTACAAACCTTTTAAAGACAACTAAGTAGATCATTTTTTTTCATTTAGTGGCTTGTTTTAGGTGGTAAACTAATACCGCTATGTTGGACAAAGTAATTTTAATAGAGTGATTGAAAAGTTATGTGTACCACTTTTTGAAAATAAAATATAAGATAATATTTACATATACAGGGTCAGAGGAAATATACATTTATTTATTTAAATTTGTAAATAACACACAGTTTTATGAAAGGTTATCTACAGGTTATTACCCTTTTCTAGGCAGGATAGGACTGATGACTTTTCGTTTTTTGTTAAAAAACCAACCCTTGTGGAAATCAAACCCACGACCGACCATAGGCATGGAATACTCACACCTTAACACACATGGTAATTGGGCCTCTGATAGAAATATAAGAAAAAAATTATACATTGTACCTCCCCCCCAAAAAAGACTTCTAAATTTAAATTTTTAAGCTAAACTCAAATTTCCTAAGCTAATAATTCTACTCTGGATTCAAATTAAAAAAAAAATCCTATAAGCCTATTGATACATATATTTTTTTTTTCTGCATCGATATCTAACCTATTAGCGCCGACATCCAAGGGGCAGCAAGGAATTTTCCCAACGAGCCGTGGGATGAGAAAATTCCTGCCGCCGGTGGGGATCGAACCCACCATCTCTTGCATATGAATCTAAGGCGTTAACCACTAGACCACGGGGGGACCCACTCTATTGATATTATATCTTAAACTGCTTTGGTTTCCTTATTAGATCTTGAAACTGTGATTTTGGTTCCAGCAGTAGTACAGATTTTTGGCAGGATTCCACCTCAGCTTCTTGACATAGCCTTGCAAAAATTCCTACAAGAAACACTAGAGGGTCTCCCCTTGGTCTAGTGGCTAATACCTTAGATTCTCATGCAGGAGATGGGGGTTCGAGTCCCTCCGGTGGCAGGAACTTTTCTCATCTCAGGGCCCATTGAAAAGGTTCCTTGCTGGACCATGGATGTCGGCGCTAATGGCCCAGTTTTCGGTGCGCCGTAAAAAAAAAATATTAGAGAAAGAAGCCGGATTTCGACACCAAACAGCCTATTGATTCTGCCTTTTCACTCATCTAGGTATCAACGCCCAACTGGACCAACATCACTGACTATTATATAAATTGTCTCAATAAAGATAAAATAAAAACTTACTTTTTCTTTCTCACATCTGGCAACGTTCTATTTAGAGGTATTCTATCGCTCGCCATTAAATTGAATCTATTTATGTGGTATAGCTGCTTCATCTTCGCAGATAAATGAGGAGGGATGATTACTGGCATACCATCCTTCCCTTCATTAGGAACGGGTTCAAACATGTTTGTATTTATGATTTCTATAATGAAATATCATTAAAAAAAATTACTAAAAATAAATAAAAAAAAACAACAAAACAAATACAAATTAAAATTAAATTCTACCATCAGTTAAATTCGGTTGCCCTGACGTGCCAGTGTCCCCCATGTAATGTCCAACCACAACATGTACTCCACGTGCATCAACATATTCCTTTTGATCTTCTTCGAGCCTGAAGACAAATTTAATATAAAAAAATGCATAAATAAAAAATATAATTTAAGTAGTAAACAATTCAGATTAAGTAGTATCACCTTAGAAATATGTTCTCAATTATAATATTTTAAAAAGTTAACGTATTAGATTATTTATTGTGTATAATCAAGCGTGTTTAGATTAGAAAAAAAGTAATGAATCTTTTGGAATTATCGGCAACATTCCAGAGCGAGAAAAACGTACTTAAATTGCTACGATAAGACATGAGAATGAAGATCTCATGAAGTTTCGGAGTGATTATAGAAAATATTAGAGACTACTGGCCTTCTTCATGTTAAAAAATATTTTCGTTTTTATTTTGGTCTTGCTTTGTTTCAAAATAAATAAGTTTTTATTTAAGGTTATAACTATAACAGTAATAATAAAAACATGGAGGCCCGGTGGGTGTGAGCATTAAGGCCAAAGGTCGTGGATTCGATTCCCACTAGGAGTGGTGGCTTTTCTTTAGAAAAAAGAAAAGCAGCCTTATCCTGGCTAGGAAAGGATGGTAACCTATAGAGAACCCGTCCCAAAATGATCAGTTAATAATTTTGGACATTAAAATTTAAATAAATAAATAAGAACATGAAGTCACTACATGACAATAAAATCATATGTTAATAATGCAATTTAAATTAATTTATATTTGCGTTAACAAAGTAAAAAAGATCCTTTTTTTTTATTACTATTATTATAAATAACATGAATAAGAGTCTTGCAGGAGTTGCTTCCCAAAATTATTTAAAATATTAAGTCATACTTGAAATCAAGCCAAAAGAAGAATATCATAGACTCAAGAAGTGATTAAATTAAACCAAAACAAACTTTTGTATTACTTTTGGCTAGATGGTAATCTTTTTTGTCTGCTTCATGGAAGCACTATTTAGCTCAGGCTATTTCATGAACTGTAATCAATATCTAGTGGACAATATCGGGAAGAAAAAAAAAATCGGGCAACTTTGGCATAATTTTTAATGTAAATTCGGCCGGTGATAAAGTAGTTACAATGAAATTTGATGGTTTATGGAATTAAATAAATTTATTTTAATGAAGTTTTCAACTAGCAATAATCGAACCCCTAGTGGGTTCGATTCCCACTAGGGGCGGTGGCTTTTCTTTCGAAAAAAGAAAAGGCATCACCCCTATCCTGGCTAGAAAAGGGTGGTAACCTATAGATAACCCGTCCTAAAATTCGTAGTTAATAATAAATGGACGTTAAAATTTAAATAAATATTTTAATAAAAAAAGTGCATAAAGACAAGTCTATGAAACACGAAGGGTCTTTGCGATGCAACTAACTAAAGACGTACAATACATAAAAAGTCTACTTATTAAGACGGCTACCATCTATTAGTATTTATTTATTTAATTACAAGCACACACACACGTGTATATATATATATATATATATATATATATATATATATATATATATATATATATATACTGTGTAATAAGCACTTTTATTTATATTAGGTATTCCATTTTCCCACTCAAATATCTGCCATTCTTTTACTTTAGGAGCACAAAATAGTACGTGGGAAAAGTGAGATTTTCACACGGCCAAAGTACAGTAATTGTTCTCGTCCTGGATCACTAATTGGACTAGAGAGAAGGAAGAAATGTTAACAAACAAATAAAAAAAAAATCTACATGGGATTGCCTTGTAGAATATGCAGTTTTTCTTTAACACTCATAAAACACATAATTTTATTATCTATACTAAATTTCTATTAGATTAATTATTGATCTCTTATGATAATAGATACAATCTGATGATAATACAGTGATACATAGATGCAACGTGTATCCCAATTCATTCACACTGCTAACAGGCATGTCTGTGAAATCAACTTCCACCTACAAATAGTAAAATCAGTTGAACGGGCAAAACCCAGTAGAAAACATTGTTTTCCATAAAAGTGTCTATGTGTTATATCTTATTGGAATTATTCCAACGTTATTATTTTTAAATGTTTATTAAAATGAAAGTACTTCACATTTTTTGTCCAAATTCTAAAATAAATTTTAACTAAACTCTTTCCAGGTCAAGGTAAAATTAATTTAATATTTTTAAGATGTTTCTTTCCACAATTTATAAGATCTCAGTCGCATGGGCGTACATAGAAAATATGTTGTTTTTTTTGTTGGGGGGGGGAGCATTTGTAGGGTATGAAATACTAACAATCTAGAATGTGGAATAGTTAGCCAACAAAAACGCTATTACGCCCAAAAGAAATTACTTTTTCTGAACTAAATGATCTAATCTTAATTATTTTTAAGGTTTTGATGACATATTTTTACTGATTATATCAAAATTTTGGGGGGGCTGCTGCAGCCCCTTTCCTTATATACGCTCATGCTGTCTTAAAAAAATATTTAAGAAACCGAGGATAAGCACTGCACCATCTATTAACATTTTGTATTATTATTATTATTATTGATTTTATTGTTTATTATTTTTTTAATTAATTATGCTAAGATAATTTATTATCAATTGACATCCCATTAATATGAAATATCATGTATATTCTTTATGTTATATAACATATTAGATAGAAGTACGCAGTATTTAAGGAGGGGGCGTACAAAATGTACTAGTTATAAATAAAACCCCTCAGACTAGTGATACAAGATTGAGGAAATCATAAAAATAAAATAATAAAAAGGTAATAAGAATAAAATTTTTATTTAAAAGATCAAATCCATGAGTATTGCCCATAGTGACATAAGAAAAAACAAACAGAAATATAATTTCAAGACAAATAAATATTTTTTGTAAATGTCAACAATGAATTGTTGTTTATATGTCGCTAAGTGAAAAATACTTCTAGGATATCAGTGCAGGGAGTGCCCAAAACAAAAATATGTATTTACTCAAAAAAAAAGAAAGAAAAAAAAAGCAATCATATTTTCAAAGTGTTAAAAAAAAGTCATATCTGAATAAAATTGATTTGTAATAAATCATTAAGTTTATTTTGTTTTTAAAATTAAATAAATTCCTTAGTCTATTCAAATTGTATGTATATAATCCATTAGAATAAACTCATAGCTTTATTAAATATTTTCAAAATTATTCAATGTTCCTTGTAAAACTGGATAAAGTTCAAAGGTGCTATAAAGCCAATGTCCAGTCTCAAGGACAAGGTCAGTGCAAACTTTTATTTTTCTTTCACTGTCCAGTCTCTTCTTTATACAAAACACCTTTGAGAAGCTAAGCTTTCTTAAAGCATTAAATTGCGAAACTAAGAGTGAATGTTCACGCCACATTGGTATATAAGGTATAATTGTGCAAAGCCTTCACCTATGATGAAATAATTACGAAATAGGGAAGGAAATTATTTCTTCTTTTTTTCTTAACAAAAAAAAAAAATATTCTTTGCAATATATTTTCAAAGATACAAAATTTAATTAGGCTTAAAATATAGCAGAAAAAGTAAAACAAGTTTTGCATCAGACTGACATTTTTACAAAAAACAATGGAATAATTGCAACTAATAATTTTAATACCCTAATTACTTCAATTTCCCAATGCACAAAAATTAAATCATTAAGATAAAGGGTGCAAGTCAAATATAAAAATGTTTACATTAAAAAAGTTAAAAGTTTTTTTGGAAATGAAAATTATCAATTTCAGTCTATTCTCTAAAAATTAATATAAAAGAATAATATAGTAAAGCCCACTTGTCATCTCTAAATTACAGAAACTAATTTAATTGTAAGAAACTTCAAATGTTTACCATTCGATAGTAATAAATAATTTACTAACTTACCTTGTGTAATATGTCCTAAAATAATGAGTAATTAACTGTAAATTAATCTAATTACCTCAATGAAATCCAATCTTGTCGTAAATTGTCTCTGTGAGGTTGAATTTCATTCAAATGCATTAAAAAGAGCATCACCAGGCCGCAAAAAATTAATAAAAAAAGCCATGTCCTTCTGAACAACCTTCTTGACATCCTGAATCCAAATTTAAAACATATTCTAAAATTAAGTGAGAAACTTGCTTTAGTAGAAGATTTGTCCTACACTAACAATAATAATAAAAAGTAATGAATTCTAAACAAAGCGTCTTCATTTAAATTCACCAACAAAAACTCTGTAAATGGTAGACATATAAACTCAAATTATACTTACTCAACAAATAAATAAGTTATTTTTTAAGATTTAAATTATTCAATAGCTCCAGCCCTTGTTAAATTGACTAAAAGCCAATAAGGGCATATCAACCCAATGAAGCATATCGAACCAAATAATCGACATGTTATGTTCGAAGAGAAGCTTGTATTAGAAAAACTCATTCCAAAAATAAACCGTAAATAAACAACTGCAATAGTTGGCAACTTGTTGCTGACAATTGAGACAAGGAGTATTTAAGGATAGCAGCATAGTTGCTATTGAAACCTTCCCGCCGGTTATCAGCATTTATTTACAAAAACTCTAATAAAGAAAGTAGAAGTCATACGATTGAATGTTAGCTTTAATTATTTAATTAAAATCGTGATTTTTTTTATTAGAACAGTTTCGAAAAGATTAAGTAAAAAAAAGTATTTGACAGTTGGCCACACTGGTAAAAAAAGTAGTGGTGGAATGTCAAGTATCATGTGGTGGGGAGAAGTGGATGTGTTGCCGTGTATTTGTAGAATGCTATTGGGTATGTTATGTTGAGTTACCGTTAAAAATTATCAGATTGGAATTGTTCGGCTGTGGAGTGACAGTGTAATAAGGGGTTCCTTGGACTACATGTTTGGAAGTTGATTTAAGTGGAACCTGTAAGAATACCTTCGAAAACATAGAAAATTACTACACATTAATAATAACATTAGTAATCGGAATACTACACATTAGATGTCACACTTGTTCTTTTTTAGCAGATACAAAAACAAAATGCCAGCGATTTGTTTTTACAATATAGAACACGTGAGTAAAATTGTGCTATTATTTTATAATACATTTTTATGAGGAATATCCCACTATTTTTTTTAAATTAATTTATTTGATATATTCTACCCTCAACTTTTTTTTTATCAAGTTTTCATGATCATATGTTTGTTCTGACATACTTGAAGGAATAATAAATGTGCAGTATTGTATTCATTATGAAATTTCTCTTACCTATTATAGAAGATTCCTGCCTAAATTAAATTTTATTTTTACAGGTACCTACGGCTGTGTGGCAAGCGATTGAAGCTGTGCATGTAATTAATAGACTTCCAGTAATATAGATGTTAGGTTGTTATAGTACATATCATTCCTTTTGTGATAGTTTGAATAGTTTTGAATACCGTTATGTTTCGTTCAAAGATGCGATTTCATACTTGTAAAGTAATTCTTATGACATCACTTGTCTGGGTGATGTTTGTCATTGCTGTCCTAACATTTTACTCAGACTGCTCAGGGGGTTCGGGGTGGGGTTGTAATAAATTAGAACGTACAGCATATGCGAGTGGTCTTAGAGGGAACGTCAAGGCAGGTAGCAAAGGACGTGGTGCTCTAAGCGAACATTTGCATGACAGGGGAAAAGTAGAAGAAAAAAGTGTATACGACAAGAGCACTCTTAAGAGATGGCGACCTGCCCCGACTGTACATGAACAGCCCGGAAGACCTGGAGAGATGGGGAGAGCAGTACACATTCCAAAAGACAAACAAGCATTAATGAAAGAGAAGTTTAAATTAAACCAATTTAATCTTCTTGCCAGTGACATGATTTCACTTAATCGGTCCCTTGCCGACATTCGTCAAGAAGGGTAAGCATTTATTAAATACTTTTATCTTCACTTAATCTTAAATTTAAGTTGTTGTTTTTTTGTTTTTTTTTTTCTATTTAGGTAAATAGTACTATTCTCTGTGCTTCTTAACTGTTAATTATGTTGTTTTGGTTCTTCTTCTGGTGAAATCTCAAAAGTTAGATATTCATAATTGCTATTTAATTTTTTTAAAAGCTCTGCTCCTCAAATGTTTAATGAGTAGGCTCCAAATCATTCAATTTAAAAATAAAAAAAAGGGTTCCTAGAATTACAAGAAAGCTTTATATTTAACAAATTGAATGCTTTTAAAAAACTAGTTAAAAATTAATTTCTACATATATCTAATAAACATTTTTATTTTGTGAGTGTGTGCTTAGAGTCCCCTCTATATATTTAAATTTGTATGTATATTAAATATAGTAATGTTACCTAGTATATTTTTAGTGATAAATTTCATTAATTAATTAGAAGTAGTTATATAGAAAGTTTGTCCCATTAGAGCATGAAGGATGAGTATGTGAGCCATAGAAAGTGGTGAATTATTCTCCAGCCTTTCACATGGTGCAACACTGCTAGTTTCTCAATAGAATGAGACTTAAATTCTATTGTGTCAGTTCATTACTACATTCTATTTCAGAAATCACTCAATAAAAAGTGATATTCCATATTTTCTTTTGAATATTTATGCTGCTTAAGTTAGTAAAATTATATCTTGAATGTTAAAAACAAGTGGTTTTTAGTTTTCTTCTTGTATTATTCTTTCCATATTTTTCTTGACATTGCTAATGATTAATTTTGCTGAAACACTCACTGCCTGGGACTAATTTATTAATGATCTTTGTATACTTAATATAATTACCTTAAATAATTTATTGGCTGACACTTTTAGTTTTACATGACAGCATATTTTGTGATATTAAGAGCCCCCACCGACCACCACCATAATTACTGAAACGGGCCATTCAGTTCATACTCTGAATAAATCCAATTTTCAATGTTTTAAGTAGAGTTGTTTTTGTAATTTTTTTTTTCTAAAAATAATTCCCATATCCCCTGAAAGTTCTGTATCAAATACATGGAAACATTTATATTTAATATAAAGTGAGATACATAATTTGTAATTTCTGTTTAACAACACTGCTGAAATTTGTGTTCTTTAAAAAATAGTATTCAGTTTATTTACAGAAAAATTTACGAAAAATGTAGCAACACTCTGAATAAGTCCTGTTGTTTAATTCACTTTTAAATTCATTATAAACAAAGTTGAGTGGACATTAAAAAAAAAGCACAATTATACTTAGTAAATTTCTTTATTTCACGCTTATCAGTTTATATTAAAAAAAAAATGTATATAATATACAAATGACAAATCAGTTGCATTTTGAATCGTGAAGAAATAATATATTTTTTATTTTTTCAATAACTTATAATAAATTACTTTTTTTTATTGTTGGATTAAATTCAGCCCTATTCTGGCTAGAAAAGGGTGGTAACCTATAGATAACCCGTCCTAACATTCGTAGTTAATAATAAATGGACGTTAAAATTTAATTCAAAATTTATATGATTCATTTAAATTTTGTTAAGAAATAAATTTAAAAATACTGACAGTTTTGTTTTTTACTTTGCCTTATCTAAAAAATAGTTGTTACTTTATATATTATAGTTGTTATAGGAAACATATTATAGTAGAAAAAGTACTAAACAAAAGTTTAAATCTTGTAACATACACAAGATGGCCGGTTCATTCAAATAATAAATATATTCTCTGGTTCATTCAAATAATAAATATATTTTATCTGAGCTTTACTCGTTTCACATCTATTTTTTTTAATAATCTCTCTTAACCATTAAAATTAAACATACATTTAGAACATTACAATGAGATATCCCGGGAGATCGGAGTAGGATGGCTATTTTAGCAATCGACTCGCTCAAAGAGTTCCCTACTTCACCATGAGTGTTTAAAACTGATAGAAACCAGTAGATCTAGTGCTATTGACAGTTGAGGCACCCTTAAAAACAAAAAAAAAAATTCAATTACTTTATTTACCAAATAAATTCATAAATTTATTTTAATTTTAATGTCTATTTATTATTAACAACGAATTTTAGGACGGGTTATCTATAGGTTACCACCCGTTTCTAGCCAGGATAGGGCTGAGGCCTTTTCTTTTTTTGAAAAAAATGCCATCACCCCTAACGAGAATCGAACCCAGTACCTTAGGCACTGAGTGCTCACGCCGTAATAGATTCAGACAAATATTAAAATAATGTAATCCTTGAAATAAGTTTTAATAGTAGACATTTTAAAGTGAAGAATACTCAAGAGGTATCTCTCTGAATGTTAAGGAGTAAACCGTTTGATAAGATAAGGGGATAAAATTCGCTAGCCAAAACATTTATATCTTTTAATCCATCCAAAATCATTGTTTTTATTAATTACACTGAAATAACATTTTAAATATAAATTATCCTTTTGAAATAGTTTGTTGTACAACTAGCATACTCACTTTGTTCAAGAGAACTCATGATAAAGAGAATGAAGATTTCCAAGATGGAATAATATGAGAGATGCATTTAGTATTGTTGATTGTTAGGCATGGAACTTTCTGTAGATTTTAACCCCCAGTGATAGAATTGAGCTGATTTAGACGTATAAAAACAATTTGAGCAAACAAAAAAAATGTATACTTTGGCTGACTTGTTAGTTAAAAGCATTTTTCTCCCAAAAAAATTATCAGATTGTACAAATTAAAACTTTGTGCACTCTGACAGACTTATCAGTACTCCGAGATCTTGAAATAACACATTATCTCTTATGTCATTCATTTTCATACATCACACTGAAAGATTTAAGATTAATCCTTAAAAAAATGTTATATCTATATGTCTAATTAAATTTTGCCCAGCTCAGCTGATGGTAATAGTAGACCTTTGAAATGTTTTCAGTATTTCCAAGTATCCTTGACTTAAGACATTGGAAAACAAAGTTAGGAGAAAAACTGAAGTTAAACGTTCATGAATATTTTGAAACGACTAACTTCCTGTACCATGTGGTTGCTTAGAAGAGAATATATTTCAATAAAGCAGCTAGTAATGCTAATTAAAAATTTGTACACTGACCGATGTGATAACGAGAAATGGTTTTAATCATTCAATGTGTTAAAATTTGCTTTGTACATCCTAGTTTATGTAATATTATTCCATTTTTTTTTCTCCTTTTGCTTGGGTCTTTATTCCTACTTTGGTTTGTTTTCAGGTGTAAAGATAAAGTTTATCCAAAATTGTTGCCTACAACTAGTATAGTTATAGTATTTCATAATGAAGCGTGGTCCACGTTGTTACGAACTGTATGGAGTGTCATAAATAGGTCTCCTAGGCCTTTATTGAAGGAAATTATCCTTGTAGATGATGCCAGCGAGAGAGGTTTGTATTTTTATCATTCTATATTTTAAGTAATATAATTTCTAATGCATTAATATGCTTTGAAAATTTATATATTTTTATTATTAATGGTTTCTAAAGGAAGCATTTAACTCCAGCTCAAAAATGCATATTATGCCTTATTCAAAACATTTTGTGTTGATGCCAACGGCCATAGCCACGTTGATTGCACCGGTTTCTGTTGATCACTGATGTTAAGCAACATCGGGCGTGGCCAGTTCTTGAATGGATATCCGATCATGTGCTGTTGGTATTATAAACCAACAGCTGGCAACCTGTAGATAGCCCGGTGTCAATAGCACAATTGTTGATACATTGTTGATCACACATAAAAAAAAAAAATTTGTGTTATTAGGTCACTGGTGGCCAGACTTATTTTTATGCAAAATCATTCTGTTTTTATAGGAGGTCAGTAATGAAAGAATATAGGAAAAAGACCCATTGTAAACAATATTGTCTTTGTGTGTTTCATCCCTCCTGATCGAGGGCAACTCTCACTTATGACGTATTCCGGAAGCGCAAGACCCCAAAAAAAACAATCATAATTTCCTTTTTGTTTCACAAAAACTGTTTTACATAGATAAATAGATGTAATGTGGCACTAAAATACTTTAGTGTAAAATAAACAGTCAAGTTCATTAACCAGCAAAGTCGGTCTAGCGAAATTGACTTGAAAAAAAATTGTAGTGCTTATGATTTTGCTTTATTAGGTTTTCAAGTACATTTTTTATTCACGCGTGGGTAAACAAATAAAACCACATTCAAGGCGATAGATTTAACCATTTTCCAGGAAATTTGAACAACCTGTCAATTAACTAACCGTTTTGTAAACCTTTTATTTAGTTTTTAAGCCAAGAAGTGATCTGTATTCAGATCAGTACTTCAATTCCTTATAGCCCTAATAAGGCTAACTTGAAACTCAGGCCAAAACACTTCCATATAAAACTAATTTTTTTTATGAAAAAATGTAATTTTATTAACTCTCAAACCTCAACCCCGACAATGTTCATCTTGGAAATACCATCAACAAACTCTTCTCAATACATTAATTTTCAATTCCTAATATATGTCCTTAACCGTTTAACGGGCACATTTCGCTAGCTATGTTGGAATTTTTTTAATTTATATTTGGGGTCTGGGGGGCATCCCTTTACTAAATATGAACCCAGGATGGTAAAAAAAAAAATGTATCCATAAATACGAGGTAGATTGACGGAATCCCCGATATGCAATGCCCGCAATACGTCGTAAAGCCGATCCCAAGTCGCAAAGATCCCGAAAAAAATGGTTCATTCCATGGTGTTACCCTAAGATTGGCAGGCTTTAAAAAAAAAAAAAAAAAAAATTATAATAATAGTATAATGCTAGCCCACAGTATCATTAAGACAGAATTGAGAAAAACATTTCATTAGGAATGCCAAAAAAAAGTATTTTTTCCTTCCAGTCTCACGAGAGGTAAGGTACTTATGAGACGAATCATTGAATAACATGTAAGCGATATACTCATTTCAATTAAAATCAATTAATTCCTAATCTAGAATGTATAAAAGAATTATTACATACTTTGAAACGATTTCCGGATAAGATGAGTGATCCAGAGAGCCAATAATGCGCGGCCAACACTAACACAAGACGAATGCGGGAATGGGCAAGGACCCCTTTATCGGTCAACTTTGTCATATCTCGGCTCCTCGGGCCCAAGACCTCCAAATACTATTTTTTTTGGCATACCCCGGCATGTAGCAGGGAGCATTGGAACCAATTCCGCCTCACTCGCGTCATTTTTTAATTTCAGCAAGCAGTGGCCGCTCAAGCGGCCCTTGCCCGTTAAGGGGTTAAACTAATGTTGAATTTGGCAGAATATTAAATATTATCTGGCACCTAACTTAATTGCTGACTAGATTCCAACCATTTTCAATTGTTAATGTTTTATTTATTTATTTTTTACAGTAATTTATATTTTGTAGTCAATTGAACAAGAAAATGAAATTGAAGTTCCTTTTTTCATTGACTATTTCAATGCCCCCCCCCCAATCCTAAAAATATTCAGATGCCTGTATTTTCATCCACAATTTCAATTATTTTCTATAATTTATTTAATTGCACAGAAAAGTCCATAGAATTATTTTATTTATTAAAACAAATTCTATTTGAAATCAGAAACACGAGGAAAGTATTACTACTAGTAATAATTGTTTAGAAAAAGTATTGTTCTTTTATGTTTCTTTGACCTTAGAGAACAGGGAACCTCTCCTCTTTTTTTTATTTTCTTTCGTGTATTTGCTTTTCATTAGGAACATGAATATTAATGTGCTAGTTACTGTTTCACAGCCATGTTTCTTAAAATAACTTATAAACATAAAACAGATACTCACATTATATATGACCTAAATACATTTACTTTTTTTTAGAGTTGAATTTATATACTTTTTTTTTTTTTTTTATTGAATGGATTTCATCGGCCTACTTTTTACATTTATTGCTTGTATTTTAACAAGCAAATTTGAATTATGAGTAATTGGCGGACATTTGTGATTAGAGTCCATCTTTTGCTTACTTTATTTTGAAGGTATGAATTAGAAGAAACAAGCAAACATTTCTTTAAAAAAGTTTTAATAAACGCTTAAATAAAAAGAAATTAATATGTGAGAGAGTTTTTACAAGTTAAATAAAGATTATTAGATATAAAGATGTGAAATACACAATTTATTTTATTTGGCAGGAGTTCAAATTCTATTAACTACACATTGTTCTTTGATAGCCCTTTATTTTTTAACTTAATAGACAATACTTGGCATATAAACACTTATTTAATACAATGACAATGATTTCTTTAATTTTGTCAGGCAAATCGACATTTACCCTAAAGCAATAGATTTTGAAAGCTGGTTTACAGTAGCTATTATTGATCTTGTATATCTCGATGTGGCCCTGTCTGCAAAAGGTCCTCTGACGTTGAGGCTGTGAGTAGTTTTGTAAGTGCTCCTGAAGACGCAATATGGGTACGTGAAACATGTAGAGCGGAATAAAGGGTTACTAACGAATAATGTATAGTAAATGCAATTTTGCCTCAACAAATACATTAAATAACGAGTAAACAATATTATTTCAGCAGTTTTTGGGATCATTCTTCATTTCATTATTCTTAGTATTGCTCTAATGCTCTCAATGGATAATGGTACTCACAAAGATACACTGGTCATATAAATGACCTTGTAAGAACAGTTTATATTGAGATATAAATTTAAATTTATATCTCCACATAAAATGGGATGTAACACCAGTACCCCTATTGGGTTCGATTCACACTAGAGGTAGTGGCACATTCCTCAGCTAGGCGGAGCCTACAATACACAAAAAATATTCTCCTCTTTTATATGCCTGTAGATAACCCATCCCAAAACTCTGTGTAATGTATAATGGATGTTAAAATTTAAATAAATTTAAACCATTTTTTTTTTTATTATAAAATTGTGACCCTTTCTCTTTCAATATGTCATTTGAATAGGCGGAAGGTCAATTTTTTTTCATAAACTGCTTTTTCAATTAATAAAAAAACACAGTCCCGTAACAGGCCACAAGGGCCCAGAGGGGCAGATACTGTAGAGGTATCTGATTCTTGACCATACGGCACACTAGGGAGATAATGTGGTTAGTACACATTATCCTCCCTCTCCCTGGGTGAGCCTAGGGATGATCAGTTCATTCTTCGGATCCAATCGTATAGTATGAACAGTCACACACACACACACACACACACACACATATATATATACACATATACATACATACATACATACACAAGTACTTATATACATACATATTTACACTTATACAAATTTCAATGGGCCATTTTCGATACCCAGTGGGTAAAATCAAAGAAAAATGAAGGTAGAATTAGTACATATTCCATTAGTGTGTTTTAATTATTAAAAAAAAAAATTATGCATTTTAAGATACACAATATTTCGTTACAACAGATCACTTGGGAAAGCAGTTAGAGCGTTATGTTGAAAACCTACCTGTACCTGTTCACGTTTTGAGGACTCAAAAAAGATCTGGACTTATTAGAGCTAGACTTCTAGGAGCAAAACATGTCACCGGACAAGTTATTACATTCCTCGATGCTCATTGCGAATGTGCGGAGGGCTGGTTGGAGCCTTTGCTTGCGAGGATAGTCGAGAACAGGTAAAGTATATTAGCTAAGTTAATAAATACTTGGACTCATTGGAAAAAAGTGAAAACAGTGTTAGCTTATCATGCTATAAAATATAAACATATTTTTGATTTTGAAAACATTAATACAGCCGGAAAAGAAAGATTAAGTAAAATACCCTCAGAATAAAAAATAAAATTTATTTACTGAGAGTACACAACAAGGTGATTTACTCTTGAAGTCTATGTGTGAACAAAGCTAAATATTTCTTATACTCTAGAAACTAGAAGAAGAAATGTAGCAAATGCAAAAAGATACTGTTGTAGCAGAAAACATGTATCATTATTTATGAAAGCAAAATAAATAAAATAAGAATAATAAAGACAAATAAAAATATACAGAAAAAAATATAGGGATTTCTAAAAAAGTTGGAACTTATTTTTAATTTTTAAATATTTTAGAATACAATCAATGTGTGTATTGTCCTGTTTAAGCAATTCGTGTAAGTCTATAGGTAAGTCAATGTCTTCTCTTTCCCTGCAGTCTGTAAGTATGTGTTTGATTGTTAGTTGAAGATTGCAAAGTGTACAATTCGGTTTGTCCTGTCTTGTCATCAAATAGGAATGTGTCAAGTGTGAATGTCCAATACCTAGTCTAGTAAGCACGACTTCTTCTCGCCTTACATTCCGAATACTGGAACTCCAGGCTCCTATTGTCGGCTTAATCTCTCGTAACTTGTTGTCTTGTGTGTATGTACCGTCAGTTTGCCACTTGTTCATTATGTGTCTTTTTATAACATTGTTCATGTATTGTCTAGTCATCTGATTAATGTCTTCAGTTGATCATCTTGTAGCTAGTTTTGCTTCATTGTCTATGTCCGTATAAAATAAAAAGAAGTTGGTAAATAAAAAAACTGAAAAACAATATCTAAATAATATTTTTATTAGTTTATTTGACAAAAAATATGTTATAATTGCAGAAAAAAGGTTTAATACTATATTACTTTGTGAAATTAACTTTAAATGTATGATATATTTAAATGCATGATCCCTTGAAGAGGCACCAAAAGGGTGTGAAACATGTAGGGAAAATAAAGGTTGTGAAACTGTGTTGGGAAATTTTTTTTTTTTTTTTTTTTTTTTTTTTGTGCTGCCGCCTTTAAATGAAAATTCAAAGATTCGAGTAAAAGGTCAGCTTAATATTAATTTTTTTATTGATATTAATAGATTTAATTTTATTCATTCAATTTTTAAGTGCCTACCTCTCAGCAAAGAGTAGTTAGTACCAAATTTAGTGGTAAATAACCACTAAAGTTTTCTTTTCAAATTCAAAAAACTAATCATTGGGCTGATTCTCAGCCTCTTTGCCTGCTTCTTAAAAACTAAATTAATTGCTCATTTTTATTTTTTATTTTATGATGCATAGACTACCACATAATCGGGATTGTTTGAAACAAACGGACTCGGGCCGTGCCCGGAAACTTTACCTTTTTAGTGGCAGGGCTATATAATACTAATAAATGCATTTTATTTCTTGTAATTATCTCACATGTGATATTCACCAATATTTTTTTTTTTTTTATGAGATGGTGACCCTATATTTTGCAACGTATTTTATGTGACGGAAGGAACCTCTCGCGGTTATAGGGTTGTAGAGTATTGCATTCCCTTCAATAATGTATATTACTTTGCTATTTTATATATTTTCCTTCAAACGTACAAATAATTTCAGTGTTCATCGTGAAATCTGAAATTTAGCGACTAATAGTCCAGGTAATTAAGATTTATAGATGGAAATATTTTGAACACAATTTTTGACTTCATAACTTTGTTTCGGCTAGTTAGGAGGTCAACGTATCAAAAGACCTCGCCCGTAGCCTTTGATCCGGGGGGAGGGGGGGTTTAGAAGGCCCCATTTTTCGGCTTTTCACTTATATCTCGGAAATTGTGGGTGCTAGTGACATGACCATTCTATGAAAAATGAAAGCTGATTCAATTTCCCACAAGTTCTATTCCATAAAGTTTTTCGAGACATCTTTAGTTTTCGAAATATCCGCTCTTGAAAGTCTGTCATTTTAGGAAAAAACACACATTTTTATATTCTCGACTGGATATCTCTTCAACGATGAACCCAAAAAATAAATGTCGGCTATAGGGTTCATTCCATTTGCTTCAATAATATATATTACTTTACTATTTTATGTATTTTCTTTCAAACATTATATACACACTCACATGGTCTTAGCAAAACCATGGGCAAGATCTTATCTAATTGAGTTTGAATAACTGGTCAATGGGCCCAAAATTATATATTTTGTGCTATATTATATATATATATATATATATATATATATATATATATATATAGTGAGTACTGGACGTATGTACTCACTATATTTACATAATGGAGCATATTTTGGACTATACATTGACTGGAAATGGTGAGAAATTGAAAGGTTTATTGGTCAGTTGTCACCAGATATCATGATAAACATTAAAACTGTTTTCACGTTTGAAGGAAAATACATAAAATAGTAAAGTTATATACATTCCTGAAGAGAATGTAATGCTCTACAACCCTATAAACGGTATTTATTTTTTGGGTTTATTGTTAAAGAGTTATCCGGTCAAAAAGAGCAAAAAGTGTGTTTTTTCCCAAAATGACAGACATTCTAGAGCGGATATTTCAAAAACTAAAGATCTCTCGAAAAACTTTATTGAATATAACTTGTAGGAAATTGAATCAGCTTTCATTTGTTATAGAGTGGTCCTGTCGCTAGGACCCACGGTTTCCGAGATATTAGTGAAAACCTGAAAAATGAGACCTTCTAACCCCCCTCCCCCTTCTTTAAATGTTTTTAAAGAGTGGTCCATTGTTTAACACACAAATTTAACTTTTACCAAACAAACCCAATTAATCTTTGAACCATCTCTAGACTCAACCCCCAATTATATTGGACATGGTTGTCTCTTAGTCGATTTGACTATGTTAGTTTAGTTGTCCGGCTTAAAGCCTTTTTTAAAAAATGTAACTTCAAAAAATATTTGGCTATCTAGTGAAGAAATTATGTCTGAATTCAGTTTTCAAAATGTAGAATGTAAAATAACTTTAATTGAATTGAGTTTTGATTTTATTAGAAAATGAGAGTTTTGTTATTATTATTTTTGTTCCAGAAAAACCGTTGTGTGTCCTATAATAGACGTTATTTCTGATGAAACATTCGAATATGTCACGGCGTCAGATATGACATGGGGCGGTTTTAACTGGAAGCTTAATTTTAGGTGGTAAGTATATGTCACTTTTGGTTTTATTTTATTTTCTAAGTTTCAAAGTTCCTGGAAGTCGTTAAGAATTAATATAGATTTCTTGTTTAAAATTGGGAATGCTGACAAAAACATCTTTTCAAATGGATGATGTACTTATGAGATTAAATTTGGTAATTGTTAACTGATTTATGGTCAAATTTCATTATCATAATTATAAACAAAATGTGTCTTTGATATTCTGAGAATTGATGGAGGGAAATTGTTGTTCTGAAAAAAATAATATAGTAAACTTCCTTTAATCCGGCATGTTCAAGATTTGAAGCATACCGGATTATCAAATATTCCAGATTATCGGATGTGCCAAGTTGGATTTTTTTTTTTTTCAATCTGCTGGGCCCTCTGAAATTAATGATTGGTTTTAATTAGTATTTGAAATTATTGTAACTCTTATTGATAGTTTATCATTTAAATATTGACATTATGTTACACTGTTTACTCTACTAATTATGATTTACTCAGGTGCTAGGAGGAATTGGGAAAAATATTCTGTGACGTGTCATTAATTTAACATCCTCTTGTCTTCTTTGTAGCAAATAACTCAAAAGACTTAAGCCGTGTCCTTTTCTTCCACAGCCTTTAGTGTAGAATGCTTTAAGGACAAATATCCTTTGTGCTATCTTATAAATATAAACACAATATAGATTTTTTTCTGTATTAGAGTCCTGTATTAACCTAAACGTTAAGTTGATGATTTAGATGCAAATTTAATGTTTCTTTTAATTTTTTTTATTTAATGCTAAAGCAATTAGACGTGTTTAAAGTTTAAAAAATTGATATACCTAAATAAAATAAGCCGATGACTTTCAAAATGGGTTAAGTCCACTTTTTCATCAAAATCATTTTTTTTCTCAAACATTTTATGTATTTTCCTTCTATCGGCTGGTAAAATCAGTTTCATTAAAAACGTTCTTAATCCCATAAAAATAAAAGGTAGAAATAATGATTCCCTTTGAAAAGGGGATAGTTCACCTATTCAACGAGTGCAGCACTCCAATCATTGAGGTTATGTTTTACTCTCCATTCTACTAACAATCTATCAATTTTTGTGGTGATCTAAATTATGGAAACATCTATTTTAGGTCTGTTACCATAAAAACGCTAGGAAGAAACCACTGGTGACGTCCGAATGGAGGCGAGAAATAAATAAGAACCGATCTGTGACTTACCCCTTTTTGAAATTCAATGCCTCAAATAAAGGTTTTTTCTGTACATTGCATGAATCAAGCCATTTCATGTTATCTTTCTGTTTCATACATTAGAGACAAAAAATCCACTTTAAGAAAATTTCTACGTCCCATAGAATATTACCAGCTGTAGGCTCAGCCGTGCCAAATGGTAGCTCCTTATAGCTTGGACAGTATTTATAAACATCCTTGACTTAAAACATATGTTTTAAATGATAAGAAAATATTGATTAAAACGGAATTTGAAATAAATTGAATGACAAGCTGACTTTTATCTAGAGATCACAGTGACACGTACAGGGTTCCCACCAACTGCGAAATTTCAGGAAATTCACTTGTCTCTCTCTCTCTGGGTCATGTCTGAAACTGGTCACCTAATGGCTTATTTAGCTAATGCCATTCTGCGATCAACGTGTAAAAGCAACCAGATCTTGATGAACACAATTTCATTACTGCTATCCACCAATGCACATGAAAATCTTTTCTAACAAGCCCCAAAGAGTAAAAGATTTAATAACTGCCTAATACGAACCAGACAAACTATGGCAGAGTACTTGACATATTATTATTGAATTTTATGCGTCAGAAGGTCAAATTTCATTAAATACACATTATTCTTTTATTACCCTTTATTTTGCTCTACCTATTCCAAATCCCTTTGACGCCTAATCAGGAGCACTTAGAATATGAAACACAGCGTCAACCTCAGAGAAACTTCTGCAGGCCATGTCTAGACTGATTTTGATGAAATTTGGTACAAAAATCTGTCGTCCAATTTGAAAGGTCAAGTTCGTTAATATATATATATATATATATATATACAAATTTGAACCGTTATTTTCGGTCTCTAGGGGTTCTGAAACGCGAAATTTTCTAGTCGGCACTTCCGGATTGTTTCATGAGATCAACCTTATAAGCGGGGTTCCTCCCTATGAAGGGAGGGAGGAACCGCGCTAAAAGATAGATTTTGTGTTTAAACACTTAACGAACACGCCTGAGATAACTCGGATATAGAGCCCGTTTTCCTATGAGCAAGTTAACTTGGGTACTGAAACTTTTATGGATCAAACTTGAATGGTCCGATTTTGATGAAATTTGGTACAAAAATCCGTCGTCCAATTTGAAAGGTCAAGTTCGTTAACCAGCAAAATCCGCCCACTGGAAGATGGCGTTTGGGGCGAAATTCGCTCAAAAAAATCGTAACGCTTACGTTTTTGAGTTCATATGCTTGTAAGTACTCGTTTTATAGGCTTCTTGGGCTAGTAAAATGAATGAAACCATTTTTAAGGCGATAGCTTTAACCGTTTCTGAGAAAAATTTGTTAAATCAAGTTTTTGGTTTGGTTACTTAGAATCATGGGATTCAGTTGAAACATTTTTTGCATGTTTGAATTTCATCAAAACTAACATGTTAAACTTTTGGTTACGTTTGGAGTTAAGGAAGGGTTAGAATAAAATATTTTATGAACAGACATAAAAAGTTTTGGGAACTTGTATAATTTCATTAATATCTCGAACACGGTTGGGAAATCGTGATAAGTAGATAGAAATTATTTGAAAGCTTTATAAATTCTCTACAAAAAAGATTCTGAAACAATTTTTGATTAGGTGATGTCAATCGAAGAAATAAGTGCTTAAACTTTGAAGTAATTCATTTCATTTATTCGAACGGTTGTTTTTGTCTGTTTTTATTCCTTGTTATTTTTTAATTGCTTATAGTTGGATAATGTATTTGACAATAAAGCAGATTAGGCAAAATAAGAAAAACAATTCATTGTTAGAAATATAGCTTGCCAAGAGAAAGAGATTCGATGACGCCTTTTGAATATTTTTAATTGCCTTCATGCTGTTGTTTTTTTATTTTATTTTTTAATTGATTTTATTTGTAGAATTATTACTATAGTAAAAGAACCCAGGAATATGTGAAAAATTTTGATATTTTCCAATTCATTGAAACGTATGAAATGAAGTATCGGCAGAAGAGGATTCTAGGGTCTGGCGGACCTGACTAGGTAAAGTCATAAAGCCATTTGAACAAAGGCCGAGGAAAATATTATCTGTTTCTATTCTAAGCTTTTCAAATGACAATAGGGATATGAACAGGAACCGCGCTAAGATGATGCAGTTCCTGCGAGTCGGACTTTATTTTGTGATCACCAGGCTTCTTACTCCTAATTAGATTTGCTCAATAATTTTATATCCTTTCTTGCACAGGTATCGTGTGCCGCAGAGAGAAATGGAAAGAAGAGGGGGAGACCGTACGTCACCGTTAAGAACACCAACAATGGCTGGAGGCTTATTTTCAATAGATAAGGATTATTTTTATGAAATAGGATCCTATGATGAAGGAATGGACATTTGGGGTGGTGAGAATCTTGAAATGTCCTTCCGGGTGAGTATTAATTTTAGATTTTTTGTTTTGTTTTTTTGTGAGTGTTCTTATATTATTGTTTTGCAAAATTTATTTAATTTATTTTTGTTGTTCATCTGAACCTTCCTTTTTCTTCCTACCTTTACCAACTTCCCATCTCAATTAAATTTAACTAAGTAATTATGGAAAAAAATTAAATTGAAACCATTTAATATCGTGGTTTAAATATTTTAAATTTATCTGGTTGAAGGCCATTTTTTAAATGAATGTTTAATTTCTAGGTTTTCTTTTCAGTTTTTAATAATTGTCATGATAATAAGAATCACAAACAATTACTAATTCTAATAAATAGGAAGTATTTTATTTTTGTTATTATAACAAAACATTTTGTTAACCAATTTTAATCTTTTTTTAACATCACCATGCATAATGCCAGAACTGTAGAAGCTTCAAAAAGTTATAAATCACCCAGTTGAAAATTATTTTACTTGCTAAAGATGTGGAATATCAATAATCTAATAAATGATACTGATAATTATTATTAATGTTGTTTCAATTATGATAATTCTAAAATTCTTGGGTTCAATTCCTTACGAGCTTCTAATTTTCACCATTTTGGTATTTAAAATTACTCCTACTAACATAATCTGAGCCCAGGAAAGAGAGGAGTATTCTAAATAAGATTGAAACAAAATACAGATTAGAAGATACTCCCTTTTTCTATATGTTAGGAAAAATACCATCTAATTATTTAATTAATGCTTTGATTTTAAGTACACTAGTCCAATTTACAAGGCACTTAAATGCATAATACGAGGATCTGGGTTCAAATCCCAGCCTAACGACTTAATTTTTTAAATAATAAAAAAATAAATGATAAATAAATATATTCTTGGTTCTGGAAAGTAAGAATGACGTCAGAAAATTATCATTCAGGATTGATATTACTTCAGGAATTGTAATTAGCCCTTTAGTAAAATATATCTAGAGGTTGGGAGCCTATATAAACTCTTTGATTACTTTGTGGTCAATATCGTAATCGATTGAATAAATAAATTGAACCAAAACTTATCTAATATGCCAGCGGGTTTGATTTTTCAGCTTTCAATAAAATACATTTTTTTTTTTTTTTTTTTTATCACACATATTTATTGTTTTCTAGTAGATTAGATCACAAAGTCAAACTTTTTTTTTTTTTCATTAAAACTCTTTCTCCCTTTTAGCACTTTCCTCCGAAGGAAAGTAGCTATTGAGGTTGGACTCATGACGGAATTTTTCAAAAATTCCGTCATGAAATGAAAGGATTTGGTTTACCCCGAACCCAAAACACTAATTTGAACATTTCAGCCGTAATATTTGTTATATTTCAACGAAACTTGGTATTCGTAGTGGTAATATAGAGAGAAAAGTGAAATATAAAAATGAACTAAATCGGTTCATAAGGAGGGGGGGTTTACTCCTGACCGACAATACCAATTCGCCACTACCAGCCGTGATTTTAGGTATATTTTGACGAAACTCGGTATTCATAGTGGTAATCTACAGGTAAATATGTGTTGTAAAAATAAACTAAATCGGTTCATTAGGAGGGGGGGTTTACTCCAGACCCACAATACCAATTCGCCACTACCAACCGTGATTTTTGGTATATTTTGACGAAACTCGGTATTCGTAGTGGTAATCTACAGGTAAATATGTGTTGTAAAAAATAAACTAAATCGGTTCATTAGGAGGGGGGGGGGGTTTACTCCGGACCCAAATTACTAATATACTCATACTGGTCGTAATTTCTGCTGTATTGTAACGAAACGCGGTATACGTCGTGGGTAACTCATGAGAAAGAAGTGTTGTAAAATGAGCTGAATCGGTCAATCGGAAAGGGGGGTTTACTTTCTAATATATTTCAATAGAAAAGCTAGCCAGACATAGGTTCACAAAGGCGCCGCAAGGAGCGCTAGAGGGACTGTATCCGGTTCCTGCGTTAGATCAAAATACGATAATATGAGGTTTTTTGTATTTATTACGTAGTGTAGTAGGTACCATGTGTAAACATAACTCTGGAAGCAAATTAATAATTTATCAGTTGCTCATTACAAAATTAAAAGAGAACTATTCATGTTTTTATTTTATTTATGTAGGATATTTTAAGCAAATTGTTCTGGAAAACAGTCTACACTACCCAAATTCTGAGGAAAGTGCTTAGTTATGCAGTTCCTGCGTGACGGACTTTTATTCATCCTTTCCTCTTGTTCGCATAAAGATGGGATTTCATTGGACTCACATAAAAAACATTCATTGGATCAACTTTTACGTGATTTTAAATTATTTCAACATTTTTAAACGGTGAAGGATAGTGAACATTCATTTTTAAATTGTAACTTCAAAAGTTATATTAACAATGGTTATCTACTTGCTAAATAGAAAATAAAATTTATGTTGTTTTTTTTTTTTTAATTATGATCAATTTTCCAGGATTTTAAATTTTGTTTTAAATTATTAAATTAGGGCTAAAAATATTCACTAATGTTTTACTTTGTGAAAATGAACCCTCACCAGCCAGAAATGTTTAACCCATTCGAGACTGATAGCTACTTCCGTGACAACGGGCTTGCATGCCCCGTGGCCTGATAGCTACTTTCGTGATAACAGGCCGACCGGCATGCTCCGTGGCCTGATAGCTACTTTCGTGACAACATGCCGGCCAGCATGCTCCATGGCCTGATAGCTACTTTTGTGACAACATGCCGGCCAGCATGCTCCGTGGCCTGATAGCTACTTTCGTGACAACATGCCGGCCAGCATGCTCCGTGGCCTGATAGCTACTTTCATCACAAGGCCATTTCTTACTTTAGGGACTGAAAGCCACTGCTGAGACAGCTTTTTCGATATCTAGCAGTAAGAAAATGTCCCACATTCAGTGACTTAAGCACCATCAAATGAATTCTTGTATCAAAGACAACCTTTTGTCATATGTCAGAATGTCCCCCATTCGGAATAGTATCTGTCTCAGGACAGGAGGTAAGCCCTTGTCACTACTGTATCTGCTAGAGTACATTAAAAATGCAGTTTGAGCCTGCTGAATGGGGATTTCCCTCTGCACCTGGTCCCTTAGTATAGTTCGGGCCCCTCTGAAGGACCTTATTTGTGTTTTAACAGTTGATGTGTACATGGAGATCACGTTCCATAGACATTATACCAATGCCCAGATATTTGACTTGATGTTATTTAAAAAAAAAAAAAAAAAAAAAAAAAAAAACCTGCCGTGAACTGTTACAAAGCCCAGAATGAGAAAATTGTAAATAAAATGTTTTAGCTGTGGAGGCTCAGCTATTTTAATGCTGTCCTGTGGAACCAGGTTCCGCTCCACCAGCATCTAAGGTCTTGCGGGTTGCCTTCTCATCAGAGTTGGGCAAACGTTAGCGCGCGCTAAAAGCTGATACCTCTCCGCTAATTTAGCGAAACTGTAGAAAGCCAGCGCTAATAATTAGCGGTTAGCAGCGGCAGTGCGCTAACCGCCAATCTATTTATGAAATATTGTAATTGCTATAGTTACAAGTTGTAACTATAGCTTAAGCTATTAGCTATTACGATATTTCATAAATAGATTAGCGGTTAGCGCACTGCCGCCAATAACCTCTAATTATTAGCGCTGGCTTTCTACAGTTTCGCTAAATTAGCGGAGAGGTATCAGCTTTTAGCGCGCGCTAACGCTTGCCCAACTCTGCTTCTCATAATGGTTAATAACAGTGAAAACATTTTTTTAATGGTTGGTCCTAAATAATATTACCGTATTTACATTTGCCAATTTTATAAATGTTATCAAAGAAGTATGTTGCTTATTACAATCACTTCTCATCTTTTTATCGTTAATTTTTTTTAATTAATAGAGCATTTATTTTTTCTGGCATCACATTGGTCCCGACAACTCTGGACAAAGAAGAGTCTACGTTAATAATACAGTTTGTCCATTAAATTTTTGTTAATAAATTGTAACTGAAATAAAGAGGTGAGTATTTCTGTTTACAGAACTCATATCCCGTTTACATATTGAATTTTCTTTTTTTTTTTTCTTTCTTTTTTTTAATTAATGTCCTTTTCCTTCTCAGAGGTAAATGGCTTTCAACCAATTTAATACATATTGATAATGCAGGTATGGCAGTGCGGAGGTTCCTTGGAGATAATTCCCTGTTCTCACGTCGGTCACGTCTTCAGGGACAAATCCCCGTACACTTTCCCTGGCGGGGTCTCCAAGATAGTCCTCCACAATGCAGCGCGTGTCGCTGAAGTGTGGATGGACGAGTGGCGCGATTTCTATTACGCCATGAACCCAGGTACACCACCTATTCGGGTACCTCAATCCTTACTTTGCTTACTAATACTTACTCTAAGATAGACGCTTCAATTAGTAATGCTAAGACATGTCAATTTTGGACAAGATGGTTTTTCAAAATTAATTACTGAAAAACTTTCGCTTTCTCTTGAGGTTTAAGACATTTTGACTGAGCGGGAGGAACGTTTCTCTTAATAACCTCTGTATATTGCATGTAGTACGCAGCTTGAAATATCTAACATTTAAACGGCCTCATTTACTAATATCCTAATGAGTTAGAGCTATTAACAAAGAGAAGAGAATGCTTTAATCATTGACGCATCCATCCTTCCTCCTTTGAGATATTCTTCACTCCTTTCCAACCATCCATCTCAGGTATTCCTCATTTTTATTCAAGTTAAATCAGTTCTCCAAATATTTTATCAATTTTAAACTACATAATTATTTCTACTTATTTTTGGTGATGGACAATGGAATGTGTAGTCAAGCTGTAGAAATGAGGCTTTTACAACCACAAATATCAAAATAAAATGTCCTACATTCAGTGTCTTAAGCACAATCAAATGAATTCTTGTATCAAAGACAACCTTTTGTCAAATCTTCCCTACCATGTCACACTATCTAGCAAACATATTTGATACATCGACGAAGTAATATATGAACAATGGTCTTATTCGATACTTAATTTAAGGCATTTCCGGCTATTCTAAAGGGGTTAGAGTTGCGGAAATTTACGACAAGCCATATCGTCCACAATGCAAGAGCAATGTATCAAATATAAAAACCGAGATTTTTCATATTCAATAGTTCAGCATGGTAGGGACGATATGTCAGAATGTCCCCCAATCCGAATAGTATCTGTCTCAGGCAGTAAAAAAAGTCAACAGTCTAAAATTTGGCTAGCCAGTGGGTCCCAAAAAGTTGCATTACAGACCCTTGTTTTATTTTGCGTTTAACTATAATAATTTTTAATTTTTCTTTATTCAGTGCTCTGATTGGTAGAATCTAGATCTCTTAAATCGCCCATTTCTTTTGCCTTTATATGTCTCTCTTTTACATATTATGACAATCGGCTTCCTTTTTTTTTCTTTTTAGCATAGAACATGCTTTAGCCATGACCTAACTGCCCGAAAATGTCACTTGTAATGGAACTAAAATGCGACCTCAAACTAGCCCACTCAATACCTGTTCTCTGTTTTCTTTCTAAAATAGCAATTATAAGCTAAAGGTCAGCGCTAATGGCCAAGTTGTAGATGCGCCATAAAAAAAAAAAATAAATAAATAAATATAAGCTAAAGGTATCTTAGTCTTCTTTACTAAAATGATATGTCATTACGTAATTATTATTTGTCATCTATCAATATTTATAATGCTTCAAGACTTCTTTGTATATTGTGATGATTTAACATTTAAGTTTTCATGATGCTAATAGTAAACCATTGTGTGAGAAAAAGCCTCATTTCTACCACTTCCTAATACTTTTTTTTTTTTTTTTTTTTGCAAAAACTAAAAATTTCATAGATAATATTTAAAAACTGCTTAACAATATCTTCACTGGTATTTAAAATTTATCATACAGATCATGTTCTATTTATGGAGTATTGATTGTGGTTTTGGAGCTTTATGTTTTATTTATTTATTTTTTTAATATTATTTAATATTCAGTTTTAATGGGTTGTTTTTATTATTATTATAATGTTGTTTGTTACTATTCCTTATTTTTCTCATTCTGCTTATAATATGATATTTTTATTCTCACAATTTTTAACTTATGAATGGTATTATTAATAACGCTTGGATGAAGAAAAGAAAAATAGATAGATGATCATACATTTTTGTTATTTCACAACAATATTGCAAAAGCTTGCCAGTTCTCTGTTTGATTTATTTAACCTTACCTATAAGTTATCCAACTTAATCATATTTTCACTGGGGCTAACGACAGATCTGGATGTGCGGAGGCATATTGGAGATTGCGACTTGCTCACATGTAGGACATGTTTTTCGCAAATCAACACCTTACACATTTCCGGGGGGCACCTCGAGGATTGTGAACCACAACAATGCCCGGCTTGCGGAAGTCTGGCTCGATGAGTGGAAGCAGTTCTACTATTCGATCAATCCAGGTCTGGACTTGAACAGAATGATCGTCCTAGCACGTTCACACCCAAACCACGCTAATAAACATTTTCGCTTTTGCATCCCACATTACCTTTACTTTGATTTCTTTCTTTTTTTACAGGTTTGTAAATATACTAAGTAGTTTTGATCGTTTAGATTAAAAGCATTGTTATGAGTAAAAGTAATTGATTGAAAATTAATAAATTTTAAACTAGTGTTTTTTTTTAGCAAATGTCTGTTTTGTAATCCTCATTTTTTTGAATGCTCGTACTTAAACACATTATTATGCATTTCAGAGTTCATGAGAACCTTGTAATTTTTCTATTTAAATCAATGAAACCCCATCCACCATGCAGTAAAGATAGGGAGCTTTTCTTAATATTGTTTTAATCATTCCACTTTGAAAACGTTTCATTCTAAATGCACTGTATTATTGTGTGTAATATAGGTATTACTAGGTTGTTTAGTGTTTAGGTATACTCTCGGGCTGCATCTAGAGAGGGTCGTGTAATGAATTTGAATTCCTTTTGGGATCTGATTATTTAAGAAGTTAAACCACCTCAGAAGTTTAAAAAAATTATTATTATTATTTTACAAATTGTTCATTCAGTAAACTTCCTCAAATCCAGCACCCTTGATAGTCCAGCAGGAGTTGTCAAGGCCAAACATGAAAAGTGTGCTTCTTCAATTTGCGAAAATCCACACCCCAACAACCCCGTGGGACTCGACGGGGTCCGTAGAAAAATTACCAAAAACCCACTCTTTGATAAACTACGTACTTGTTGCCAGTTCAGTTTATAGCTTTTGACTGAGGCAGTATAATTCTAACTGTGTACAATTTTATTTTAGTGTACAATTTTATTTTATATTAAAAAAGTACTAGTTTTATAGTCTAAATTTCATTTAATTTTCACCTCTATCCATTTTTTTCAACAACATCCAGTAATCCAAAATATTTGATAATTCGGTATGCTTAAAGTCCTGAAAGTGCCGGATTAAAGGAAGTTTACTGTACTTTCAAAAATGCTTTATACCTATTTTCTCAAAACTACTTTCATCAAACTGGTGTATAAGATTTCTCAAGATTTACTCAACCAATTATCTTAAAATTTACATGTATTCATTATAATATTAACTAAGACGTAACACAAGGAACATTTAAAAAAAAAAAAAAAAAAAAAAAAAAAATGTAGAAAACTGTCAGAAAATGTTGATGATTAAGAAGAAAGATGATTTTATGTTTTTTTTTCTTAACATACTTTATTTTTGCATTATTGTATCAGAGTCAATTATTTAACCAGCCTTGTGAATGCTAATTGCATTTAGCATACCACAGTAACCTTTTCTTTTTTTATTAAGGTGATTCAACTATCTAGGTCATTAGCACCATTCTAGAATAACTATTTTCAAATTAAGTTGTGTTTCTACCCAAATACCAAGTACATTACTTGAAGTATAGTGGCGTCTATTTATTTATTTTTTTTTTTTTTCAAATTATTTATTAATTTTATTTCTAAGTCCAAGTATTTACATCCCTTCGGTACTGATTAAGGTATAACTGCTGTGTACTGTAGGATGGGAGGGCTTATTTATGCATGTACATTAGGAAGAACAGTACACCTGACAGTGGTGGGGCAGCACTTTCTCAACCGAACAGTGATCATTTCCATTTTTTAATTTGACTATTAAAATTTTACATTTCATTATTACTTACTTTAATGCTGATAGGAAAAAATATATATGAAGGAATCACAAGTGTGTTACTTATATTTATTAACCAAAGCAACTTATTTTTTACATTTTTTCTTTAAATCACAAATTCAACTCGTTGATCCTCTTGTATAAACAAGAATGTACATGTTGAACGTTGTGACTTCGATTTGGCTTCCATAAGTAAGGCAAAAGAAGTACTTGACGAGTTTCAACCGTCATCCTTAACTCAGACAAACCAACTACATGATGAGGCTGTCGTCAAATGTACCTAAGCAGATCATAGTGTTTTTCTGATTACTTATATATATGTGTGTGTGTATATTAACTAAGAATTTTAGGACGGGTTATCTATAGGTTACCACCCTTTTCTAGCCAGGATAGGGCTGATACCTTTTCTTTTTTCTAAAGAAAAGCCACCACCCCTGGTGGGAATTGAACCCATGACCCTTTGCCACAGAGTGTTAAGTGCTCACGCCTTAACACTCATGGCCACCGGGCCTCCATATATATATATATATATATATCATGAAATGGTTTTATTGCATAAAATTCATTCATCATTTTTATAGCCTCTATTTAATTATATGCACTTGATTTATGGTTATAACTTAGCTACTGATTGGACTGTGTTATTCATGCATGCCTGCTTTGGATTTGCACTTGTTGATATGTACACTAAATTTTACAAGTTTTGAGTAATTATGCTTTGTATATTAATTTTTTATATAGAAAACTAGTTATGATTAAAATAAAATTATGAATCGATAACAGAAGATATTTTATCTCCCTGTGAATAAAGTATGTTTTTTTTATGTATTTTTTTAAATAGGGTTTATGATTTAGTTTTCAATCTGCATTATTATTATCATTATTGCAGTGAATAATGTATTTTTTTGAGAGATTAGGAAGGAATTTATCAGTTGTCAATCAATATGATTGATTGGTTTGGCATATTGTTTAAAGATTATTTTACAGTAATATTGCAGGAGAAAATATTCTTCAATAATGGCTGAAAAACATAGATATAGATTCGAACCAGTCGAGCAGTTTTAATAAAGTTTCAAACCTATTTTTATTGGTTTACTTTCAGTCTATTTAGAATAATAAATTCTTTATTTAAAACCAAACAAAGAGGGCTGCCCAAATATATAAACACAGTGTACTTATCAATTTTTCGAAAATTCATTTCAATTTTTAATTATAAATTTTGATGACAAATTTAATTTTAAATTTATGCAATTACTTTTGTAGGTCTGGATGTAAACTTTGTGAAATGAATTTCAAAAGGTTGATAAGCAGCTGTCCCCCCCCCCGTAAATGTGGCAGTTGAATCTATCAAGATTGATTCCGCAAGGATACAGAGTTTGTTGGGATCCACGAATAGTTCTTGTCGGAAATCACTCGTCAGTTTTGGGATCGTCCCTCTCTCTTATACTCTCTTCTCCCAAAAGTATCCTGGAATCTTTCCCCGTAGAATTGGATGCACTTAGAGTATATTGCTATTTTTTCTCTATTAACTTCTTCTGCCTGCAGGGGATCATTCCTCTACTATCTTATTGTTGGGTTGAGACATTTTCGATTTTAGATTAATGAAGTATGCTTAAATTTTTTTTTCACAGCTGTCATGCAAATAATTTTGATATAATTTGTATTTCTGTTTTATAAGTTGGCACGCTTAATTGTAATTCTTTACAAAAAAACATTTACTCGTCCAAATGCAAGTACTATATGAATTGATATTTTTTTTTTTTTTATTTGCATTTCGAAAATATTTATATTACATGAAGAGCAAAATATATATTTATTTTCTGTATGAATATTCTTTTTTTTTCTTAAGTAAAGTTTATCATTTGATCCACTTGCCAGGTGCCATGAACGTAGATGTCGGTGATGTGTCTGAAAGAAAAGCTCTAAGAGAGAGACTGAAATGCCAGTCGTTTCGATGGTATCTCGAAAAAATTTATCCCGAGTCTCAGATGCCTTTGGATTATTACTACCTTGGAGAGGTAATGTTCTTTATTTATTTTTTTATTTTCTATTACTAATAGTACTGCTTTTATAAGTAAATGTTTGGCAAAAGGAATTTTTTAATGCTGTTCAATAAGTTCTTTGTATTTTATAGAATTTCAATAAGATGTACAGCAATTAGGGAAAATGTTAGTTAAACTAAAAAATCAATATAGTACTTCTTGCCAGGTAGAAAAAAGACTAAGATAACATATCAGGACCTTGAAAGAGTAAGGGTGAATCAGAAAAATCGGCTTTATTTTCTGATTCAGAAAGATGTAGGTAACATGACGCTTCACCTTGTTTCTTTGGTTCGCCTTTAGTTCTCTCATATATGCATATAAATATATATATATATATATATATATATATATATATATATATATATATATATTGTAATGATAAATTATTTTAAAATAAGAAATAAAGAAATTTTAATTAGTTTTATTATGTTAATTTAACTTAATCTCAGGATCAAGGTTCCGAGTGAATGACCGATTTAACATTTATCTTCAGACAATTCCGAATATACACACAATATTAAAACTACACGCAAACAACAATAAAATAATCAGCAATCACAAAAAAAAACAATTCCTACCTCTAAATCAATCCGCTTCCAACAAACTTCAATACGCTCCATATTCCTTGGAGGAGAGCTCTGCCTTCGTCCAACGCTGAGAATAGAGTGACTGAACCTCTCTCTACGCTGCTGGAACTAGAATAGACTGACGCCATTCGAGAAAGCGGGAAAGTTTAGCGTCCCTGCTTCTCAACTTCCGCAGTTTGCCGGATTATATATATAAAGATAACAATTATGTTTTTTGTATCAAATAATTAATTTATTGCTATCTGGATGTACATTTAATATGGATATATTGTATACCAGTATTGTCCAAAAACATTATTAATT
Source organism: Gonocerus acuteangulatus (assembly GCA_946811695.1). NCBI lineage: Eukaryota > Metazoa > Arthropoda > Insecta > Hemiptera > Coreidae > Gonocerus > Gonocerus acuteangulatus. The sequence goes on from OX328131.1 coordinate 59,199,388, forward strand.
TTGATCGTATATAATACGATGTTATTTGTACATATGGTTTGTGATTTGCGCGGGCTTTTCAAAATATCGATGGTTATTTGAATTTAAAAATATTTTCAAGAATGTAATATATCATTACATTTGCACTCCTGTCTAAAAAAAAAAATTTAAAAAAAAATGTTTTTAGTCCGGTATAAAAAATAAATTTAAAATTGAATTTTTTAATTTGGAGTTTCGGGATACAGAACTATTAATTAGATTGGTAAGCCTGTTTTTTATTAAAATTTTCAATAACTTATTTCGTTACATAATTTTTATTTATTATCATTTCTTAATTAAAATTATCATTTTTCATTCTTCATTTTTAAACATTATCATTATCAAAACTATCTTATCCTAAACTAATATGATTATTAAATGTATGATAAATTTTTAAATATTATTATTATCAATTAAATCTTATATTAATATTAATCTTATTTTCTTAAAAAAAATGCTAAACTAATAATTTTTATAAAAACTCACTAATCTAAAACTAAGTTTAACAATTGCCTTGAATTTATGAGTGGTCCTTAATACTTTATTCTGCAGTTGTCCAATTTCTTTCTATAAAAATGTTTTATTCTTTTCCTTGGAGGCCGATTTAGCTTTGAATTTTTTTCTATTCCAAGTTGTCTTTTATATTTATAAAGAATTTTTATTTTATTTCCAAATTTGACATTCAAAATCTTTAAATTATTATTATTATTAATAGTTCTATTCAGTTTCTTCATTGGTATATTTCCACTTCTTTTATTATAACTCTTTTCATTTATTTTGAATTTATAGTTATCAGATAATTTTTCAATTTTCTTTTGTTTCATCATTTTGTTTATAAATTTTGTACTTATTTTATTTTTGAAATTATCATTTATTAGCTTATTATTAATTATTTCATTTGTACCCTCATTATCATTATTTAATTCAGTTAATATTTTTTCTTGAATTGTATTATCTTCATTTATTAAACAATTATAGTCATTTTTATCTTCAATCAATATTTTATCTTCTAATATTTGGTCATTACTACTATCATTAATATTTAAACTGTATTTTATAGTTTCATTTAAATTGTCATTATTTATTAATGTATCGTCAATTCCGGTATTTTTAATTAAATTTTCATTATTATTTTCATTAATCTCAATAATTTCTTTACAACTTCTATTATTTTTATTAAAAAGGTTATTATTCGATTTTTCCAACTCTATCGTCTCTTCATTTTGATTTTTACCCATATTATCTAAAGCATTACATAAATCGTCAAATTTTGTATTTTGTTCTATTCTAATTGCATCTATTTTATTTTCCAATTTTTTACTTTGTTCCAATAATAGCCTCATCAAATGTTCTAGGCCTTGAGGATGCATCTCATTATCCCTCTCGGAAGTATGGTTCCCGCCATTGGATATAATCGCCGATTCTCTGAATGCTATTGCATCATCCTCCTGCAATTCGCTCTCACGTGTCTCGACTATAATATTTATTTCTCCCGGTGTTGTAAAAAATACGTATTCCGGTGATTCTACACTATTTTCCTCACCGTTATTTTGAATTTGTTCAATATTCACGTCAGACATTTTTATTTAAAAAAAAAAAAATTATTTTTAAGTTTTATTTTCAATATTTATTTACCGCTTTTAATTTCAATTCACTCGGCCGTCTACGTTGGGCGCCATTAAATGTAATGATAAATTATACAATAAGACATAAAGAAATTATAATTAGTTATATTATATTAATTTAACTTAATCTCAGGATCAAGGTTCCGAGTGAATGACCGATTTAACATTTATCTTCAGACAATTCCGAATATACACACAATATTAAAACTACACGCAAACAACAATAAAATAATCAGCAATCACAAAAAAAAACAATTCCTACCTCTAAATCAATCCGCTTCCAACAAACTTCAATACGCTCCGTATTCCTTGGAGGAGAGCTCTGCCTTCGTCCAACGCTGAGAATAGAGTGACTGAACCTCTCTCTACGCTGCTGGAACTAGAATAGACTGACGCCATTCGAGAAAGCGGGAAAGTTTAGCGTCCCTGCTTCTCAACTTCCGCAGTTTGCCGGATTATATATATAAAGATAACAATTATGTTTTTTGTATCAAATAATTAATTTATTGCTATCTGGATGTACATTTAATATGGATATATTGTATACCAGTATTGTCCAAAAACATTATTAATTTTGATCGTATATAATACGATGTTATTTGTACATATGGTTTGTGATTTGCGCGGGCTTTTCAAAATATCGATGGTTATTTGAATTTAAAAATATTTTCAAGAATGTAATATATCATTACAATATATATATATATATATTGTAATGATATATTACATTCTTGAAAATATTTTTAAATTCAAATAACCATCGATATTTTGAAAAGCCCGCGCAAATCACAAACCATATGTACAAATAACATTATATTATATACGATCAAAATTAATAATATTTTTGGACAATACTGATGTACAATATATCCATATTAAATGTACATTCAGATAACAATAAATTAATTATTTTGTATGGCAAAAAACAATTGTTATCTTTATATACAATCCGGCAAACTGCGGAAGTTGGAAAGAGGGAAGCCAAAGTTTCTCTCTCGAATGGCGTCTTTCTATTCTCAGCGTTGGTGGAAGGCGGACCTCTCCTCCAAGGAATACCAAGTGAATTGAGTTTTTGATGAAAGCAGATTGAGTTAGAGGTAAGAATTGTTTTTTTTTGTGGTTGATTATTTTATTATTATTTGTTGTGTAATTTAATATTGTGTGTATCTCAGAATTGTCTGAAGATAAATGTTAAATCGTTCATTCACTCGGAACTTTGTCCCTGAGATTAAGTTAAATTAACATAATAAAACTAATTAAAATTTCCTTATTTCTTATTGTAAAAAATAATCATAACATTAAATGGCGCCCAACGTAGACGGCCGAGTGAATTAAAATTAAAAGCGGTAAATAAATATTGAAAATAAAACTTAAAAGTAAATTTTTTTTTTTTAAATAAAAATGTCTGACGTAAATATTGAACAATTTCAAAATAACGGTGAAGAAAATAATGTAGAATCACCGGAATACGTATTTTTTACGCCAGGAGAAATAAATATTATAGTCGAAACACGTGAAAACGAATTGCAGGAGGATGATGCAATAGCATTCAGAGAATCGACGGCGGGTTCCTTAGGAACAGAAAGTCTATCCAATGACCGTACTCCGGAAAGGGATAATGAGATGCATCCGTGGCACGTGGATCAACTCATGAGATTTTTAACAGACAAGTTCCAAGAGTTTAATGCTAAGAGTGATAAAAATTATGCAGAACTAAGTAAAAACCATAGAATATTAGAAAGTAAAATAGACGCGAATAGAATGGAACAAAATAAAAAATTGGACGATTTATGTAATACTTTAAATAATATGGGTAAAAATCGGAATGAAGAGACGATGGAGTTGGAAAAATCGAATGATGACTTTTTTAATAAAAATAATATAAGTGGTGAAGAGGTTATTGAGGTTAATGAAAATAATAACGAAAATTTAATTAAAAATACCGAAAATGACGATACACAATTCAATAAGGACGATTCAAGTGAATTAATAAAAGATAATTTCAATTATGATTGTAGTATTATTGATCAAAAATGTGAAGAAAATAAAATATTTGTTGAAACTAAAGATGAAAGTGAGTATGTTTGTTTAGTGAATGAAGATGATAAAATTAAAGAAATATTATTGAGTAATTTGAATAATAATAATGAAAAAATAAATCAAATAATTAAAAATAATATAACTAATGATAATTTAAAAAATAAAATAAGTACAGACGTTATGGATGAGAATTTGGGACAAAATAATATTAAAAAATTAGTTGATGATCATATAATTAGTTTAAAAATAATGAGTTATAATAATAATAATGGTAATAATCAAAATAATATAATGAATAAAAATGTTAACATAAATAATCATCTGAAAAATATGGACACCAAATTTGGTAATAAAGTAAAAATACTTTTTGAGTATCAATATCAAAATGGGATTGAAAAAATTGCAAAATTAAATCGGCCACCACGAAAGAGAATAAAACAAATCCTTAGGAATAATTCGGACAGATGCAAAAAAGATTTTAATGATAAATAGTGGATCCAGGACAATTTTTAAATGTAGTACTAGTTTAGAATTTTTATCTGTTACAAAAATTAGTTTGGTATAAGATTTAATTGATAATAATAATAATTAAAAATTAATATAAATGTTGAAAGCACATTAGTTAGGATAAGAAAATTTTGATATTATGTAAAATTAATAAATTTAATAATAATGTTTTTTGTATATTAAAATAAACTTATTTCAATAAAGATCATTAGTTTAGCCTAAAATAAATTTGATGATTATAAAAATAATTTAAAATAAGAATATTAATAAAATACTATATTCATATAATCAAAATAATTAAAAATTATGAGACGAAGTAAGCTATCAAAATTTAAAAATAATATAATACACTTGCTATTATTCTGAACTCTATATTCCGAAACTCCAAATTAAAAAAGTCAATTTTAAATTTATTTTTTATACCGGACTAAAAACATTTTTTTTTAAATTTTTTTTTTAGACAGGAGTGCAAATGTAATGATATATTACATTCTTGAAAATATTTTTAAATTCAAATAACCATCGATATTTTGAAAAGCCCGCGCAAATCACAAACCATATGTACAAATAACATTATATTATATACGATCAAAATTAATAATATTTTTGGACAATACTGATGTACAATATATCCATATTAAATGTACATTCAGATAACAATAAATTAATTATTTTGTATGGCAAAAAACAATTGTTATCTTTATATACAATCCGGCAAACTGCGGAAGTTGGAAAGAGGGAAGCCAAAGTTTCTCTCTCGAATGGCATCTTTCTATTCTCAGCGTTGGTGGAAGGCGGACCTCTCCTCCAAGGAATACCAAGTGAATTGAGTTTTTGATGAAAGCAGATTGAGTTAGAGGTAAGAATTGTTTTTTTTGTGGTTGATTATTTTATTATTATTTGTTGTGTAATTTAATATTGTGTGTATCTCAGAATTGTCTGAAGATAAATGTTAAATCGTTCATTCACTCGGAACTTTGTCCCTGAGATTAAGTTAAATTAACATAATAAAACTAATTAAAATTTCCTTATTTCTTATTGTAAAAAATAATCATAACAATATATATATATATATATATATATATATATATATATATATATATATATAGTTATATATGTGTCCGTCAACATGATGAAGGCCAGAGTTTTTGTTTTTTTCACCACAAAACTTGGTATGTAGTATTCCCCCATCAAACGATTGTACAAGTTTGTTAACCAATAAAATCGGTCCATCCAGAGGGGGGGTTTACTCCGGAGCCAAAGTAGTCATGGTCAACCGAAGAGAAAATTTTTGTTGTAAAAATAAACTAAATCGGTTGACTAGAAGGGGGGGGTTTACTCTAGACAGAAATTACTTCCTTATGCCGGTCGTAATTTCTGTTGTATTGTTACGAAACTCTGTATACGTCCTGGCTATCTAATAAGAAAGAAGTGTTGTGAAAATGAACTAAATTGGTCTATTGGAAGGGGTGGTGTTACTTTGTGCTATGTTTGAATTGAATTCTCCCGCCAAACGTAGGTTCGCGAAACTCATCAAGATCAATAGATGATATGAGAAGCTTTGTTTATTTATTACGTAGTGTAGTACCCTGAATACACAAAACTCTGGAAGGAAATTAATTACAAAATTAATAATTGAAACAGCTGCTTATTAAAGCAAAAGAGCTGAACAATTTATGTTTTTATTTTATTTATCTATATAGGTTATTTTAAGCAAATTATTCAGGAATGCACTCGACCCTACCCAATTATGAGGAAAATGCTTAGTTATGCAGCTCTTGGGGACAGAATTTTTTATTGCCCTCCACCTGGCATATATTTTATTATAAAAAAAAAAAAATGCAGTACATTTTTAAGAGGCTGGATATACTCAAAGCAATATTTTCAATTAATGAAATGAATTAAAAAAAATATATTGTGTCAGCACTCAAATTGTGTATATCCATTTTATTAATGGAATCCATTTTATTTTCTCTTTAAGCTCGTTCTTAGCTTGAATTCCCAACATGTTTTTAAATGCCTATTCTTGTGATTAAATTGTTTGTTTTTTAGACAACTGTATTTTTTGAAACTATTTATTTATTCTTTTTCATTTCAGGTGAAAAATATGGAGACGCAATATTGTTTGGATACACTAGGCAGGAAAAGTAATGAAAATTTAGGAATGAGTTTTTGTCATGGCTTGGGCGGAAATCAGGTATGTCGGCATAACATGTAAATAGATATTTAATAGAGGTTTACATTATTTTTATTTTTTTATTTTTGTTTTTCTTTAAGGTCTTTGCTTATACTAAGAGACAGCAAATAATGTCGGATGATAATTGCCTGGATGCAGCAAATATAAACGGGCCTGTAAAATTAATCCGTTGCCATGGAATGGGAGGCAATCAAGCTTGGACATATAATGAAGAGGTAAGTTTGAAACTATTTTGCTCAAGTGGATTTCAAACATTTGATTATTATATGTGCAAAAGTAAAGGTTCTGCTCAATAATTTAGCTTACTGAGGACAATTTCTCAGTATAATCTATATATATAAATCAGTCTCTAGTTATAATTAGCACAAAAATTTAAGTCAACAATAATGTTATTGAAGAAATAAAATTCTGTACTAAATATATTTTAAATTTACCTGTAGGCTGCATAATTAACAAGTTCAAGTTCGGGCCTGGTGTCGTGGCATATGCGTCAGAGAGGTGTGCTCTGTGGGCCCAGTGTCGTGGCATGTGTGTCAGCAGATAATTTGGCTTTCTTTCTATCCCTGGTACTCTGGAGCCTTGTCCTATACCCTTTGACCTCATTATGTTATTCCCGGTTAGGTTTGTGGGTCAGGTATCTTTTTTTATTTTACGGTGCATCGACATCCAAGGGGCGGCGAGGAATTTTCTCAAAGAGCCTTGAGATGAAAAAATTCCTCCCGCCGTTGGAAATCAAACCCACCATCTCCCGCATATGAAACTAAGGCCCTAGCCACTAGACCACGGGAGACCACACCCTGGTATCATATGATACTGAATCCACCAGAATAATTAATTAAAGATAAATTATTAATGATTGTGGCAATCAAATCCACTCAATAGGCGACCTTCCTCTTAGTGTTTATGGGGGCAGGGGGGTATAAAATAACTATTTGGTTTACTTTTTAATAAATTAGTCTTTGATTTGCCTCATACAAACCGACAAAAGATTAATATTCTTAAATATTAAAAGACTCAGAACAATGGAATGGGGAACAATCAGAATTCAAATGATTTTAAAATAATGTTTGCAGTCCAAAAGATTAAATTTCTTTTATGCAATCCATTAAAGTTTAAGAAAAAAATGTTATATGTCTTTACAGATGTAAAGGATTCTGATTTGTGAAGCTTAAAAAATTATTACATTTAGAAATGATAATTCTGGTATAAATTATTGAGAAGGAAATAAAAAAAATATATATATACCTATCTATTTGAACTAATTGTAAATAGAGTAATTTTAACTAAACGTTTAGTTAAGTACTAATTACACGAATATAGTTACTAGTTTATTTTTCTTGTGTTTAAGCCTCCATATGGTTAATAGAATAGAAATAGTTAACTACAGCCCAACACCAGTTGTATGTTTTTACTGGTATAATACACTAGCTGACTACTCGTGCTTCGTCATGGCAGATAAGTAGTTATATTTGTCAATTACCACTCACTGACTTTTCATCGCCCAGCCCAAACCACTTGACACAAAAATTTGAAATGTTGCATGGACACTTCCTTTAGAATGTTAACTCTCGCTAAGAAAGGATTTTTTATTCAAATTTTTAAGTACTTATAGAGGGGTTTGGATTTTTAAAAATGTTCTTACCGGATCAAAAATGATCCGATTTTGATGGAATTTGGTATAAATTTAAAAGGTCAACCAACAGAATCCGCCAACCAGAACACGGGCTTTAAGGTGAAATTCGCGTAAAACAAATCATTGCTCCTAGGACTTTTCGTTTTTTGGCTTCCAGGTACTTAACAGATTCTCTAACGGATAGTCAGAGTTAGGTCCTAACTCTTCAATAAAAACACCTTTAAAATTGAATGAATTCGTTTTGCTGACATTTCAGCAAAAGCCTTTTCCCCAGGTGTGAACGAATGGGTCTGTTGAGAAGCTTCTTTTTCTCTTCTCGAATTTATTTTTGCACAGAAATTGAGTTAGTTATGTTAACTACTAACCCTAACAAATGTTCAAATGTTTCTGTACTTTTGAACTATTCGGTTTATCATTGAGTGCCCCATTTTCCTTAATTCCTGAGTTCATTTGAAAATTAAGGCATTAGAATATAATACAATATTTGCTACAATATCTTCTTGATAAGTACAAAATGCGATATGTAAAAGTCTCTTCTTTATTGTTGTCAGTTCTGGCCAGTAATTCAAGGCCCACCTTCATAGGTGAAATGAACCGAAAATAAAAATAATTTTGATGAAAATACATACAGTACAGTAACAGCTGACCTGTTACCGTCTTAGCAACGCTTTCTGCCTAAGTGTGCCTATGCTCTTTAAAACCCTCTAAAAATACTTAAAAATTTGAATATAAAAAAAAAAAAAAAACTTTCTTAGCGAGTGTTTACATTTTAAAGGGAAGGCCCTTGCAAAATTTCATTTTTTGTGTCAAGTGGTTTGAGCTGGGCGATGATAGGTCAGTGAGTGAGTCGTATTTGACAAATATATAGTATATAATATGTAGAAAGTTCAGTGGCTCTCACGAGAGTGCTTATATTTATTTCTTAGAAGAACAAAAATTTATATTGTCTAAAAATTTTATTGCTTATTTAAATTTTAATGTCTACTTATAAATGGCACATGTATTTGGTACAGGTTACCACCATTTTCTGGCCAGGATAGGTCTAATGCATTTTCTTATTTCTAAAGAAGTGACTGCCCCATGATCTTGGGCACCAAGAGCCCATTTACACATTTTATTCTAAAGACAATATCAACTTCGAGCATAATTTTTCTTCCCACTATCCCTATCATATTTTCTAATGGCATTAAGAATTTCACTCTTCTATTCATAGATTCATAGCACCAGAATGTTTATTAGATTCTGAAGATATTTTTTGATTTTCAGGATGGGACCATCAAGCATGTGAACACGGATCAGTGTCTACAGCGACCAGACCCAAAGGATCCCTCTCAGCCGTTACTTCGAACCTGCGATGGAAGCAGAGGACAACGCTGGATTATGAATAGTAAATTCAAATGGCAGGCTACTAGCTAGGAATCCCTACTTATCTATGCTTAACTAATTTCAGACCAACTGTTTTACTATGTGATTGGAGCAATACAAATATTTTTGTCTTTTTTAATGAACTGCCCTTTTATTTTTAATTAAATGATTCAGATTGATCCTCCAAATAGGGGCAAAGTTGGCTACTCATCGGTGCCATTATAAGAATAGTTAATATTTCTCATTCTTATTTTTTATTGTTTAAAATAAATTCCATTTTCTAAGTGATATTATAGGATAATATAAGATTTTTATCTATTTTGTTTTGTAAGTGGCATTTTTAGAATAATTAGTTATGAGCATAATTAGTACAATTGAAAAAAAAAAACAAATAAAAATCTGAACATTGTGCTTCAGTCTGTAACATATTGTGTATATTAGATGAATAATTCAGGGTTTATCACATGGAAATGTGATAACAATCTATATTGATTAAATTGTAGATAAATAAATTACTCAAGCCTTTTAAAATGGGCAGATGTAAATTTCTTATTATTTTTATTAATCTGTATTTTTTAAAAATCTTTATAATGAATAATTGTATGTGATTTCCATAACATACGAGTGATTACTAGTTGTTTTTATTGAAAATATGTTCTTGTTTTATACATGTTTAATTATATAACTTTTTACTTGCTCTTATTAACCCCTTAAGAGACTAAGGTTTTTTGTTAATTTTAATATTTGGTCTCATGTTCGAATTTAAATAATTTTCAGAGCGTCTTCCTGTGCGCAGTGGGAATTAATGGAATCGAAGGCTCATTACCATCCTAAGAAAAATAAGCTTAAAAGATGTCCTTTGAGGGGTTAAAAACTATGTGCAATCATTTATTACATATCAAATTCTATATTTATTTTAGTTATTCAAATTAAATTATCTCTTTAGTCTATTTGTTGTTATTTAATTCTCATAACTTATTTAACTATGTTTCCTCATTTAATTCAATATATTTTCGGCTTGTACTTAAAAAAATAAATAGAAAAATGTCTTTTTTATATAATTTTCTAAGGTGTAGTATAAATTTTAAGAATTAGGGTTATTTAACTAATGTGTAGAATCTCATTTTTTTTATAATTGTGAACAAAGACAATCGATAAAATTTATAAGAATGGAGAAAGTATTGTTAATGAATAGGAAATTTTTAAATTAGATCAATGAATTAAAATTTATTTTTAAATGAAATCATATCAGCGTTTTGGTGGTGGTCCAATAATTGCTTATTACAAAATTATTTTATAGTTGAAATATTAATGAGACTGTTTTTCTTCCATTCAAAGTAATTTATATATTTGCAAAAACATTATTATTATTATTTTATTACCTTATTTAACAAAAGGTGATTAAAAACATATTCTATAAACTTTAATATATTCATAATAATGTGTTTTTACATCCTCTTTTACAAAACATGAAGATAATAATATTGGTCCTGAGAGTTATGCTTTAGTTTCTTTAGGGAACAAAAAAAATGTGAATAATATTTTTATTATTCCAAAAATTATTCCTTTGCAACCGTACACGTAAGATGGTTTCATAAATATTGAACCAGCACAGAATGCCATTTGGAAGTTCCATTGGAGTATTGGACAAAACTGTTTTTGTTTTTTTTTGTTTTTTTATTTACGTAAGAGAGGAGAATTATAAATATTATCATAGGCGTAAATAGACATTTATTTCTTCTTTCTTACTTTGTCAACAGATATATTAAGCATTCTTATTAAAGTTTAGAGTATTGTGCAATACATTTTTTTTTAATTAAAAAAAAATAAACTTTTAATCATATTTTTTTAAAAGAACTTTTCTTTACAAATGATTCTGATACTCCCAACTTATGCCTTCCCCAAATGGGCTCAAGCTCTAAAGTTATATCAATTTTAGAAACAATTTTTTCATTTTTTAATAATTTGTATATACATTCTCTTTAAGTTAAATACCCACTGAAGTGTGGAAAATATAACACCAATTCGATTTTAATTGTTAGTACAATTTACCTTGAGAATTATTATTTTAATATGTCTGCATGCTTTAATAAGTTTCTGATGTTACTGGTAAAACTCCTGGTTGATAACTCTGACGAAGACATTCAGTGTAACAAAACATAAAAATTCTGTTTAATGCCATTGATGGACTGTAATAGGATTGTTATTATATTCTTGAATATGGCTTACTAATTGCTTTTGTTGATTTTTATTTTATTTTTTTAGTTATATTAATCTAATGTTTTATTTTGGTAAATATTAATTGGTAAGTTAAATTCTCTGAAGGTCATCATGAGTTTTTTGTTATTGAAAGACAATAACCATTGTGATGTTACTGGATTAACGATTAAGAGATTGAAGAAACATTTAAATATTGTATTCATTAATTGTTAATCTTCATTGCTTGTTAAATACTTTTAGCATAAGAGCTTGGATGCATAGTGTTATCTTCAATGGTAAAAATTATGACATCATCGCAAGGAACGAATCACTGTTAACTCGAAAAAGTACTTTAGGTTTCTGGCAGAATTTGGAGATTTTCAAATGTAAAACTATTCATTTTTTATTTATTTATTGCATAAATTGAAGCTTATGCATAATTAATTTGGCACTTAAATTTAAAATAAATTGATATAATAGAAAATCATTTCCTGTTAACAACCTATGAAGATCTGTATCTAGAAATTATATGTACCAAAAGCTATGGTCAAAATTCACTTTTTTATGCAGAACATATTGAATGGTGTATAAATAAAATGCTATACATTTTTTTTTTCTTAAATGACAATGTCCTATTTAAATGACTATTTTTGTAAATAAAACATTTAACTAAAAAAATATATAAAACTTTTTGAAGATGTAGCTAATGATGACTATTTTACCAATTAATTATGTTTTTAAACTGGCCTAATTAAATATTGTTTATGAAAACAATTTTAATTAATTTATATTTTACCAATCACGTTCTTCTTCGTCACCTTACTTTTTTTTCCGTCCTAATGTGAACAAATATTTATTTAGGTATCATTTATAGTAGTAGTTATATTTTATGTAAGAATTTATTAATTTTTAAGCAGAAAAGAACTTCTTTCTTATAAATTGTTTCCTGATCATATTTTGTTCTTATCTAATGCTCGTTTTACACATTACACAACTCATTCGTCTTACACTCAAATAACGACTTTATTTTGATTCCCTTTTAGCGGTGTTCCTCCCCTTCACACTCCATAGGGAGGAAAATGCACTTATGATGCATTCTGAAAGTGGAGACTAGAAAACTTCATGTTTCAGAACCCATAGATCACCAAAATAACGATGGTTCAAATTTTTGAGTTTGTATATATTTGTCTCATTGCTCTCTTATATGCTAAAAAATGGTCAGATTTTTATCGAATTTGGTAAAAAAATCTTTTGTCTAATTTCAAAGGTCAATTTTGTTAACCAGCGGATTCCGTCTACTGGAACATGGCTTTTGGAGCGAAATTCGTGTGAAAAAAACAACACTTTTTTTTTGTTGGTTCTCTAACGTAAGGAAATGAATGAAACCATTTTAAAGGTTTCTGTAACCATTTTCGAGAAAAGTTAAATGAATTAATCAAAGTTTTTGAACTTACTTTTCGGTTTGGGTACTAAGAATTGTTGGATTCAATTGCAATATTTTCCACAAGTTTGAAATTTATCTGAACTGATATTTTAATTTTGGTTACATTTGGAGTTGAAGGTTTATTAGAAAAGAAAATTTATTAACAGAGATTAAAAGTCTTCAGATCGTGGTATATTTTCTATTATATCTCGAAAACAGTTTAGAAATTGCGTTAAGTGGAACGTGACCATTCAAAAACTTACTTAATTCTTTACAAAAAAGATTCTGAAGTAATTTTTCATGGGGCGATGTCATTCAGAGAAATAAGTTCTTATGAACAGGGTTTCATTATAAATTGCATTTAACAGCAATGACTATTTTAGTAAAACAAGGCAAGAAAATAAGAAACATATTGGTAATAGAGTTATCCTAGAGTAACGTTGGGGGGGGGGGGGGGGGTTATATTCCGCTTTCTGTCTGTTTCCTGTTGTGGCTCCTTAATCTTCCTTCTCTTTTGAGATTTTATGTTATATTTTTCATGAAATATCAAAACCTACCAATAACTCATTATATCCCTTCACTAATGGCACTAGGCATATGAACAGGCACAAACTAAGATGACACAAAAATCAGACCATTTTTTAAGGTCATTTTTTATCACTTGCTGGGGAAAATACTTGTATAACTCTGTAAAATGTGTTTCAGAGGAATTTAAACCTCTGAGAGTAATTCTCGAATAGTTGTAGCTGCGGATAGCTTAGGTCCATGCATTCCAGGATGTTTCAAGACAGCAATAATCAATTTTCCCAGATGGAGATCATTCTCTTGAGTGACTTGCGAATTAGAAATTAAATTCCTAATATTTCGTGACTTAAGATATCCTAAGTGAGTCCTCATACCTCTATAAGAACAAAAAGCTCTTTAAAAATAAATGCTGCCTTGATTTTCATAAATGTTATAATTATTCATTAAATGACCCTTAGCTCAAATATATATAACTGGCGAATAAGGCGGAAGGTCAATAAAATATCGTCACACACTTTTATTTATCTTCCCTACATGTTTCGCACCCTTTTTGGTGCCTCTTCTGGGGAACACACTTAAACATTAAATTCAGCCTCAATCTGAGGAATGAAACCTTCCACTAGCAGGGCCTCGTCTAGACTGGTCATTGACTGAACGAATCCAATATGGTGTCAAATAGTCAGCTGATCGATAATCGATCTGTCATAAATTTAAAATTGATTTTAATTTCCAGATTAAATATAGTCCTATAATACCATTTTCTTATTTTTTATCAAATAAATTAATGAAAATATTATTAAGATGGTGTATTTCCGTTTTTTTATTTATCACTCTTTTTTCCTGTTTTTAATGATGTGTGTCCTGTTTTTTAGTGATAAATAAAAGAACGGAAATACACCATCTTAATAATATTTTCATTAATTTATTTGATAAAAAATAAGAAAATGGTATTATAGGACTATATTTCATCTGGAAATTAAAATCAATTTTAAATTTATGACAGATCGATTATCAATCAGCTGACTATTTGACACCATATTGGATTCGTTCAGTCAATGACCAGTCTAGCCGAGGCCCTGCTAGTGGAAGGTTTCATTCCTCAGGTTGAGGCTGAATTTAATGTTTAAGTGTGTTCCCCTGGAGAGGCACCAAAAAGGGTGCGAAACATGTAGGGAAGATAAATAAAAGTGTAAAAGTGTGTGACGATATTTTATTGACCTTCCGCCTTATTCGCCAGTTATATAAATGTTATAGTTTACTCTAAATGCTAAAATTTTGTAAATGACGAGAATGAAATTGGGACAAGGTAAGGAAAAAATAATTCATAAACTTCAATTTAAAAAAAAGAAAATTTATTTATAAAATTACAAGTCCTTAACTTCCCTAAGCCTCCTGACTGCAGACCTAACAGAAGTTGCAGCTGTGGTAGCAACAACCCAAGCACCACCAGCAACAGTACGTTTGCACCTCTTGCAAGACCAGATTCCTACACAAGTCCTCTTCATTGCGGTCTGAAAAAAATAAAAAATAAGCACTGAAAAAAAAAATCTATTCAAGTTACAAATAAAAATAGTCAGCACTGGAAAAAGATAAATAGTCACCTCTGGAACCTAACTTTAGCACAGCCCTATCAAGCTTAACATAGCACAATATAAAGTATTATGTGCGTTGATTGCAACTCTTGAATCAGGGTTTAGAGTAAGAAAATGAAAAGAGTAGTTTTTAGTTGTCAAAAGACCAAAACATATAAAAACAAAAAATTAACTGAGTTTACCATAGTACAACAGAAAGTATTGTCTGTTGATTGCTAAATTGGTTATAACCTGTTCATCATTGAAAGTAATTTCTCGGCTCAGTCCTTTACCAAGTAATTGAATCTCGAAAACCTTCTTATATTTTTCAACTCCTTGAATTTAAATCCTCTGTTCATTCCCGTAATACCTGATCATGTCCTTCCGATCATTAAATTCCTTCCTACCATACTGCATTATTTGAAAAATCATTTTTCATCCGTCTTAAAAATCATTTGTTTACCTCGCTATAAAAATTTCTCAAACAACTTTAACATTATTTGTCAAAGTTAACACACACACACACATATAACCTTGATTGTAACTCAAAACACAATCACCATTTAGACTATTAGAAACAATATGACAAATAGTGATACTTAAAAAACGACCCAACATTTTTTAATGTTTTTACACTAAAAAGGCAGAAGGCCAATCAATAAAATCAAACACGTTTACATCATTTAATAGACATTGCACTAGTGGTTTCACATCCAATGATGCATCTCGAGGGACACTAAGACTAGTTAAACCTAATTAAGCAGAATAACCATATGATGGGCAACCTTCTGCTACTAGGACCCACATTCAAACTGAGATAATCTATATGGCGAGCACCAGCTTTTTTTTTCAGGCTTAACGGTGTATCAACTAGTGGGCTATTAACACCGAGCACCAGCTGTGAAAATCGAATTAGTCCTGATGTTAAAATATATACCCAGAAGAAATATATCAAATGAACTATCTAATCAAATTGTAAAAAATATTTATTATTTTGTCTAATAAATTAAAAAGTCTGACTCACAGGACCATCTTTTCGTGTTTCTGTTCTTATTCCTAGAGACGTTTGGAAAGCTTAGAATAGAAACAGTTATAGTGGTAATTCTGAGCGAGAACTGCCCAGACTCCGATCTTCATGAAACTTCGTATACTTATTCATTTTAACCTAATTAAGAACAAAAACGTAAAAAAAGCTGGCAGTATTTACGTAGAACAGTATTTATTAAGCACTAAAGTTGACTCTTATACAGGCTATAAACGAGTTGTATCATAACATTACGAGCTGTATCATAACAATGAAAAATGTGAAAAAAATTAGTCGTTTGCGACATTTTTTTTTCACGTTTTTATTCTTAATTGGGTTGAAATGAATAAGTCTACGAAGTTTTAGGAAAATCGGAGTTGGATCAATTCTGGCTCTCCCAATTTGACATTCCTACGCATGCGTATGTTTACAAATACTTTGTGTACGCCAACTTTTAACCTGTATAACAGTCAACTTTAGTACTTAATAAATTCTGTTCTAGTTGTTACCACCAGTTTTTTTTACGTTTTTATTCTTAATTAGGTTAAAATGAATAATTATACGAAATTTCATGTAGATCGGAGTCTGGGCAGTTCTCACTCAGAATTACTGTTATTGTTTAGCCATAATCTTTCATTAAAAAAGCAAACTTATGTAAAATAGAATCTCAAAGCCACAACAGGAAACTGACAGTATCCTAAAAAGCAATTATTTCATTTAAACACCAATTTGTCCAAATGTGATCGCTTATCAAAAATCAACCGTATTAGCAGGAAATATAATAATCTTTCAAATAGAAGCACTACATTTACCACAATTTCCAGACAGTTTTATTCCGCTTTCCTCGAAAATGGTTATAAATATGGTGTTGGAAATGGTTTTATTAGATCCCCCCACATCCCATACCTCATAAATGTGTACATGGAAGCAAAATAATGCAAAAACATAATCATTCCAAGAATTTCACCCAAAAATACATGTTCCAAAGGACAGATTCTGCAGGTTAACGAACTTGACCTTTCAGATCAAGTTTTTTTGTACCAATTTCATTAATTTTAATTTTAACGTCCATTTATTATTAACATCGAATTTTAGAACAGGTTATCTATAGGTTACCACCCTTTTCTAGCCAGGATAGAGGTGATGCCTTTTATTTTTTCTAAAGAAAAGCCACCACCCCTAGTGGAAATCGAACCCACGACCTTTGGCACGGAGTGTTAAGTGCTCACGCCTTAACCCTCACGGCCATCGGGTCTCCAAAATATTAAAATCAGTCCATTTTTTTGGCAGTTAATGATTAAACAGACAAATGTAATATAAATAAAAATATATAATTACATAAAAATTTGAACAATATTTTAATGACCTATCTACATCATTAATATAATAACAGGAGTAACAATTTATTGAAAATACTACCTTTCCACAAAATGAGCAGGGGTACTTTCCGTGCTGTGTGATTTCCATTTTTTTTACCATCTTACGGAGAGAAGCTCCATATCTGGTTCCATATTTACCAGTAATTCCAACCTTTTTCGTGTGTTTGGCCTGTCAACAAATACAAATAGCAATTTAGTACAAAAAAAAAAAAAACACTAATAGCATAGAATAATGTAAAAAAAAAAGTTGTTATTCCAATAATTTTTATCAGTGAATGCGAAAGGAAATCATCATTAATGTGACATATTTTTACCAAAAATACATTTTAGTAGCACTTCTAAATCCCTAATTTAAGTTTATTTAATTGTAAGCAAACACGTATTATATTCAAATATTAAAAATTCTCATGAAATCATAAAGATCAAGGAAAATGAGGTAAAAATATGAATACAATTTACATGTTTTGAACATTTCATTATCAAATAACTTCAAATTTAAAGGTACTAGAATTACAAAGAATTAAAAACAATGTCATTTTTTGTTAAAAACATAACTGTGCCAAATACAATATATGGAGTTTATAACTAGTTTTAGTTATATGGAAATATTAGTTTCAATTTATTAGTAAAAATTGGGATATTTTACTAAATAATTATTACGGATATGAATTCAAATAAAACTATAAATAAGGTTAAAATAAGTTCGTAATTAAAATTAACTAAGTTCAGAAAATACATGAAATTGTCTGAGCCATTAATTAAAACTTCCTGATATCAGATAATAAAAATTATGGAAAGCACAAAAGATTATCTTATGTTTCTATTAATCAATTTTGCCCGAAAAAATAGATGAAAAAGGATTACAAACCATTTTTGTTGGTGGAAACCACGAGAAAAGACCCAATAACCTGAGAGTTTTGGAAGAAGGGAGATTGTTACCTGCACTGTTACCATGATAATTTGATAACTTATTATGGCATCGGCAACTCTTAAAATCTTTACTTATGTCCAATATAATATTTAAAATGCAAAATATTTAAGGCAAAATAAAATTATTATGTATCAATTAACTTGTCTTTAGTATTATAAGAAGACCAATTTTATCAAAATAGGCATATTTTTCTTTATTCCCTGAATGGGCTTTAGAATTATATATCAAAATGTCCTCTAGGCTTTTGACAGGTGTGAGTATTCTATTAAAGTTAGTTTCTTTTAGCTTCTTCTGTACTTTCTATTAGCTTCTTATGGGTCGATGAACTTAGTTAACATTTGTTTGATTTGCGTGATATCAGTGGACTGTTATCATCTGTTTGTGTTTTAATTTCATAACCTGTGTTCGTCTCTCTCTGAATTTGTTATGGTCTTGGTGTAATATTTCTCTTGCACCATGGTTACCGTGGGTAATTTATCTTGCAGTGTTTATCCAGATTTATAATTTGCCAAATTTTTTTTAATGGTAGAGCCCTTTTAAATTTTTGTACTTTTATTCAAAGGTTGTTTGTTTTACTAGGCAACAGTAACCATCCCCCTAATATGTCTTATTGCAGAATTTAATCTTTCTTTTAAACGATGAAATTTGAGCCTAGGGTTCTTCTTTATGCCTTGCTAGGACATCAACTAAATTCAGTGAAACTGAACCCATATGATATTTGCATAATGTAATAAAAGCAGAACAAGAAACATGAGCAAGTCGAACAAGAACAAACGCCCTACAAGTGCAAGAAGCTCTCGCCAAGAGAGAGAATCTCAATTTATCAACACTAGCTTTAAGTCAGAAACTGATGGTGATGCAAGTCTCCCTCATGTCTTAAGGTATTTTCTATTTCACTCTCCTTATTTTTCTTTAGATAACCAGTATTTGTTAATATCCAATTTTAATTATATACATATACTTATATTTCTTTATTATTTCACTTATAGTTTGCTCGATTAATTGGTTGTAATTTTTTTGTTTAGAACAAAGCTTCAGGATTTATTTTCTCAGATCGAAAAAGAGTTTGAAGTTTTATATAATGAAAATCTTTCTTGTAAGTGTATTATTAATGTTTTTTTTTTTGTTTTTTTTTTACTAATTTAATACAATTAAGTAACATTGTTTAATCTTTCAATATTTCAGTGCTCGAAAAAATTGACAGCTTGAATGAGAAATTGGAAAAAGAGAGTTACAGTTCTGAAAAGCACCAGATTGGAGATAAGTCATCTGTAGTTGATTCATTTGATCACACTGAAGTTCCTTCTAAAACTAGTTCAAAACAGAAAGGTCACTAACTCACTTATTTTATTATTGTTTCTTCTTTATTGAATCATTTTAATTAAGTTATGAAGTATAAGCTTTTAGAACGAAATTTCAAGTTAAGTGGGCCATTTACATTGGCATTGTTTTAAATTTGTTAATACTTTTCAGTTTCGTTGTATTTATTTTCTTTTTGCCGACCATCGATTTCTATGGCAATCGGTATGAATCAATTTTATCGAAATGTTAACTGCATACAATGAAATGAGCACATTATGCACTGTTTCATCGTTGGTGGATTAAGAGATATTGGTCTCCTTTGTCATAGATACAGCAAAGAGAATTTAACGCCTGCACTGGTTTGGGAAGCTGGGACCATAAAATGCTCTTGTTTACTATGTTGGGCAAAACTAAAATTAAAACTACATTCACTTTTTAGAATAAACTAAATCTGAACTAAAAATTGCAACCTAAAAAAAACTAAAATTAAATTAACTAATGGATATTAGCTGAACTAAAACTAAATCATTGGGAATTGATTTAAAACTGAATTAAAGCTTTATTTTAGTTTTACAAAAAACTGTGAATTAATGTAAATCATATGTTATTTCAATAATTAAGTAAATTATTAAAACTAATAGAACTTGTTTTCATTTATTTTTAAATAGGCTGATTCACCAATGCCATAGAATAGTAAACTCCATCTCCTCATCCTTTGAGCAGAAGAAGTATTGCTCTGGTGTATTCCTTGATATTGCTCAAGCATTTGATCGGGTGTGGCACCAGGGCTTGCTTTTTAAACTCAAAAATATCCTCTCCTCAACCTTTTACCTTATAATAAGTTCCTATCTTTCTGGCAGATCATACAATGTCTCATTCGGATCATCTCTGTCCTCTTCCTTTCCTCAGCTTGCTGGCATTCCCCAAGGCGGCATCATAAGTCCTATCTTATTCCTTGTATACTCTGTTGACATGCCCACCCATGATTCCACAACCCTCTTCACTTTTGCTGATGATACAGCCATCCTTTCATCCAATTCAGATCCTACACTTGCTTCCAAACACCTTCAATCCCATCTCCAACTAATTGAACCATGGTTCACAAAATGGCGGATTAAAGCCAATCCTGAAAAATCCTCCCACATAACATTCTGCCTTCGAAGATCCAAATGCCCTTCAATCAATCTTTACCAGAGTGAAATCCAAGAAAAAAAAACCAAGTTACCTACCTAGGACGTACCCTTGACAAGCGACTTACCTGGAGCCAACATACAAAAGAAAAGACAGGAAACAAACAGACGTCTTAGATTGCTTAATAGACTACTAGATTCTCACTTCAAATTATCTTTACAGAACAAGAGACGGATATACGCTACAATACTTCAGCCCATCTCCATTCCCGGTAACCCTCACCATCGCCTTAAGCGTAAATGGCCTAGAGACCTATTGTAAGCAAACCTTGTAAGATAATGTAATTATAAAAAATGTAAATACTCACCCTAAATGTAAACTAAGATGAAAATTCAAGTAAATAGGTTTTGGCCAATGGGCTATTTTCCTATCGATCCTTCTTGTCATCTAATCATGAACATTATAATAATAAAAAATCCTTTGTGTATTGTATAATTGGCAAATAAAGATATTAAAAAAAAATAGGCTGAAGTTGTAGTTGTAACCTCATTTTTCCCCATTATAGTTCATAAATAAACACTCTTTATTTAAACAAAAATACATACATACCTTTTTTTTTTGTTTGTCCTTGTTCTGAATCAAAGTTTGCAATAAACTAATTAGTGAATTAAAAACTAAACTAAAATCATAAATTAAGGTCACTTTTGCTTGAATTAAACTAATTACCATACTAGGGGTCACCCGGTGGTCTAGTGCCTAGCGCCTTAGATTCACATGCGGGAGATAGTGGGTTCGTTTCCCGTCATGGCAGGAATTTTCTCATCTCACTGCTCGTTAAGAAAATTCCTTGCTGCACCTTGGATGTCGGCGCTAATGGACCAGACGTCGATGCATCGTAAAAATTACCATACTAAAAACAGATGCTAGAACTAAAAACAACTATTTATTAAGAAAATACTCCAACACATGATTAATAATTTTACAAATCTTTAAATAAAACTAATAATCTAACGTGAGTTTATTTTTAGTTAGAATGAATTAATGTTAGTTTAGTAAACTAACGTTAGTTTTCCCCAACACTGCTTGACAGGTATACATAAAGTGTTTGGGTGACAGGTATACCTGGTCAGGCGTACCTGTCAGGTATACTTGATAGTCTGTGGCCGGCCTTAAACGTAATCAGTTTTTATAGCATTTCTTGTAAAGTTTAGTTCATTAACTGGTTTTGATAATGAGCAAACAGTAGGGGAATTGAAAGGGAATATATCCCTCACAATTTCAACAATTGAACTTTTCCATCTTACTAAATGGGTTAAAGTCTTTTATTCACAGGGTTTTAAGTATTTTAATTATTAATTCATTTTTCTAATTTTTGTCCAATTACATTTTTTTAGTGCTAAATGATTACGTCTATAATAGTAAATCCAATACTTCAATACAAAAAAAAAAAACAAAAAAAAAAAAAAACAATAAATTCGTGAATGAAAGACATTTTAAAAAACGGCTTGACAGGAGGCAATTATTTTTCTAAAACAATAACTTTTCAAGATGACATGCCTTCAAGGTCTTCAAGGGAACAGTGTAGTTCTTTAGCAAGATGTTATGTTCATAAGTCTTCATAATTTTTCACTGACATTTAAAAAATTGTGTGCTTTTTCTCTTCATTCTTTGATCACCTGCTGCAATTAGTGTGTAACATTGTTTTTCTCATAAAGTATTTTTTATTAAGTAAATTTCTTCTCTGCAATTTTTAGAAAATAGTGTAAAGAAAAATTATGTTTCGCCTTTTACATGTACAAGTGTTTAATTTTGTGTCGCTTTTGTCTGTTTCTGTGATCCAAAATATTTGTAATAAAAAATGCTAAACGGACTTATAAAATCATATTTTACGTTACTTTAGACATTTTGGTTTTGGAGTTAATGAAAATATATACTCAAAAAGAATATGTGACTAATTGTTAAAAATTAAATGTATTTATAAGTTCTATTTAAGTCACGTTCCTGTCATTTTAAGCGTAAATTTTCTGGTCAGAGCCTTAAGAGCCTTTTTATGTTGAGAACAAGTGTAACACATGTGCTAAGCTTAATACATTTAGGCAACAGTCATCACATAAAAAGTGTCATATAGAAGGCATGTCATTTTCTAGCAATTCTTCCAAGCGTAAAAGGAGAGTCGTGCTTTTTGTTTTTTGCTTTCATTTATTTATTTCTCTGTTGTGCTGCTGTTATTTTTTGGGTCAATAATGGAGGTATTATTGTATGACATTGTTGAGGTATTGTTGACATAAAAAACAAAAAATGGCCACATGAGCCCCAACTAATGTGTGGATGCGAGATGTATGAGATAATAATATAATTTTAATACTCAAATGGATATTTCACGCATTGTCATGCATTAAATAACGTATAAAGAACATAATAGGCACATAAATTATTAAAAAACCATAACAACAAATAATTACCCGGGGACGCACGATGTAATCCAGGAAGCAAAAATAGTTCACAAACAGGCTTAACCTCTTCTGACGAGCATCAATTTAAAACTGAGGTGACGAGGACAATGAAAAAAACAGCTAGACACACACTATAGCAGATTTCCCTCAGACGTTGCCCCTTCATATCTACTGGATACCGTGCGTTCCCAAGGGTTAAAAAAGGTGTGTTTCATAATATAACCTGGCTGGTCGATGGGCAAATATATATTGGAATCTACTATATATTTGTCAAATACCACTCACTCGCTCACTGACCTATCATCGCTCAGCCCAAACCACTTGACAGAAAAATTTGAAATTTCCCATGGACACTCGCTAAGAAAGGATTTTTTATATTCAAATTTTTAAGTATTTTTAGAGGAGTTTGAAGTTTAAGTTGGTTAGAGCAGGTAACCCTAGGCAGAATGTGTTGCAAGGACAATAACAGGTCCTAGAGCTGTTACCGTACTATATCTATTTCATAATATTATTGTTACTTGTGGTTCATTTCAAGTAAGATGGCAGTCCTTGAATTACCTGAAGTAAACTGTGATTTTGTCCCTCATAGAGTTTACGCTCTACCTGCTGATGGTCCATCCGAGGTAATAATATCCCGAACCCTTGCACAGCCTCATCACCCATCAGCATCCCCAGTAATAACACTTCTTGGTAATGCTAGCAAATATGGGTGTTTCCAAATGACATCTTGGAAACATAAATTTTTAAATTTATCTTACATTTATTATTGACAATGAATTTTAACCTGTACTGGTTAAACTGCTGTTACTGCTAACCTATAGATAACGGGGTATCTCTATGTTATCTGTTTCTTGACATTATACATTATACTTTGATTACTTATCAATTGATGAATAACATATAATATGATGGAAAACGTGCAATAATAAACTGCACAAATTTATATAGTAGCATTAATTTTGATGACACATTATTTAACACAATAAAATAACTACTTATCTTCCGTGACAAAACACGGGTATTCAGCTAGTACTAAATATTTTATGTAATGTACTCAGTAATATATGAGGCACTCAAGTACCATCCCATAAAATTTGGTACGATTTCATACAAATAACAAAAAATACAAACCATATAATTATTAATTTTTATTATAATTGTTTTTTATTTTAGTGTCAAGCGGATCCTCCCAGAAATTGAAAACAGCCCACAAACTCAAAGCACAGACAAGTAAAATTGTATCCAGTTTCAAAGCACCTAGCGCTAACTGTAATTTGATAAAAGAATACATTGGTCACAGGGATGGCGTATGGGATGTAGCAGTTGGCAAGCCTGGGCAGCCTGTCATTGGAACAGCTTCTGCAGGTATTTGGCAGTGAACATTAAGTAAGCAACTTTTAACTTTCAGTATATTCAGATATGTTTTCTTTTCTGAATAACCCCAAAAACTGATTTAAGTAAATAGTTTTTTTGCATGAATCCTTCTCTACTTGGTATTTTTTCTGTGAGTGACTTAGAAATTTGTTTTTCTCCTCTTACTGTTCTAAATTTTTGGATATTGACCTTATTCGATGACAAACTCCTTTAGCTCAAAACCAGTTTTTTTTTTTTTTTTTTTATAAATCTTTGTTATTTTATAACCTCCGTTTTGGCAGGAGTACCTCTGTACTCTGTTAGGGTTGTTTTTTATTGTTTATAGGTGTGGAGAGTATCGAGTGAGAAGTGCTTTTAATATAAACTTGAAATCGAAGGTGCGTTAAATATTTGGAGTCACAGGCCTTTGGACTCCCTTTGGATCAACGGGAACCGGTGCATTCAATGTGGCTATGGCCGTTGGCCATCGCCTGTTGATGTTTTTATTTTACCATTCGTCTTGTTCATTAACAGCACACAGTGTGGTAATTTCATATTGTTGAGTTCATCTTTATATAATACGAGAAATCTACATGAAAAAAATCGAGGGTTTCGGTTTGAGCAATAGCTGTGCGGACCTGAAGGGTGAACTTGTACATTTTTCTCTACAATTGCATTTGGCGAGTTAGCCCTTCTGATCAGAAATGTCTCATATGATCCTTTGCAATTTTTGCCATTTCTCTGATGTAATACTTGTAGGAGCAAAGTGGATATAGATGGACTTTTTAAAATAATTTCTTGGGTTTTTTCTTTGTTTGCATGTTGTGTAGTGTTATTATTAGAACATCTTTTTGACCATATGTAACTTAATATTAATCTAATTTTGTGTTTGTGATATTGTTTTTCTCTATTTATTCCCATTACCATTTTTGAAATGTCGAATCTCTTGTGATAAATGCTTGTAGACCTGTTGTAATTCTACCTTGCAGTTCATTCTACTTCATAATTTCTAATCTATTTCCCTTGCCTTGTTGACTCACAGTAGTTTAATTATGAAGCTCGTAAATTCTTCGAAGAACTTTGATACTTTTTTATTATTCCTTGTGAATAATCCTGTAATTTGTTATAACATATCTTCATAAATGACACTCTTAATTCATTCCAGGACACGAAGATTTTTCTGTTCATAATATAGAAGCATAACTCCCAAAAGATCTTGAGTATTGATGATCCTGATTGCGAAGCTTTCTTTTATTTGCCTGTAAATATTTTTGAAGACATAGCCTGGAAGAAATTAATATCCACAATTTGTGGCTAAACATTTGGACCCTTTTCTTGTGTTCTTTCATCAAGACATCAGTTGAACCATTATTGAAATGTAGGGATGCCCTCTTAAAATTTTATTTTTCTTGGTTTGTGGTTACTTTTTGTTTTATTATTACTTTATTACTATTTTGTTGAATGGGATATGGTTGAGTGAATTATATTGGGAAAGGTTTTGTCTAACTGTTGTACCAGTATTTGTTAGTTTTAAGAATACCTCAATTGATTTTTTTTTGGTGAAATACTGAATATTGGAAGAAGAATTATAATACATTGTTATGAGCTTATTTAATTCAAACGTAAAAAAACAAAAATCAATGCTGCCCGGGCCTTGACATTAATAAGTTTGCAGATTGAGTGTTCTCACTTGAAATTTGGCAGTTCCATCTGCAAACTTATTAGGGTCAAGGCCCGGGCAGCATTGATTTTTTTTTTAGATTTCATTGAATAGAAGTCAAAGAAGGGATATATGTTTCGTTTTAGAGGCAGGAACTTGTGTTTCTACTAAGAAAATAAATTTTTCTACTAAGGTATCTGTGCCTGGAAAGGCTGATTTTCCATGTAACTAGTTTTCCTCTGAAGGAAAGTAGCTATTGAGGTTGCA
This sequence comes from Gonocerus acuteangulatus, assembly GCA_946811695.1. Lineage (NCBI taxonomy): Eukaryota > Metazoa > Arthropoda > Insecta > Hemiptera > Coreidae > Gonocerus > Gonocerus acuteangulatus. Next base: position 59,225,991 of record OX328131.1, read on the forward strand.
CTCATGACGGAATTTTTGAAAAATTTCTTCGAATCTTTATCGATCCTACTTAGTAGACACCGAAAATGACCCCAGTTAAAATTTATATATATATATATATATATATATATATATATATATATATATATATATATATATAGTTATATATGTGTCCGTTAACACGATACCGGCCAGAGTTTTTGTTTCTTCCCCACAAAACTTGGTATGTAGTATTCCCAAATCAAACGATTGAACGAGTTCGTTAACCAACAAAATCAGTTCTTCCGGAGAGGGGGTTTACTCTGGAGCCAAAGTAGTTATATGCCAATACCAGACGTAATTTTTGTTATATTTCAATGAAACTCGGTATTTGTTCTGGTCAACTAAAGAGAAAAATGTGTTGTAAAAATAAACTAAATCAGTTTATTAGGAGGGGGGGTTTACTCTGGACCCAAATTACTAATTTGCTCATACCGGTCGTAATTTCTGCTGTATTGTAACGAAACGCGGTATACGTCCTGGGTATCTAATAAGGAAGGAGTGTTGTAAAAATTAACTAAATCGGTCTATCGGAAGGGGGGATTTACTTTGTACTATGTTTCAATTGAATTGAAACAGGTGTTATTTATGTTTTTATTTTATTTATCTATATAGGTTATTTTAAGCAAATTATTCAGGAATGCACTCGACACTACCCAATTCTGAGGAAAGTGCTTAGTTATGCAGCTCCTGCGTGACAGACTTTTTAATATTGTAATAATATATGCATACATATGTGATCTAGTTAGTAATTAAATATTTTGTATGCAACTGTCTACATATTTTTATTCCTTGAAACTTTCACTTGCATAAGCACTTGTAAACAATACACCAGCAAGGATTTACATATTTTGAATTTATTTTAAAATTTGGTACCTGCATTTTACTTAAATATGCAATACTAAAAATGGTAGATATTATCATATCCTCAAATAATAAGGTTTTTCAAATACATAAGTGATTGCTTCTGAATGAATTCTCTAATCCGGCGTTTTCTCTAATCCGACTGTATCCCAGTCCCGACAACACCAGATTAGGGAGAATCTACTCTATATAACATATAGGGGTTAATAAAGAGATTAAAAAAGTTATTTACCATTTTTATTGACCACACACGAATGAATAAGAAATTAATGGAATATAAGGGGAAAAATAATCTCTCAGAATAAACATTGTTGGCCCTTAAGATTACTAGGTTACACATATTTTGAATTCAGTCTACTCTATAATTAAATAAAAAGTATATTTAAATAAATGAGTTTTATTTGCATATGTTTCAGTTTAATTTACAAGCTGGCAATGGAGTGATGAAGTATCTTCAATTCAAATCTTTTCTTCCTCTCCTCTTAAGGCTTTATTTGTAAATCAAGCCAAAACTTTGGCAAGTATGAAACTCATTTATTTAAAAGGATTTATATTTATGTTGGTAGGCCTGCCTTTCTAAGTTGCCTTAGCTTCTGAAGATGAGCTTTCAAAAGTATTGGTGAGGGAGGGGGGTGTCTTTATAAAACAGGCTGAAAACAACTAGGCCACTCCCTTCACAGATGTTTATTTGCACATAACGCTTTCAAGGAAAACATCACATTATCAGTGCTCTAACAATTCATATTTATTTATTTAAATTTTAAGGCCTCTTATACAGTAGCGCTCAAAAGTATTTTGACAGCAAGAAATTCTTTATTATTACGCGTTACATAGTGCTAAATAAAAAAGTTTTAGTTTATCAGGGAGAATAATGTGATTGCAGGACGTAAGTTAACAACTAGCCATATCTTGCGCTCAAAATTATTATGTCAAGCCAGTTGTTCTCTAAGCATCGGTTGTTTTTTGTCATTCTTTTAACATGTTAAAATAAATAATATTCCACTGACTTTAAAAAGGTTTTATAACCCTCTAAAACAAGGAAAAACACAAGCAGAAGTTGCCTGTAATTTTAACAGGACTCAGCTAGCTTGTTAGTACAAGGACTAAAGTCTTCATAAGCCCCGAAGTGGCCGTCCAAAAAATAAACAATTCTTGCTATTTTTTTTTTCGTGTTTAATGGTGCATCATCTGTTGGCCTATTGACGCTGGGCTATCTACAGGTTGCCACCCTTTTATAATACAGGGTGTCTACTACACGAAAAAGTCACGAAATTGAAAATAAGGCATGAAAAAGTCATGAATTTTGAAACCATGTCACGAAATTTCAGTTTCTACCGGAGTCTAACATAAGCACCGGTACTTGGGCGCATTTGTAATTGTTGCCGGTTTTGTATGACGACGCAATTTTGTCTGCCTCTCCCACTCCCTTACTCTGTTATATTCCTTTGTTGTAGCATTTACACAGCAATTATCCATTTTTTAAATATATGCAGACTTTAATATTGAAATTCTGTAAACATTAATTAACTAAATTATGTACTTTGACAATAAATATTTAGTTAGTAATATTTTTAGACATTTTGAATTCCGCTACCATTGTTCAATATTTTTGAGGCTGCTAATTCCATTGTCATTCTAAAATTTGTATTATAATCATTTCTTCATGTCTAAAATTAATGTACCTATTCTCTCTAACATAAGATGTACATTTTATGCAGTTTTATTAATTGTTTAAACATATGTATGTAAAAATTGTAAGTTTATAGATATCATGGTAATCCGTGTATGATTACAAATAATTTTAAGCTATTAGTTAAGGCTTTTGCTTTTCGATTGATATTATTTTCTGAAAATGTCACGAAATTAGCTTTCACAAAAGTAGTAGACACCCTGTAATACCAACAGCACGTGGTCGGTCACCCAATCAGGCACCGATCCCCCCCCCCCCCCCGACGAATTAATGACGCCCGACGCTGCTTAATTTCGGTGATTAACGGGAACCGATGTAGTCAAAGTTGCTATGGCTGTTGGCCATTCTTGCTATTGAACCCAAAATAAAAAGCCTATCCACTACTCATGTTTGTAAGTCAGCAGTAGCAATACAGAATGAATTGAAAGAAAATTACAACACGGATTTCATATTCCAACCATCAAACATCGTCTAATATCTTATAGATTCCTTTCGATTGAATACAGAAGTTAGTGGACTCGATGCCGGCTTGTTGTGATGTTGTTATAAAGGCTAAGGGATATGCTACTAAATATTGATTCATTTAAAAATAAAGATTATATTTAAGTCTCAGTAATATGAATTTAATTACATTTAAACATTAAATAACTTTTATTTAAATACTTTTCATCAATCGTGTTACTTATTTACAGTTCCGTTTTGTAATTTTGTTATGAAACTACAATTTTTTATACAAAAATATGTAGGCAAATAAAGTTTATTCCAATAAAAAATAGTTGCTTATTTGTGTCTTTTAATTGTATTAGCTTAGCCTAATTATTGTCCTTGTCAAAATACTTTGGAGAGCTACTGTATATAGCACAGATTTTTGGAGCGGATTATCTACAGATAACCACGACCTAATCGAACCCACTACGTTAGTCGCAGAGCACTCACACTTTAACACTCACAGCCTCCTCTAACACCACATAAAACATGAGAACTAACAACTAATTCATGTATTATTTATATCTAATTAACAATATAAATTCATATTTAACCTACAGCGTAAAACAAACTTTGCCTACCTCGAATTCACAATAAAAACTCTATATTATCTCAGGATAAAACACTTCAACTAACAACTACTAACAAATAATGAAATAAAATCTCGAGTAATAATAAGTATTAATATTCCAGATCACACTGCCTGCATCTGGGCGATCGAGAGTGGTAAGTGCTTGCTCCGTTACACGGGACATTCCGGTTCTGTGAACTCTATCAAGTTCCATCCTTCACGAGATCTAGTCCTCACTGCTGCTGGAGATCAGTCTGCTCATGTCTGGCAGTTTGCTATCAGCCTCCTCGATCCTCAATTAGTAAGTTTATGCTGAATTATATAATGAAACATTTTCTTTTTATGTAACAAAATATGCTAAATGTCTGTAAATAGAAACTATAAATTAAACTCCACCCTAATTATCAGATCCTCTTCCTTAAGTATTTAAGTTAATATTAAATAGTATACAAATGAAGTTGGAAATAGGAACTGCAGCATCTCTGAGTTTTAGTACATAATGGTGTGATTTGGAAAGCTTAGAATAGAATAAGATCAACACTTCCAAAACTTTAAGCACTTCTACTGAGTTGGTTCTATCGAACATATTATCTGCATCTGAACCTATTATCTAAGAAATGTATTATATTTATCAAATTATCACCTTTCACTGTTATTCAAATGCTTTACATTTATTTGAACTAAGATTTTAATTTTGATTATGCTTGGAGTAAAGAGAAGAAGTTATTCCAAAATGAACTTCTTCTCTTTACTCCAAGCATAATCAAAATTAAAATCTTAGTTCAAATAAATGTAAAGCATTTGAAAACTTTTCCGACTCAATCCGTTGTTTTAGAGTACCGTCATCTGGGGTGAGTTCGGACAGGTCGTACGAGTTTGGACAATAGTGCATGGCGCAGGAAACCACTGCACTGGTGATTACCAGGGGAATTGGAGGGAGTGTAAATGTCAAATAGGGGCCGGCCTAAAGGGAAACCTCGTATCCTGACAGATATTCCTGAAAAGCTAATTATTGAAGGTGAAAACACACCACATACAAATAAAACCCTTCCTAAAAAAGTGGTAAATAAAAAGAAAATTATTCTAATGACAATTCAGATTCTGCTACTGACACCGAAATTTCTTCAGGAGAAAATGACATTGATCTGTCTGATAAATGTCATGAGTTAAGTGAATGACCAGCAACAATTTGAAAAAAGGGAATTTTATACTTGTGAAAAATAAAAGAAAAAAGACTATTACATATTTAGTCATAGAGATCTATGGTATTAAATGTCCAAGGTTTAAGATCCAATATTTGAAAAAACAAATTTTAAGTGACAAGTTTACAAGATAAGATCAAAATTTGTATGATATTGATGTTGAAAACATTGTGGCTAAACTCCCATACCCTACTATTGCTAGTGGATGTGCTTGACAGTATAAACGTTTATCGATTTGACTGGATTTTTCAGCCTATTAAGCATAACATAATATCAATAATAGCTTTTTATTATGCTTACATCCATGTCCTGTATTTATTAAACTTACAATTAATTATAATATTACTCAATACAATTTTTTTTCTGTGCTGCTGTGTTGTTTTACATGGTCAGAGGTACAACACCCCGTGGTCAAAGGTACAACTACATGTTGTACTTTTGACCACTGTTCGATTATTTTTTTAAAAATTTATAAAAAATATTAAATGTAATGTTAGAACCTTGAAAAAAATAAATATGATAAACAATAGAATTCTAATTACAATAAAATAAAAAAAATGAATTTAGCATTAATATTCCAGCTAAAAAAAATTCAATTGTGAAAAGTGGTCAAAGGTACAACACCTTCCCCTATATATATATATATATATATATATATATATATATATATATATATATATATATGTATATGATCGGAAAAGAGCAAGTTCTGAAGTATGTACCTACTGTGGAGAAATAGATGATGTCGAGCACGTGCTTTTTATATGCCCGAGGTGGAAAAGCATCAGGCATGACTATAGTATGGCTACCAACAAGACGTTTGATGTTGTAAATGGAAGCATGGAACTATTCCTACATCGCAGTCAGGACTATTGTAGAGACGAAGGAGAAAGAAATGAAAATGAAAGTTAATTAGACAGCTATCATGATGAAGTAATGCGTAAGTGGTTTCCATCATGATTGCGAAGAACAAGGGGGGGAGGTTTTTAGTCGGTTGGAGTCCGACACTACCTGGTTTCTCCTCGCCAGGTGTCCATGATGGATTTTCCTCCTACCATAAAAATATATATATATGTATATATATATATATATATATATATATATATATATATATATATATATATATTTATATAACTAAATTTGAACTGCAGTTTTTTGTCGAGACCTACGGTCCCACACTACAGAAACATTGACATTTCTAATTGGCACTTTTAATTGGGCCTTTATATCAGGTCTTCCTTTAGGGAGAGGGGAAACACACTTAGAACCAACTTAACATGGATATTTAAAAATTCTAATACCATAACTTGAAAATTTAATGTAAGTTTTATAGCAAAAGGAAATATTTTGACATTGTTATTTTACTTACTATTATTTATTTTTTCTATTTATTTATTTATTTACTTATTATTTTTTTTTTTTTTAGAAAACTGGTTCTTCTGATGAAGAAGGGACTTGTGAAATAGAAGAAGAGAGCGAGAGGTCCCCAATCTTGAGGACTCCTATTGCTGAACTAACAGGACATACTGGTGTAGTTTCCGCTGCAGATTGGCTTCCGGGTGGGGAACAGGTCGTCACAGCTAGTTGGGACCGGACTGCTGCATTGTATGATGTCGAAACGGGGGATCTCATCCAATCACTCACAGGTCAAAAAAAAGTATACATTTTCTGGAAAGTACAACTTAATTTAATTTGAATTCAAAATATTACCAAGGTGGATGTTAAATTAATAAGGGATGAGACAACAATTTAAATTAAATTTAAAAAAATCATGATACAGTTTTGTGTTAACTCTTAACTCACATTATTCCTGTATTACCTGTTTAATACTCATATCATTGAAATCCTTATAACTCAATTAACATATTTTTTAACCCTTTCCCTACCAAGAGAGGCACACGGTGAAGGGCACACCTGTACGGGATACTCTCAAACATCCTCGGGCCCCCTGAGCCGGATACTTTTACCACTCTTGCTTACCGCATTTTGACTTTGTGCGATCTCCTCTCAAGAGGAGACTCAAGAATCTTGAATTTAGCTAACGGAAGGAGGCTCTACAAGTTTTTAGATTATTCAAACGTATAAAATAATGAGTGCACTCTTGTCGAGGAATCAAGGATTATGTTAGGTGATGACTTTCAAAATGGGACAAGTCCATTTTGTCATCAAATTAATTACTTTTCTAAAAATTTTTTTCTTTATTCAACACAACAGCTTTTTTGGGGGAAATTCATTAAATTTCTTCAAAATTAAGGAAATCAATGTTAGTGTGGCCTCTTAAATATTAATTTTCTAAAGGAATTATACTAGCTTAGACCTTTTTTGTATCCCTTGAATAGTTTTAGGATTTTGACATATCCTTTTTTGAAAGTCGACGCCTCATGTGAAACTAATCATAAGACGTTTATCATATAACACTTGTGAAGTAAAACAGTGTCTGTAATTTATTTATCACAAATTTAAAACCAGAAATAAACAACTGATATGTATACCATTAGACTGACAGTCTTAACTTATGTAACTTTTGTGAAGGACATATATACTTATTGGCTACCTAACAAAACATAAATAAAATTCCTACAATGATAACTACTGGACAACTGTCTGAACTGACAATTAATTACACTAACAATCACGACTACTAGACACATCGTCCCTACCTTGTCGAATTATCGAATATGAAAATCGGAGCAAACTAGTGAACGAACATATTCGATACATTGACAAAGTAATATATTGAAAAATGGTCTTATTCGATACTCTATTTAAGGCATTTCCGGCTATTCTAAAGAGGTTAGAGTTGCGACAATTTGTGGCAAGCTGTATCGTGCACAATGCAAGAGCAAAGTATCAAATCTGAAAAACGAGATTTTTCATATTCGCTAGTTCAACATGGTAGATACGATATGTCTATTCAACTAACTAATTCAAAGAACTGTCTCTGTACTATGTCATTAAAAATGTAATGTTTTATCGCCTTAGCTGTAAAAATGTTGTTAAATAAATAAATACATAATTTAATGACCATCTCATAATTTAATGAGCATTTTATTATTTTACTTTAGGACACGATGAAGATTTAACTCATACATGTGCACATCACTCGCAGAAATTGGTCGTGACCTCATCTCAGGATACAACATTCAGGCTGTGGGATTTCCGTGAACCTATTCACTCAGTTTCTGTATTCCAAGGTCATACTGAGTAAGTTTATCTACTAATATTTGCAATATATTCTTATTTTTGTTACATCTTTTTTAGCTAAAAAATCATTTTTTAGTATTATTTAATGTTGTATACGAACTGTCTGAGGTTTACATTGTGAAACAAAAAAGACAAACATTTCCACAGTTTCTTTTTCTCATTATGAACATCAATTTTCACTATCCAGCAATTCCTAGACTGTTAACATTTTTTTTTTTTTTTTTTTTTTTTTTTTTTTGTAATAAATGGGAAAAATGCATATTGTTTTGTTTTCCGTAGCTTCTTCATCAACAACGCTACTAGAATCACTTATATCGCTTTATAATTCTTCAACATAAAATCGACCATCGTTACTTTATATTTATTCATTCATTTTTTTGTGGTTCTTATCGAACTTGATATTTCATGACAAACCAATAGAAAAAGTAAAATAAAATGAAACATTTAATATAAAAATATCGGCAGTTTGTTACATGGAAAGATGTATAATAAATGCTGGCTTGTAGCAAAGCGAACACAGTAATAATAAAATTTCAAAATTCTGCTTATTGGATTAAAACGCTGACTACTGCATGTTAGTATTACTGCTGGTTGGAATAAATTCAAAGTTAATTATTTCTTGTTTCTAGCACTGTGACTTCTGCTCTTTTCACAAAGAAAGAAGATAAGCTTGTCTCTGGCTCTGATGACAGAACTGTTAAGGTAAGGCTTCCCAAAGGACTAAAAAACTAATATTAGTATATTTAAATTTTGAACATATATTACAAGCTTTTAATTTAATATACATACAATAAAAAATATATAAAAAACAAATAGTGCACAAGAAAATGAGCCAAAGGAAACTTAAGGGACTGCAATACCTTGAGATTAAAAAAAAAAAAAAATATATTGTTTTTTCTGAATAAATTGTTTATACTTTTAAGAGTATTATAAAAGTATATTTTTGGAACTATTTATATATATATATATATATATATATATTATGATTCCTCCCTCATTCAATAGGAAGGCAACCTGCTTATGACATCAAACTGATGACACAATCCAGAGGTGCTGATGGGAAAGTCTACATTACAGAATCCATAGTTCACAAAAATTACACAGGGTCCCCCCCCCATAAAACGGCCGAACATTGGGAATCGATGCAGGATAAAAATGAAAGCAAAAAAATTTCTTTTGCATATGTCTTGGTTTTGGTACGGTTCCGAGACAAATGCAAAAAACTAAAAACAATTATAAAGTGGCAGTCTTTGATAAGGTCTATATAAAAATAGTTAAAAGTATATGTTTTACGCATACCTTCGTGCATGCACTAATTAATATTTTGGAGTGGCATCATTAAGTGCAGAACCTGCATGAGCTTACTACAAGAAATTAAATGCTATTTGCCTTAGATGCAGAGAATCACAAACGAATAATAATTTATGTTTATTTTACACTACCTATTACTCAGCATGCCATGCTACACCTATTTTCTGCATCTAGAAAAGCAAAAATAAATTAAACACCAAATAAGTAATATTAAAATGTAATAATGCAAATCTGTAACTGTTCGAGTTGACAGTTTCGAACCCGTTACCTCCGAACTGTTAGTCCTAGACAATTTTGACCTAGCCTATGACACTCTGGATCAAGACCTACCTGTGAGCCAAGTTTGGTCAAAATCGGTCAAACAGTGTGGATTTGTCTATGGAACAAACAGATATATATATTTAGACAAACCAATTTTTATATATTTAGACAAACAGATTTTTATATATATAGATTTGCATAGGTTATTTTAAGCAGATTCTTCAGACGCGGTTTAAAAATAAACCAAATTGCCTTTATAATCGCTAATTATAGATTTAAATTTGTGATTTATGAAAAGCTAATTTTATTGCAGGTTTGGGATTTGAGGAACATGCGTTCTCCTCTTGCTACAATCAGGTCTGATTCTGCTGTGAACAAGCTCGATGTTTCGAATGCTGGAATAATTGCTGCCCCTCATGACAATAGACAGATCAGGCTTTATGATATGTCGGGGCAGAGAATCGCACGTCTTAGTAGGAGCAGTAGACAGGTACATCCTGCTTATATCATTTATTGTTTTTTTGTTAGGATAAATAACCTTCCTTTACAAAGTGATACTGAGAAAATCATCTTATTATGTGTATCTCAGTGACAATTTCTTTGCCAAAAAGAAACAGCCCTTGATTGAGTTAGATGTACTCCTTAGACTTATCAATTTGCTGTAATAATTAAATTAATTCTTTAAAGCATTATAAATGCAATCATGTAAGAAGAAAAACTGTGTATAAGGGGTTATACTATCTTCATTTTTTTTTTTTTTTTTTTTTTTTTTTGTGACCCTCCTTCATGGGTTTAACCCTCTAAAACATGACGAAAATAGTGCTGCTCTACCCTGTGTGGCTGGCCAAGGTCGGCCAAAGACGGACTGAAGTCGGGTGACTAGGTGTAACATACTTTCCCGTTTTGGCTCTCCTTACAGTCCGACTACTAAGTATTTTTTCTTGTTTTCAACATTGTGCTAATTGCATTAGTCGCTCAACCACAATAATATGTAAAAAGATCCAGCCTGGTGTACCAGTTGTCAACAAAAAGTGTCCCCTTTACTCAAATATGGCAGGATCAATTTTGCCACTACATCACCAGTTTTTCCAATCTTCTTGTTTGTATAAATGGAATCTGTGCTTCTACCTGTATAAATGATTATATCCGAAGTGTAACCCATTTTTCAGCCGGATGCTACAAAATGTTTTATCTCTGGCTGAATGTTGAAGGGACGAATAGTTGATAAAAAAAGCCGACTGTTGAAAAGGCTTTCATCTGTACACAGATTTTCAAAAGGGTACATTGCCTCGCAAAATTTATATTTTAATTTTAATGTTTTAAAGTCTTCTGGATATGACTGTGTCAAATTTTTCCATAAATTCTGACAGCTTCTTCTGAGAATGTAGATAGGTTTCAGTCCGGTTTTTATTTATACCTGGCGAATCAAGTGTGGATTTGTTGGTAATTCGGGGAGTATACTTCTTCAAAGAAATTGGTGGGCAGCTGTGCGAAACCTATGCTCCAGGTAGATGCATGATTACCTTTATTGACAGATCAAAAGCTCCAAAAACAGGGTTAGGTAGTAGAAACAAAGAAAAGAGGGGAGCAACTTGGTATTATGTTTCTTCTTAACAGACATAGAAGGGGAAAAAAAAGGGAGAGTTGTTGACAGACGAAAAAGCACTTAGGATTGAGTACTAGGTCAAGGGTAAGGTGCAATTATAGTATTCAATACATTTAAAAAGGGGGTGAAGTTAGCTTAGTGGTTGGTAGAGCACTCGACTAATGAACTGGCGTGCAATAAAGATTTTTATCTTCTAGTGTCGTCGTTCGAGGGTTGGATTTGGAGTCCCAGATTGTCTCTAAGCACACCCAACCTGTAATTAATTAATGGGTGCCTGCAAAGGTAAAAATCAGGCGGCCAGAGCATAGTACTGACCTCACTATCTCCCTAGTGTGTCTTATGGTCAAGAATCAGATCCTCTAAAGTATTTTTTGTTTTATTACATTAAAAAAAATAAATTGGTTTGTGCTTTAAGACTTATAAATATATATGAGGTACAGAATTGGAATAATATTGATTCATTTTCTATTATGAATTTGAGAAAATCTCACTTGATTTTGTGTATAAAAGATAGTATTATCCATTAAATCTTAGTTTTTTTGTTGTTTATTTTTATCATTACATTGTTACATTATTTGAACTGTATCTCTACAAAAATCATTTACTTATTCAACAAACTCATTTAAGAAAACTAGGGCAGCCCATATCAACTCAACATTAAATTGGAAGTTATTTATCTGTGTGAAAAAGGGATTAGATAGTTTTATTTCAATGAAGTATAAGACATTTTAGAAATTTTTGTAATATTCTCATTTTAATATGTTTATATTTAAATAACTCCCAAACAATATTTTCACGAAAAACAAATTTTTCAATTTATTATAAAAAGCATGTCATCAAACTTGGAAATGGAAATAAAGCCTAAATAATAATTGTGATTTATTTAATGCATAAATGATAGAACAACACCAAAGAGAGTAACAGATTTTTAAGCCTAAATTTGACGAAAACAATTACACTAGGATAAATAGGCTTTTCTTAACAGTTCTTCTTTAAAGAACAAACTATAAAACTAATATTGAATTTAGAATGCTTTAAATTTACAATTTCAGTTCACTCATTGATAGTCGTCTATGAAGCGAAATTATCTCCTTTTAGGCCAAAGAAGACTGTTTATTCTTGTTTTTGCTAGATGACAGTCGATAGAATAGAATGCGTTTCATAAATTTAATGGCTATTTAGATAAAAATAAGTCTCATTTATTTAATAGAATATGGCCAGCTTTGTAATTTAGGCTTTGCCAGCAGAATTAAAATACTCAAAACTGACGGAATAGTTCATAAAATGGGTGATAATAAAATAAAACCGTAATGTTTCTAGTTTATACGAAATCTGTATATGTTTATAAAATTAGGCCACTTTATTTATTATGTAAGTTAACTTGCTGAGATACAGAAAATCAGACCTTATGACAAATGAAGAAATTAGGAATTTGTTAAATTGTCTTAATAAAGCAATTTTTCTCTTAATTACATTTTTATATTTGATGACCATTATGTTTGTTTTCTACTTTGTCTTTTTGTGGTATAGAAATGTGATTTACAATGTGGACTCAAGGTCACTTCACTAGCCCTGTCGATCACTCTCCTCCAATAAATTTTGCATTATTTAATGAGCCACAATTTATCAAATAAATGGGCCAAAAGTTAATAAGGCATCTGAATTCACCTCACTCTATTTTATTCCAGAAGCATATTCAAAATTATGAAAGCCTAACCACAAGCAAACTTCTACTAGCCCTGGCAATTTGGGTACAATCTTAAGTCACCTTTGCCGTTTATTAGTCCAAATAAAGTTTCTTCAGAAAAGTTTTGTCTGAGTATTTTTAAGCCGTAGAGTAGAGTTCCACGGTCCAAGTCGTTACAAATATTATGATATGCTTCTTCCTCAGGGTCAAGTCTGAGAATCATGACATGCTTCTCAGACTTGTGCCTGAGGAAGCTAGCAGCATGACTAGAGAAACGTCAGTGATAGTGACACAGTCAATACCCGAAAACAATATTATTTGTAATTTGAGTATTCATCTCATGTATTACATAACCTCTATTTGAGCTCTTTAACACGACTGACTATTATCTTCCTTATTACTAGGGGAACCCTTGGTTACATTTAAAGTCATAACTAACAAACAAATTTATATTCATAAAAATTATTATGGGTGTTGAGATGAAATTGACTGCCCTGTTTTTTTACAAATGACTAAATTCAATGTGTTAAAAAGAATGTTTTGTTAAAAGATTTACGATGGTTACTTGATATACACTGATTTGGTGGTAAGTGGACTGTTATCTCCGCTTTTGAACTCAATATTTTTGTGCGATCCTGTTATGCTTTTTGCCATCACTAGCTCACAGAATCCTTGCTAAATGCATACTTTTATCCTTCCTAGTAATATAATGGTGGTGGTCTTGTTTAATTATGTTCTGTTTTTAAAAGCTGTATGTATTCTCAGTTTGGCACTTTTTTTTGAATGTCTAGTGATGATTTTTAATTATTACTATGACATTAAACGTTTTTATTGTTTTCACCTAAGTAGATAAGCTAATGGCAGGAGAGCAGAATAAATCAGACTCCCATAAATAATTTGGTCAGTATTTTATTAGAGTAGAACTTTAAAAAGTATTGTTTGAAAGCTCTTTAAAAATATAACAGTTTACCTTAATAATTATAAACGCATTACCATATTGCAATTTTTATAATTTCCTTAAATTCTGGATTTTTTAAATTACTGGCATAAATTAGACCCCCATTATTTTTGTGTTTTTATCTTGTTAAAAACATCTTCTAAGTTAGTAGTTGTGTTTATATTTATATCTAATGAAACTCTATAGTGTGAAAGAGAGACAACTTGTCACATGGCTATGGACGGGTAGGGGAAGGTGGGGGCGCCTCCAGCCAATGGGGGTCTTGCTTGATTGCCACTCCTCCCTCTAGTCTCGCACCTTGGCCGAGAGGGAGCTGGGAGGGTTGAAGAACTGGCAACGTCGAGTCCTCTCTACACTTTCCCCAAGTTACAAGTTATATCTCTTCATTATAGCTTCTTTGTTTTGAATGTGTTTATTTGAAGATTTTTAATGAAGGCTTGGAGGTTGCACAGTTGCTCTTGCAGACATCGTTTTGCCTGACGTGCTCGCCACTGTGCTTAATGTTGCAACAGATATTTTGCTAGTGATATTAATGCAGCGACGTCGTAACGTGAATTCCAAAAACATCGTTTGATTTTCGCAAAGACATTCCATTTGATACACCTTGAACCGCAAAGCAAATATCATGTACGCTAACATTGTGAGACTATTATAGTGTCCAACTGCAGAGAGTCGTCTTCAGTGGCCATTTAAGGCACACTGAAAAATAAGTTTCTGCCTTCAAGTACACTCTGAATAAACACAGGACTGTGGGGGTGGTGTACTTAGAACATTAATTTATCCTTAAACAAGATCCAACATTTGGGCTGTACTTACTTTTAATTGAAAATTGTATTGTCAATTTGTTTAAATTTACTTATTGAATCATTTCATTCTTGTATAAATTATGTTATCTGCAATGAAAAAGTATGTTCGAATGTACCAATGCCCAATGTTTTCTTTTCTGATTGAATTGCAGAAGGCTAAAATGTTTTTATTAACACAATTAGTTTGTTGGTTTTAAAATTAAATGTAGCCTCATTGTTGAGTATTTATTTTATTCATTCATTATGGCATCTAATTAAAATGTTTAAATTTATTTCTTTAAAAATGTTATATCATAAAATCATCAGTTGTACCCTGTATTTTGCTTAGGCCATTTATTCATTATCTTGTTATTTCAGCTTCACATGTTTTGTTTTTATTTAAATGTTTGTTGCACAGACTTTTCAGTATCATTTCTCCTTTGTAATTCTTTATTTTTTAATTATATTCTGAATTGATAAATATTATCTTCATTTCAAATATTTCATTTAAAAAAATAGCACAAATTATACATTTATCACATTAAATGTTTTTCCTCACAATGCTCTATAAAGTTGTATTTTGTATTTGATTCAGTTTATAATGATATCTCTTTATGTTGTTAAATCTATACGACTATACAATTCTTCTTTTTTTTTTCTTTTTTATACTGTGAGCCAATGCTTTACACATTTGCACTTCGTCTCCGTTACATGTTTGTTTTACTATTTTTTTGGGGCTTCTCTCATGGATATGAATGCAAAACGTCTTTTAATTATGGAATAATTATGTTGTAAGCAGTTGCTTGTTTTTTTATTGTAAGACACCCACCTAATTTAATCCTTATGTACTCCTGTAAGACATATTTTTCTTGACTATAAATTCATTTTTAAAATATAAGCGAAGTATTTCAAGAGAGGGTGTTTGTGTAGGAATATAAGAGGGGTTTTTATGACGCTACTTACTTCTTCTTGGGAAGTTGTATATATACTCTCAATATGATGACACTTAATTGTTTTCGTCTTTCAGTTTTGATTTTTATTTCAGCTTCATTTTCTTTTTTAAATCACGTGACACAAAAAACAAAGATGCCCGCTTATATAATGGGATCCTGGATTTAAATCTCAGCCTTGCGAGTAATTTTTCCATAAATTAAAGAATTGAAAGTGATCACTGTTATAGCGATCATCTTTGAACTATAATGATTTTTGATGAGCTTTTTAATAGAAAATGAATAATTGTTCACCATTTTCAAAAAAATTAATATTTCTTAAAAATCCTACGTATTTTACTAGATTTAACCTTCTTCTTTCGGAATAATTTTAGTTTGTTGTTCTAGATTAAAAATTGCCGCCTGTAGACTATCGCCCGTGAAAAAATACAGTTTCCGTTCGTCATGCCCAGCGCCGCCATTTTTTTTTCAGGAATTGAAACTTATTTGTTTTGGATACTTTAACATCTCATATAAAACGTTTGATATAAAGAATTGAAAAATTTTGATTTATTTGTTATGTATAAATTCAAGAAAATGACTTTGATTTTGATCACAAAAGGTAGTATTAACCCCTTAAACCACAAATTTTCACCAGCATTTACGCCAGTTTCCTTTGGGTGGTACATGATGCTTTGAGCTAACGAACAAGCATCATGTACCGCCCAAAGGAAGCCTTCTGTAATGCCAGAGAAAATTTGTGGTTGAAAAACCTGCACCACCGGTGATAAATGCTGGGAAGTAGGAGGAGAATTCCAGCAACAAAGTTTAAAAGGGGACCTCAATTTCTGACTTACTCTGTTAACTGGGTGCCACAAGATATTTCATCTACACCAACTACTACTACAATGGGGATGGCAACATTTTTCATCGTGGAAATTTGTTGTTTCATGTCTTATCTATTTAATCCTAGTATGGTTATATGCAAGCATTTTGTTTTTGTTTATGCGGAATCTGCATATAGACCATTAGCGCTGGCCTATTTATAGGTTGACATTTTGCGGATTGCCATCGGATTCTTGAAGAGCAAACGTTATGTGGAATGCAAATTTAACCAATAAGTTAAGAATTATTTCTCTTTATTACTTGAGGTGTAATAAAACTGATAATTATGAAAAAAAAAATGGCATGGCCAGTACCTGAATAGGTTGCTGACCACATACTGTTGGCATTATAAAAGGGTGGCAACCTGTAGACAGCCTGGCACTAATAGCCAAATTTTTGATGTGCCGTTAAATACACAAAAAATAATTATGAAAAAAAAAATCTCCATTGTGAAAAGAGTTGAATACTATTTGCAGGTTAACAGATTAATTTGGGTTTCCATTTTAGACTAATGTTTATTATTATTTTGGCTTTATCTCCATTTTCTTAATCAAACAACTGGTTATACGTCCTTTCTAGGGCGTAGTGATTTTTATAATTAATCGTTTATAATTTTTCATAATTAACGAATGGCTAACGTTTTTATTCTAATCTCTTAGGGTCATCAGAGAATGGTCTGCAGCGTTGCTTGGCTCAACGACCAATCAGCTTCATGCAACCTGTTCTCCTGCGGCTTCGATCGGCTCACTCTCGGATGGAATGTCCAGAATACTAAGGACATGTAATTATTCTCCCGCCTCAACTTATTTTTTCTTTATTTTGGAGCTTTTGTTCGTATTGATCTCATGAACAACTATGAGACATTACCATAGAACATGATCTTCACATGACAAGATGTTCCAAATTGGAATGGATTTGCCTGCTTTTGTTTTCACCTGACTGAATTTTAATATTTCCTTATTTTTTATTTAATTAGCTTAACAGTTATTTATTTATGAATGTATAGAACTTTAGAGACTTTTATTTATTAAACATTATTTAACTTATTTAAGATTTAAAAAAAAAAAAAAAAAAACTATTTATTATTCTAATTTTGTTATAATCAGATAAATAGTCATCCTGTGCCAATTTTAAAAATATATTTTATTGTTTCCTATTATATCATATATTTTTTAATTTATATTTGGATTTTTATTTCTGCATGCAAAACATTATTATATAAACAGTTGATGTACTCGAAAGTGGTTCTTAACAAACCTTACCTAATCATAAAATGTGTATGTTTGTTATAAACTTAGCAATATCCAATTTTAGCTTATATCATATGTAAAGAATCATTGAATGAACCCTCGTGCATTAATCCTTTATTTCCTATGTGTTAGAGAAGTATTTATATAAATATATGTATGTATGTACATTTAGTTTTAGAATTGTCTGGTATGCTCACAAGAAAAAATACTATTATCTCCCCCCCTGTGATCAGTCTTGTAGATAATTTTTATTATTTAAATTATTTTTCAAATTTGCTTAGTTCGTTCAATTCTGGAATAGGCTAAAGAGATAGTCACTGTCATGAGAAACTTGTAATTGGTTTATTACACATATTTTTTTTAAGCATGTGCGTAAGCATTTTCCAGATTATTATTATTATTATACACTATCAGTGGAATTTACTGACAAGTAACACTACACAACTGTCACTTGATGGATAAAATATAACTATCCTGATGAAAGGTAGAACATAGACAAATGTTAGTTCCATATCCGCCCGAACTCAATTTTAAGGCTGAAAACTGCCCTCTGACTACTTACCATAGGGATAGCAATCATTTGACGGATCGGTCTGCAATGCAATTTGAAAAAGTAGGAGTTTCGGATTGAAAATGTCATATGGCATTTGGGGGATCTCCAAATTTTACGTCATAAGTGACAAAAGTGTAAAGGTAAGGGAAAGTAGTTTCATCTGTCATGTGACCAGAAATTGATTTTGGCGAAAAATTAAATTCGTAATTTGGCAGGAATTGATTTTTAAACATTGCTGCATATATTACAGATGAGCAACAACGGTTATTGTTAAAGAATGATTTATTACAAGATTTCTATTAAAAACAATTATTTTCACTACTAAGATGGTAGTTTATAGTTACTTTATTTGAAAACTTAGCTCTTTTGAAAAAAAAAAACAACAACATATTTTGGCAAATTGTAGACCTTTCCATTTAAACATTTGGGCCATGTGTTGTGGCATATGCGTCCGAGAGATGTATTCTGCAGGCCCAGCGTCGTGGCGTGTGCGTCAGCAAATAGCGATTGACTTTCTTTCTACCCCCACTACTCCGGGCCTTGTCCTATACCCTTCAGAATTGGTTTGGGACCTCATTACGTTATTCCTGGTTAGGTTTGTGGGTCAGGTATCGTGTTATACTGAACCCGCCAGAAAAATTCCTTTAGCTGTTCTGGCGTATTAGACCATTTAACTAAATTGTAATTAATCCTCTAAAAGTAAATCATTTCAAAAGTTTCTTCACTTATTTATTTTTTTTTTTTTTTTTTTGTTTGCTGGAATAACTATACAAAAGGAAGACTAGGGCTATGATGGAAATTTTTTTCCTAAAAGTGATAAGTAATTGCTACCCTCATTGTACGCTGTCAAGAGTTGGTTTTAACCCTTAAAATTGAATTTGGACAGATATAAAAAACATTGGTCTCATATTTTTTTGAAAAGTTTCATTTTTATAAATAACATTAATCCTATTCTGTTGAGACAATATTTTAAGTTGGCGTCTATTATGATAGGAAGTCGTGATAATAAAGAAGCAATCTTTCGTATACTCGGTATATTTTCGTACGTATATTTTTACGTTGGTTTTATATGTTTTTACATTCTTTGAATATTATTTCGGATTGCTGGCGTTTTGAATGGTCTGAAATAAGAATACTTCTGTGATTAAAAGAGTTTTAATTTATATGATTTTTGGTAATAGAGCTGATGAATTTGTAAGGCTTTTGCTTGTGCCATGATATGTTTTCAAAATAAAACGTAGTCAACTCGAAAACATTTTGTTAATAAGCTTGATTAATTTTTTATATACTTAGTATGTAATATGCATATATATGTGATATTTTAATATTTAATAAGATATTTTAAAGTGATGCATTGTAAAGATTAATTTCCCCAATCCCATATTTAAAGTAGGAAATTGGAATTGATAATTTATTATTTTTCTCTAGATAAAATTCCAAGTTCCAGAGAAATTAACAACATCGAGGGCAATATTGTGAGCTACCAAAGGCATTATTTGATGTTAGGCTCAGGCCTTAAGCTTTTATTGCTGTTATTTATTATATATTTGTACTTGTGGCATAGATTATATATTTTAATTATCCATCAGTTAAGAACTTCTCATTACACGAATATATATATATATATATATATATATATATATATATATATATATATATATATTTGTTTGTGTGTGTATATGAATACACATATTTATCTGTATGTGTAAATGAATGTTTTTAGTAGATTGTGAAAATGCAAATTCTCCTAAATTTCAGCAGTTTGGTGGTAACATTCATTAAGCTATAAAAACCTAATTTATCAAGACATCTAAAAAAAGACTAAAACTCGTGTTTTAAAAAAAGACAAGTAAGTTTTTTAGGATTTCCCGAGTTCTTGGTGAACCTTAACTCTCAGACTGTCAGCCACAAAATCCCCTCCCCAATGCCATTCAGTTTTCGCAAATGAACCCTTCATGGAAGTTTAATAACAATTATATTTAACATTCAATGTATAATTTAATCACAAAATAGTGTGTGTTATCAAATTTATACACAAGGCTGGTGGTAAGTTTTTCAATCATTGCTGCTCAAAAAGGCCATGTGTATTAATTTGATTCTCATGGTGTCTTAGTGAACTCACACTGTTTATCAATTTGATACATATGACGTCTTAGGGAACCCTAACTGTGTATCAATTTGATACACATGATGTCTTAGTGAACACATGCTGTGTATCTATTTGATCCATATGGTGTCTTAGTGAACACCTAATTGTTTATCTATTTGATACATGTGACGTCTTAGTGAATCCCTAACTGTGTATCTATTTGATACATATGACGTCTTAGTGAACGCCTAACTGTGTATCTATTTGATACATATGACGTCTTAGTGAACCCCTAACTGTGTATCAATTTGATACACAAGGCATCTTAGTGAACCCTAACTGTGTATCAATTTGATAGACATGACGTCTTAGTGAACCCTAACTGCGTATCTATTTGATACATATGACGTCTTAGTGAACCCCTAACTGTATATCAATTTGATACACATGGCATCTTAGTGAACCCTAACTGTGTATCAATTTGATAGACATGGCTTCTTAGTGAACCCACACTGTTATCAATTTGATTCACATGGCGTCTTAGTGAACCCTAACTGTGTATCAACTTGCAACACGTTCATCTTAGTAAAACATAACTGTATATCAATTTGATACACATGGCGTCTTAGTGAACCCACACTGTGCATCAATTTGATGCACATGGCATCTTAGTGAACCCCTAACTGTGTATCAAAATGTAATTGTAATTACCTTAGTAATATCTTAATACTATTATTTGTTTTCAAATACAACAAATTAATTTTATTTCTCTATAATATCTTTCTGAGCAATTCGAATAACATAATGATTTTTTTCCTACAACACAATATGGGAAGTTTGGTGCATGGTGGAGTTTCTATTGTTTTGTCAAAAAAACACTTAGTGACTTTTACCTCCAAGCCGACAATTCATAATTAGTTTACAAATTTTCATTTTAAATGTTTATTTGCTTCTTGCTCTTAATTTTTGCTGCACAATTTGTTTTAGCTAGAGAATAGTTTCTGGCAGATTTTATATTTTTAGTAAAGATTAAAACAATCTTTTAAACACACCATAAAAACTATGAACTTTCATCATTATTTTGATTATCGAATTCCTTTCTTTCAAGAGATATTTTTTAAGCTTGTTTATTAAATTCTTTAAAAATAATAATTCATTTTAAATGGTGAATTTTATTGTTGATATTAAACGCAAAGATCCTCAGTGGCATGTCATTTGTTTAATTGTCCAGTGATTACAGTGTTGAATTGCTTTTTGGTATTGAAAGATACGATACGCTGTCAGTTACCTCATTTTGAGGTCTATATTGTTGGGAAGTTTGGCTGGAAAATATGTACGCAGATATGATGTCAGGGGTATGATGATTAGGCCAGTACCTACGAGTACACATGATTGGTTATTTCGAAGCTGTGATGTTTGCTGTGCGGTATTCTGTTTAGACCATCCTTGGATATTGGAGAAAATGTAGTTTTGTTTTCTAATCTTGAGGATTAGAAAATCTAAACTAATGGAATTAAAAATATTAATGTCTATAGTCCATAAGCCAAGACACTTTAGTGGCATAACACTATTAGCTTTTATTTGGGGCTCTTAAAAAAGAAATTTTCCATAGGGAGAATAAAATTTACACAATTACTCGACTTTTTTCCTTTTGATCTCAGAAATTTAAGATTCATCTTTTTGGTTTTTGAATTGATCAGTTTTAGGTGGCCAAATACAATTACAAAAAAAATAATACTGTTTCACTAGTCACAACGACATAATTGAAGGTTTTTAGTAGATTTTACAGAAGGTTAATAAATCATTTTACGAGATTATAAGAAATTTATAAATGTCAATTAAAAACTTGTCATAGTCAAATTTTAGTTTATTTTAATGTCTAAATTTAGAACGACTTCATACAATAAAATAAATACAATACGTAGCAATATTACGTTGAGTTGTGATTTTTGCTAGTGTCTTATCATCTTTTATATGTTCTTGTCAATTAATTTTGGTGAAGAAGTAAATTTCATCAAAGGAAGCATTTAGATTTTTCAAGTAGATTCCCTGCTTAAATATTTAAACTCACTAAATTCCACGATCAAAGACTTAATTAAAATGTATGTATTTTGAGCATTTTGGCGACTAATTGTGGTTTTTTAGGCCTTCCTTAAAACACATATCCCTTACTTTTTTATTTTGGCTGGTTAGGATTCGGCTAGGAGAAAAAAACGTCTGATCTTCTGGCAAAAATCTATATTAGACGTTTCGGCTGCACTTTGGCAGCCTTCTTCAACTAAAAAATAAATATACACAAATTACAAGTGAGAATAATCAGACAGTAAGCAGCCTTTTAAACATCACTACAATAAATGTTGAACCAATTTAAAAAAAAAAAAAATGCACATTAGGCAGACAGGTAGTTATTATACAAAATGTGGTTATCAGTAAGTATAATTATTAACAAAGGTGCCAAATTAAATGAAATGCAGAAAAAAATAAGCCAACCGTAAACAGAAACAACTAGTCGCATGAGTATACAAGTAACTAATTATAAACTATTGTTTACATAAAAAGAATGTATTGTTTTCCTTATAATAAAAAAAAAAAAAAAAAAAAAATGATGTTACTTGTATACTAATGCGACTAGTTGTTGCCGTTTACTGTTGGCTTATGTTTTTATGCATTTTATTTACCTTTTCACCTTTGTTAATGGTTATACTAAGTTGAAGAAGGCTGCCAAAGTGCAACCGAAATGTCCAATATAGAGTTCTGCCTGAAGATCTGCCTTTTTTTTTTCACCTATCTGAATCCCAACCATCCCTTGACTTCGTAAATTCTTTATTTTGATTATCTTTTTGAGTCACTGAGGAAACTGCAAGTTCCTTATAATTTTTTTTTAACCTCAAGAATTATTTTCTAGTCATTAAATGAACCAATTGGTAGAAGCATCACCGACTGAACCTGGCTTACTACGTATTTCACAAGAGCGTAACATGTTGACAGTAATGGCTTCTTCGCTCTACCAATTCCATTTTCATTTTAAGAAGACAAATTAAACAATTTTTTTTTTTTTTGATTGACTGAAATTTGACTGCCATTATATTTAATATAAAAAAATTATGTTCATCATGTTCCTTCAGTACCTCATTTGAACTTTGATTTCACTTGCACAAAAATTGTTTTATTATATATTACAGCTTTTAATAAGTTTTACTAAATGGAGATGATCTAAGTTCGATCATGAAGAGGTGTTATTGTTAATTATTTAAGTTTTCTAATGCTTGTTTTATTTATGAAAAATCAAATAAGTCAAAATATTTTACAATAACATTCCAAGTTAGTTTGATTGTTTTCCTACAATTTTAGCATTATAATTTTTGTCTCCTGTTGAGGACAAGAATCGATCGTATCTGATTGGAAAAATATCAGAAAACACACTGAAGGCTTTTGTTTCAAGATGATTTTTAAGGACAGTTTATGGTGGTTATGACCCACACAGAAGAAGTAGCAAACATTGAAAAATTTATGGTGTATTTCGAGTCAAGCCGAAATTTTTCCAAATGAACTTCTAATGTTAAAGCGGGTGCGAGATCGTGCTGCTCATAAGGGATACACTAAAGTGAGATATTGAGTACAGTGAAAATACACAGGCTATTGCAGTACGTACAGTGTATATGTTTTTAGGTGAAAGTGTGTCGATAATAATTTCAAGTCCATTAAAAATATTTTGGTGATTGATATGTTTTTTTCCGTCATTCTCTGGATAACTCAAGATTTTCGTTAACTCGTATTGGGCCTGGTCCCAGTTGGTCTGGATAAACCAGGTTTTATTCTACCTGTTTACTTCATATGGTCTTCTTGCGAAACTTTAATGAAGATTTTTTAAAAATTTGATTTATTTTTTTTTTTTTTAATCTTCATGATCGAAACCTCATTATCTCCACTTCGTAATACAAACAAGTCATAATAATCTCTCATAATGTTTCAATATAATCAATATTTGTTTAAAGTTTTTGGTCACTATTATTTTTTCATGTGCTTTTTGTTATCTTATATTGCTTTAAATATTTTTAGATTAATAGGGTGTAGGTCAAATCAAAGGCCATTCTTGACCAAAAGTGTTTTATTCCTATGGAAACGTCACCGTAAAAACCACAGTCTTATCAATGGTCCCCTGCTGACAAAAAGCAAAATCCTTAATTTTAATCAGGGACAATCTTTCACTATATAGTACATTTTTAACATTATTGTTAATTTATAATAAAATATTGTTAGCATTTGTATATTGTGTCCCTATTAATAAATAAGGATTTTGAATTATACTTCTGCTTAATGCAGATGAAAGGGCGATGACGAAGGAACTTGTTTCTATCCTGATGGAAAAAGGCCTTTACTTTGGCTTACGTTGTATTAAATATTTAAATTATTATTATTTTTATTTGTGTATTTAATAGTGTTTCAAGTCAGTATAAATTATATATTCATTTATAACGATACAGCTCAAATTAAAATGGAAACATATTTGCATTATATTGACTTTGATCATTGCCATATTTTTGTTCCTTTTGTACTCCTAGTCTATTATTCATTTTTCGACATACTTTTATTGTAAAACATTTATTTTTTGTGGAAATATTTCTATCTGTTTTATGTAACTTTAATTTTTTTTTTTATTTGTTAATTTTATTGGTTTTAAACACTTTAACATTATTGGATGAACAAAAACCTTTTTATTTTCAATTTCTTATTTTTTTAGATAAATTAACTCCCCAGGTTTGGATTTGAACCTAGAATCTCCTGTTTTACACTTGAGTATGTTGTTAATTACACTACTAGGCTTCATATCACAACATGGCTTGATAATCCCGTCCTGTGTATTATTCAGTTGTTTAAAAAACATTTCTATGTTATTCAGTAAGCAGCTTACTGATCATAAACAAAAAAACTCTAGCCATAAATTTGTCAATAACACAGGCACACACAAAAAAGTGTTCTTTTCCAAAGACACCATACATATATTGTTATGAATTTCGACACACTGAATCCGAATCAGGAGTCCGTTTCACCCCAGCATGTCAGGTTTAAGAGCATTTGAAGGTCAAATTTCGTAATCGTTAAAGAAGGAATAACTAGAGCTTCCATGGTTTTGATGGTTGCTGAATTCGAATCTGAGGTCTGTTTCACCCCATCGGCGTGAATTAAAATCAAGGTCCATTTTGCAAAAAAAGAGAATTTTGAATACAGAATCTTGCAAAAAAGAACATATTTGTCCTTAAAACGACCTTGATTTTGCACCCATGTGCTGAAACAGATCTCGGATTCTAATTCAGTGGCACTCAAAACCATGGAAGCTCTAGTTATTTCTTCTTAAACGACTTCATAAGAAATTTGACCTTCAAATGCTCTTAAACCGGATTCAGCGTCAAAGTACATAAGAATATATGTTTGGCATCTTTGGAAAATACCACTTTTTTTTGTGTGTGTGTGTGTGTGTGTGTGTGTGTGTGTGTGTGTGTGCCTGTGTAATTTATGGTGAATTCAGCTTGAGGAATTTATACTGAAAATACTCTTTATTATGACGAGATTCTGCATTTTTACTCTAAAAGCTGATTACTAAATGTTCTAGATTGTATTCCCCGAAACCCGGAAATAGTCTAAATGTGTATAATAATGGTGTATTCTCCTTTTATGGGTGTTTAGATGTACTCAAAAACTGTATTTTGAGGCTGTTTCGCCTTTTGCTACAAAGACTTTTAAAACAAGCTGTTAATGCTTCTGTTCCATTACTAAACCACAGCTGTGAGTTAGCACACTTAGAGTAGACGTGGACTATGTGTTTGTAATTAATTGTTCTTAGATGTTGGATCTCGTTGAGAGATATCTTAGAAATAATTAGCTTTGATAATTGTAAAGAGGTCAATACAAAATAAAAAAAATAATAAAAAGAACCTCTAAAATACTCTAAAGAAATAATTAGTACAATAAGGATTTGTCTATATTTTGATAGTATACTTTTTTATTGTCATTTTTGTACGCGTCTTTAGTCATTTTTTTAATCGTTATTATTGTTTATAGCTTTGTCTATCAGAAACATCACTCAAGCCTAGTTAATAATTTATTCCAAATTATGTGATCTTTTATATTTGAATAATTTTTACAAAGAATTGGGCTTTGGCTATATTCCTATACCTATAGCATCAAAGCAAGAGTATCCAACTATATTTTTTTATGTTTAGCATTTATAACGTTCAAAAAAAAAAAAAAATTGTAGAATTATAGTATGAAAATCCAATAGCTTAGTAAATTGTGGAGAATTAATATTCGAAAAGGTTTGAAGGATGATTCTTCGAGCCTTCATATCCAGTTACCAAATAAATCGTGTGGCTATTAGCTCTCATTTACTGTCACAATGAACTGCTTTTTTTTCTATTATTTTGGATAAATTTTAGCTCATTGTAAATGTTATATTGTTGTTTAAAGTTGAATAAAATATTATTTAATGAATGTCTGAACAAAATGTTTTTTTTTTTTTTTTTCATTTGAACTCATTTTTTGTGTGGGAAAATTATTTTGTTTGAAGTTATAAGCTTTTATAACTTTGACAAGACCTACGCATTCAATTTTTTTAATTGTCTACAATTACAGAAACAATTGAAGCTAAACACTTTCTTTCTTTTTTTAATACAAATTTGTAATCATTGCCGCAAGGATTTGCTGACAATGAACTATACATTAAGTGAAACTAAGTATGAACTGTACAGTGTTGGTCATAACCATAATTATGAATACAATTAACTTCACAGACCTTGAGATGTCATTACGATTACAATTATAATCGTAATTACTTGAGTGATTACGATTACACTCTTTAGTACACCTTTGATTATAATTACACTCGTAATCACAATATTTTTCTGTGATTATAATCGTAATTACCTGAGTGATTACGATTACACTCATTAGTACACCTTTGATTATAATTACAATCGTAATCACAATATTTTTCTGTGATTATAATCGTAATTACTAGAGTGATTACGATTACACTCATTAGTACACCTTTGATTATAATTACACTCGTAATCACAATATTTTTCTGTGATTATAATCGTAATTACTAGAGTGATTACGATTACACTCATTAGTACACCTTTGATTATAATTACAATCGTAATCACAATATTTTTCTGTGATTATGATTGTAATTACAACTATTTTTTCCCCATTATTACAACTGTAATCATAATTTTATTCTTACAATTGTAATCACAAAGTTTTTCTGTGATTACAACTGTAATCATAAACTTTTTGTGATTACAACTGTAATCATAAACTTTTTGTGATTACAACTGTAATCATAAACTTTTTGTGATTACCAACGTAATCACAACTTTTTCCGCAATTACAACTGTAATGCCAACGTCTTTTATTTTTATAAATTAGATTACTATGACCGGATTTTTACCGGTGAACACCGTAATATCAACGGATGACAAAGTCTCACCTCTTTGTATCTATGGCTCTTATTATCTTGGTGCTAATAGTTTTCGAATTCTCCTGCTCAGGTGTGTGCTGTGCGAGAGATTTTTTAATCGTAATTACAAATAATTCAGATACATACTTCAACCACATAATATATATTTGTACCCCCCGGAGATGAGGGACACCATGTCCATTTTTTTTATTAAATTGACTTAACAACATGTTCTTAATGTAGACTTATCGATCCACGTAATGGTATTGGGCACATTTCCTGTTCCCATAAATAACGAAGATAAGACAGTGAAAAATAAAATTATGTCAGTTTTCATTAGAGGTAGAAGACACCATTTGGAGAACTTGGTTTTGTTTGACTATAAACAATACTTCAGATCAGATTGAAAACTTCAATTCATTAAAAATGTTAGTTACCGTGTTTTATGACCTAGTGCCTCATTTGTCTATGCTCATGAAACGAAGAAAACAGAAGTTTTGATTGGTTGCACGCAACCCAACAGAGCGGTAGGAGTCGACCAATGAGAGGTCTGGAAAAGCCGCCTACGACCTCGACCAGATATAAATAAGACCCGGACAGAAACCTATCTTCATTCTCAAAATAAGCCCAGTGGAAGCCGGCAGAATGTCTGGGGGAAACATTGGTTATTACCAAGTTGACTCGGTCATATATATTTGAACTCTATGAGAATCTTGGACGAGTTGCTCATATAGGGCAACAATGCTGTATATGGAAATTGTAATTAAATTGATATTACCTATGCTTGATAAAATATTCGCTGAGTAATTTGACAAAGTTTTGCTCAAACAAGTGACAAAGTTATCTTCTCTAACGCTTTGGCATCCAACTCTCACAACATTTAGATATTGTTGGGCATTGCATCCTGGTTCTTCAGATGGTGCATTATGAACTTCTTTTTTCTTTTTTTTTTAATGAGATAACCTTACTTAACAACATGTCAATTTTAATCCCTGCACTTTTGGATATATTTTTCTTACTGCCTGAGTTACTTCATTTTATGTGGACTAAGTTTTCTGGATGTGCACGAATTTCTGATTTATTTCAATTGCTTTGTAAAGTATGTTCAAAATAATTAAAACATTTCATAAATCCTTAAGACTAAAAAACAAAAAAAGAAAAGCTGTTTTTGAATAGATTTCAGCAGAGAAACACACGTTGAGTACCAGACCCTTTTTGTGGAGGATTCTCCTGCTCAAGTTGGGGCTATAAGTTTTTTTTGCCCCTGAAGAGGCATCAAAAGGCCGCGAAACATGTTGGGATGGGGACAAAATAAAGATAGTAAAAATGGATATGGATGGTGACATTTTTTTGATCTTCCGCTTGTAAAGAGAAGTCCATTAATTTATTTACGTTATGATCACCTGTCCTTCCATTCTACATCGAACAACCAAAAACAATAAAGAAAAATCTAAAATTGAAGATACTTCCGAACTCCTGTAGTCAAATTATGTTTTTAACCAAAGCGATAAAAATAAAACTATCACAGTTACTCCTTTGCCTTGTAATAGGTTTATCTCATCACTGACTGCCTATTTTGCAAAGGAATTTTATCTTAATTTTTATTTAATACTAGTAAGTAGTTATTTTATTGCGCTACATAATTTATCAACAAAATTAATGCTACTAAACAATTTTGTGCAGTTTATTATAGCACGGTTCCCGTCATACTATTAAGTTATGCATCAATGAATTAGTAATCAAATTATAATTTTTCTTGACACTGGGGCACTACGGACCAGCGTCAAAGAACAGATATCCTATAGATAATGCGTAATCTATAGGTTACCAGTAACAGGAGTTTAAACCTAGTACAGGTTAAAATCCATTGTCAATAATAAATGGACGTAGCAATTTTAAAATTTATGTTTATGTTGATGTCATTTGGAAACACCCGTTATATTTGCGAGCATTACCAAGAAGTGTACTGGGGACGCTGATGCGTGATGAGGCTGTGCAAGGGTTCGGGATATTATTACCTCGGATGGACCATCACCAGGTATAGCCTAAACTCTATAAGGGACAAAATCACCGTTTATTTCTAGTAATTCAAGGTCTGCTATAATAGTTGAAATGAACTGGATATAAAAATAATAATATGAAATAGATGCAGTACGGTAACAGCTGATCTGTTATTGTCTTAGCAATGCGTGCTGCCCAGGCGTGCATGCTCTCTTTAAAACCAACTAATAGTTCAAACCCCTTCTAAAAATACTTAAAAATTTGAATATATATATATATATATAAACTTTCTTAGCGAGTGTTTACATTCTAAAAGGAGTGTCCATGCAAAATTTTAAATTTTTCTGTCAAGTAGTTTGGGCTGGGCCATGCTAGGTCAGTGAGTGAGTGGTATTTGACAAATATATACCAATACATTTATAGTCAATGGTAGACTAGAGTTAATGCAATGATTGAAAAATGTTATCACTTTGAAGAGTATCATTAGGCATGTTTGCTAACAAGACCACCACACGATGGACTGGAGTGGTAACATTGCCCGAATCACATTGGAATACTCGGGCAGCTCCTGCTGAAGGCACTTCTATGTGTGATGTAGCCAATTCGAGCCCAAGGATGATGCATGCTATCAACACGAGGTAAGTGGCTGCCCTGTTTTTGTTTGTAGAATTCAGTTATGCACAATAGTGTTTTTTTTTCTTCCCAGAAGAATGTAGCTCAGAGAGTAGTTCAGTTGATTTCCATTAATGAATGTGTTTAATAATTTTAAAACTGAGAATTAAATTGTTGAATTATTTTTATAGGGAATACATTTTATCCTTTACATTATTCATTGTTCACTAGTATTAAGAGGAAGAACTCAGTTTCTTAGCGCTCCAAGTAAACAACTAATTTAGGTCATATACCTTTGCTGGCGATTCTCATTTTAGGGTAAATTTTAGTCATTTACAACTTTTAAATAAGTCTAACCTAACTTTTTCCCCACTGTTGAATGTTGAAGAAATATTTCTACATAATATAATATTCAAAATGAATTAGAGGTAAGGTTCGGTGGCCATGAGTGTTAAGGTGTGAGCACTTAACACTCCAAGCCAAGGGTTGTGAGTTCGATTCCCACTAGGGGTGGTGGCTTTTCTTTAAAAAAAGAAAATGCATCAGCCCTATCCTGGCTAGAAAAGAGTGGTAACCTATAGATAACCGGTCCTAGAATTGACTCTTATTACCTAACATTGGAAACAACTCATCTTACCTTATTTTGGTGTTCTTGCATTGACCTGGACCGCTTAGAAGACCAATTCATTTTTTGACATTTTTTCAGGGAGGTGGGATTTAATCAAAATGTTGTCCAATAAGATATTAACACCATTTTAGATGAGCTTTTTTAAGACTGTCAACAGTTTCATTTGGTTCAGTTTATTTAAAAAATTATGCTTGAGAGGCAAAAGCTAATAGATTCATGCAAGCTAATAGACATTGGAAAACACTTCTTTCTCTTTAGATATGCCAAGTTTCATTGAATTATAACAAAACAATTCTACCGTCATGGCATAATAGTACTTTGTGTCCGTCGTAAAAACCCCTTTTAGTTGGGCCGATTATTTTGATTAACGAACTCGTCCAATTATTGAGCTGAACCAAGTTTTGTGGCAATAAAGCAGACATTGTGGCCTCTATCTATATTATATAATATAACTATCTAGGTCTATAAAGGCATATATACATTTTAACAGAGGGGCGATTTTTTCCTGGGGTCTTCGATCATGAGTTGGATTCAGGCCCTCAGACCGCCCCTAGGCCTACCCTCTTGCCCTCCCTAGGCTGTCCTTAGACTTTAATTAATTTATTAATGGGTAGTACCCATTGAGTACCTGCAAAGGGAAAAATCCGGCGGCTGGAGCATAGTACTGTCCTCACTATCTCCCTAGTGTGCCGTATGGCCAGGAATGAGATAGAGTATCTGCCCCTCCTGGCCTTTTTTTTTTTTTTACCTAATTTTTGGTACCTAGTATGAAGATTTGAAAATTCT
Source organism: Gonocerus acuteangulatus (assembly GCA_946811695.1). Lineage (NCBI taxonomy): Eukaryota > Metazoa > Arthropoda > Insecta > Hemiptera > Coreidae > Gonocerus > Gonocerus acuteangulatus. The sequence goes on from OX328131.1 coordinate 59,257,826, forward strand.
TTCGTAAGTAGCGTTGACGTTGGAGCACTTTCCCATGACTATGGCCAAGTTTTAGCGCGGTTCCTCCCTACCCTATAGGGAGAAACCCCGCTTATTTATATACAAATTTCAATTTTAAAGAAAAAAAAAAAGGTACCATACCTTATTTTAATCTTGTTGTGTTGATCTGGACCACTTAGAAGACACTCATTATTTGACATTTTTTCAGAGAAGCAGGATCTATTCAAAATGACCAATAAGTTGTTAACACCATTTTGTATGAGTATTTTTTTTTTTAAGACTGTCAACAGTTTCATTTGGCTCAGATTGTTTAAGTAATGTTGCCAAGAGAGGCAGAAGCTAATAGTTTGATTATCAAATGCCAAATTTCATGTAAAAGTTAAAAAACCACTAAAAGTTGAGTACAATCAGATGTTTTGTCAACAAAAGGCTCCGCTTTTATCGCAAATTAATCTATTTATATCTTTACATAACACAGATTTTTGGGGTGGGTTTTCTACAGGCTAATACCCTTTTCTAGCCAGGATGGGACTGATGCCTTTTTTTTTTTTTTTTTTTTTTTTTTTTTTTTTATTTTATTTTATTTTTTGAAAGCTTAGCCATCATGTCTAGCGAAAATCGAACCCACGACATTAGGCACAGTGTGCGAACACCTTAACACTCTGCATTTTGTACTTGCTTAGTGTTCTAAATGTCATTACCACTTAGTTTCCCACTATCACTTTTCTCGTAAGAACATACTTTTTTCTCTCGAAACTTTTGCTACACAATAGTGAAAATTACTTCAACTCATAAACAATAACTGAAGCATTCTGTTTTTTGTTTTATTCATCAATGAAGTAATTTTTTGTATTTTAAAAACTTTATCCCCTTGCTTTTAATGCCTTTACTCAGCAAAAAACTAAATACCATAAATATATCCTAGAACAAAATTCTTTATTGAAATGAAGTAAAAATTATTACAATTTAGTCATGAAAATTTCCCATAATCTGAGAATCGCCCATGCCAAGGAAACGTTTTGTTTAATCAGCTGTATAATAAAAACCGTTTTCCTTAACTCAGACTTTAAAGATTAAAAAAAATATGACACTTTTATTTGGGTAATTAATTAAAAAGAATTGCGTAGCCTCTGGATAGAAGTTTTGTAAAATAACCCATTATTATTTTATTTTGTGTTAAACAATAACTATTATTTTATCATCTCATATAGGTTGATTGAAGATATTTACATGAAATGCGTTTGTATGTATTGTAATACTATAAAAAAAACAAAAACAATTTTAATAAATATTTTTTTAGACAGTTTAAATCTTCATAATTTTGGAAATAATTAATTAAGCAACTCACTCCTCAAGTGATACTATTCTCTTGACTTATTTAAATTCCAATTAATTTTCTGACACCTTTTAAAAAAACCAAAGCAACATTATGTTAGCTATAAAAAAAAATGCAGAAAACTGTTTTTTGCCTATTGTCTTCAAGTACAAAATAAACGAATATTTTAAGTCAGTTTTTCAGTTCATTAATGATTTTAAGAAGGCAGAGTTTTGTTAGGTTTGGCTAAGAAGACACTATAGGTTTAATAGATATCGGCTTAATCTTCGATAGCCTTCTTCCACAGTAGTTCAAAGATCTGGAGCATCAGTGTTATTATTGTCTAAACCTAGCAAAATCCTGCCTTCATTTATTTATTTCAACAATTTTATTATTATTAAAAATTGTCTTCACTTCATTTTTCAGGCCTTATCCTTCGCCGTCGTCACCACATTCTCCGAAGGAGTTCTCTGACTGGTGGTCTTTCCATTCCCCAACAAAAAGGCAGAGGAGTTTCTTGGCTTTGCATTTATAGCAAAGAAAGAATTGAGCTTGTTCTCATGATTTGTTATATTCAATAAAAAAAAAAGTAATTAACACACAAAAATTAGATAAGCAAAGTGGCTTAATAATTCATGTAGTTTATCTCAATCTTGAAGAGACTCATGCTTCAGAAGTGAATACAGTGGTGACACTGTTGTTAGTGCATCTAGATAGAAATATATTATGGAATATTATTGAAGTCATTGCTACACTTAGGGGTAGAAGAATTATTTTGTAATACCATCATGTCACTTGAAATATAAAATAGTATGCAGCCTAATGTGAGTATATTATTACCACACAGGTGTTGGGAGTTGGTCTGTGAACGTTAATTATTATTTAGAGAAATGAAAATTACAATACTCGGTGTTTGTAATATTTATCTACTTCACACTTCCAGAGCACTTTTGTGATATGATCTCATCCTCAGTGCCTGTAGAGACATAACAAATTAACAACTATAACGTGTTAAGATAGAAGAAATGTTCAATTTCACAAGCATGAAATTTTGAAGGAAATATTCCCCAAAGTTTCGCCTTTTGCAAATTCCCATTTCAAGGAACACAATACGCGAAACAATATAAACATTGTAGTCCGAGAGCTGTCAACGGACTTTTCATGAAGTGTTTTATGCACCTTGAAATGTTGCTATATTGTACCTCTTAAGTAGTTAAGAAGGCATGTATGTGTTTCCTGGACATACCTTGGAACACCAGGTACTGTGCATAGGGAAAAGGTGCAAAACAATATTTCCGAAAAATAGAGTTTTAATCAGAAGCCAACTATCTTTAATGTAAAATTAAGACAATTTTACAATGATTAATAAATATGGCAGGCACTTTTAAGGGGTATAACACGTAAAAAAAAAAGAAAAAAAACAAAAAAAAAAAAAAATTAATTGTTTTTATTCTCATATTAAATGAGAGTTTTATTCGCGCTGCCATTTAAACCGGAACAGCTGTACAAGATCATGTGAGCAAGAACCAATGAGAGCGCAGAGAATAACCACAACTGCGCGGTGCTGTCATTCACTCTTACGGTTACGCGCAGTGTATTGCAGGCTATCATATTCAACATTTATTTTTATGTTTCCAGATAATTATACCCCACAAAAGTGTCTGCCCTTTTGTAATTATTTTCAAATATGTTTTTTGAAGACGCTGTTTAAATCGCAGCGTGAATAAAGCAGTTCATTTAATATTAAAAATAAAACTAGGTACTTAGTTTTTGTTTATTATTATCATTTTAACCACCTTAAAAGTGCCTGCCTTATTTATTTTTAATTTCAAAATTGCCTTAATTTGCATTTTTTTTTCATTAATAATAGTTGGCTGCTGAATAAAACTCTACTTTTGGGCAATATTGTTTTACACCTTTCCCCTATGCGCAGTACCTGGTGTTCCAAGGTATGTCCAGGAAACACATATTTACCTTCTTATCTAACTAAGAGGTACATTATAGCAAAATTTTAGGGTGCATAAAACACTTCATGAAAAGTGCGTTGCCAGCTCTCGGTCTATTGATCATGTCTCTTTTAAGACTAGGGAAGGCTTTGAGAGGTCAGGCAAGGGAGATAGTGTTTAATTTTTATCAATACTTGGCCAAAGCTACGGCCAAAAACATTTTGAGCCTCCTGATAAGGTTGTAACAGAGAAGTTTTACAGCCAATTTTCTCAACAGGGAATATAGGCCATGCCCTTTTCCCTTCAACTAAACCATCCATTTGAACAGGCAAAATTATAGTCTAAATTGTTTTCAGCCTTAGCTTTGACTAAGTATTGATAAATATTGAACAATATCTCCCTTATCTAACCTCTCGTTTCCTGCTCTTAAATGAGTTATAATCAGTTTTTATTAAGTTTCAAGTAGCGTATTGTCCATTGAAATGGGCATATGCAATTGGCAGAACTATTGGAAATATTTCACTCAGAATTTCGGAAGGTTTGCCTACGATCCATTAGGCTGTACGGGGTTTTTAGGCTCCTGAAGAGGCATCTGAGAATGTGAAACAAGTCATTTCAATATTTTAACAATTATCTTAATTTGGACTTTTATTCATACCTGCTTACACACAAACAATTTTTTGAGATTTTGGGTCACCAATTATTATAATATATCTTCATTAGTTTCTAAAATTATTTATTTTGAGAAAAGCATGTCAAATCCCATCGAGATCTTATGATGACAAAACTCTTTTGTTATTCTCTCAAAAATAAATAAAAAAAACCACTACCTAAAAGTGTGTTTTCTATATATCTTATCGAAATGCTTATATCATAATTTATAACCATAGAACCAATAAGTATTTATTTAAGTGTTTCACAAGAGGCAGTTACCTCTTTAAAAGTAATTCCCTCTAACAGATAAGTAATATCTCATTCATATTCAATCAATAACATAGAAACATTGTGGAAGTAGACCACTTCCACAATGGTTACTTAACTGTCAACTTTGGTCTTCCTCTGCCTCCCGGCATTTTCATTGCTGACGAAGGCTACCTATGAGTAGCCAAAACGTCCTAAATATAGATATTTTTAACAAAAATCGTATTGAGGTTTCTTTAGCCGAATCCCAACCATTCCATCTTTACTTATTATAAATCTTTTTTGTTTCAAAAGGAACTCCTTGTATTATCTCATCATATTGACAAAGTGCTCACAGTAGTAATATACCTCTCTAAATACAGAACTATTTAAAGTTAACCCTATACACCGTATTTAAAGTTATATTTGTCTATGTGTCTGCTTGAGCCTTCGTCAGGTTGATGAGAAGAGAGAAAACTGATTATTACAGAAATTCAGTCATTTCTCTATGAACAGATGATTGAACTTACAAAGTTATCCTGCCCATAATTTATTAATTTAATAACTTAAATCTAAGTGTTTTCTCTCTAAATGTAAATAATTTTGATCATGAAAGTGTCATTTGAGAAGTAAATAAAGACCGGATATTCATTTATTGTTTTAAAATGTATATTTATTGCATATACCTTTTAGTTTACTTTACTCCTTTATATCAGCAATGATTACAAACCAATCCCCACCAAACTACAACTTTTATTTCCCGGCACACTTTCCTGCTAAAATCAATTTAGGATCACGTGACCTATGATGTCACTTCCGTTGCGCTATCCGTGGAAGTTAATTTGGAGACCCCTAGCCAATATAACATTTTAATGTAAAAAAAATAGACAAAAATATAATTTGTTCAATGAGTCTCATTGAAAGTTTTCAGACAAAAAATATTTTCCAAGATGAACTTTAAGTTAAGAAATACTTTTAACTCCAGAATATTTAGCTTGATTTGATAAGATCACAATTAAATAAATTTGAGTGGCACTTATAATCCACCAAGCACCATATTTATTTCAAATATGTACAATATCCTTATTTGTATAATATAAAATATAATTTTCCGGAGGCCCAGTGGCCGTGAGTGTTAAGGCGTAAGCACTTAAAACTCCATGCCAAGGGTCGTGGGTTTGATTCCCACTATGGGGTGGTGGCTTTTCTTTGGAAAAAAGGAAAGGCATCAGCCCTATCCTGGCTAGAAAAGGGTGGTAACCTATAGATAACCCGTCCTAAAATTCTTAGTTAATAATTATGGACGTTAAAATTAAAAAAAAAAAATTCTTGTTGTTTTCAAAAAAATATATTAATCTACCTTGATAATTAGCATTTTTTTATTCTGTAATAATTTTATAGAATGTATTACAATAAAGATAGCTTACAGCATGATTTAGAATTACTTTATTTTCATAACAATGATTACCTGTCTATTGTTGTGATATCTTTTACCTACCTATTTCATAGTTTTTTTGTTGTTTTTTTTTCGCCACACCGACTTCTAGGCCATTAGCACCGACACATGGTGCAGCAGTGATTTCTTTCGTCGGGCACTGAAATGAGAAAATCTTTGCTGCAGGCGAGACTCGAAACCCCACTTCCCACAAGGGAATCCAAAGCGTTAGCCCCTAGGCCATGAGGAGACCCCCTATTTCATATTGAATTTAAATCATTTGTCTCCTATATTTTTTGGAAATCTCCGGAATAAACCATTAATAATTAATTTTTAAATGTAGAGTTTTATTAATTATACTATTTATTAACTGTATGTTTTATAGGATTCTATATAAGAATACTGCAAGAATTGGGACGACTCTCCATACACCCTTACGATTACATCAGTTGCACCTTCCTTAAAAAATCCAGCCCTCATTAGCAAGCCCATTACCTAAGCAATAAACGTAAATTTGTTTATACTCATTCATACATTTGAAAGGCTAGGGTGTTCAAACCTTACACCGACAATCGACAACTGAGAGCTTACTACCTGGAAGGGAAGTGACGGGGAGCTAGGGAAGAAAAAAAAAACACTCTAATAGTATTAATATAAATGTTATTAAAAACAATGTAACCAATAAATATTTTAAATATTTACAACTGATTTATCCAAGCATAGCACACTATTTAGCCAGAATTAAACCTGAAATCATGTAGCAGGACTATGCATCAACAGTGTAGGGTGAACTCAAAAACCTCAGCAATAAGCTGATTTTGTACTCAAAAATGAAAAGAAAAATCAAAAGCATGATAGTGTATAAAATGTATATATTTTTGGTACAAATGAAGGTTATTATTATCCAAGCATTGGTACACTACAATTATATCAAAAAAACTATTTACATTTCTATACAATGATGATATCAAAAATTTAAAACACTATTCTTTGTATTTATAATTACACTTGCAATCCTATAATTATCTTATCAATAAATAAATAAACACATAAAGGGAAAGGGGGGGGCTTTCCAGTCCCAAATTACTAATTTGCTCATACAGGTCGTAATTTCTGTTGTCTTGCAACGAAACTCTATATAAGTCTCGGGTTATTAAAGGCAAAGATATGTTTTAAAAATAAACTAAATCGGTTCATTAGAAGTTGGGTTATATTCTGTATTATGTTCAAATGCAATTAATCCCCCAAATCAGCGTTGGGCATTGGATGTTACGTCTACCACTAGGGGCGCTGTATTCGGTTTCTTCTGTTCAATGAATCAGCTGTTCATTACAAATATAAAATACCAAAACTACTCATTCATTTTTTAAAATGTAACTATATAAGTTATTTTAAGCAAATTAATCAGGAATGCAGTCTAAAGTAGCTAAAGATACTTACGTATTAGCTGCAACGCAGGTCAAAGAACCGGCTCTCAGAGATCTGGATCATCACCGGGTCAGAGATCTGGAGAAATAGACCAATAGAAATGCGTTATCCATGATCCAGATCTCAGAACGAGACCCACATCTTTAGCTTGCGTTGAAGCTAATACGCAAGTACCTAGCCAAATAAGAAAGCATTGTTAGTATAGTATGTAGTAAAGTAGATGGTCCTAATGAAATATAGCGTAATCGCTAGTATATATTAAAAACAATAAATGCGATATAATATATATATATATATATATATATATATATATATATATATATATATATATATATATATATATACAAAAAAAAATTAAACAAAAGAAGAAGAAAAATAAATAAAAGAAGAAAAAGAAGTATGTATGACTAACATGTCAAAAGTAATAACAAAAAATTTAAAAAAAAAAATAAATACAATATATTCATTTTTATGTGTGTTTTTCTTCTTTTTTTACGTACATCTGAATCTGGTTCTTATATCTATGCAATTTTTTTATAATAATAATTTTCCAAAGCAAGATTCTAACAAATGCAACTTTAGAAACACAACTCTATCTCAAACAGACATTACTGAAACACTCTCTCCATCCTAACATTAAACTCGCACAATTTAATTATACTCTTAGGGCGGAGATGACCAAGCAGTTTTCTGCCCTTAAATTACCAACCCAACCCTAGCTAAATTCTGATGAGTTTGCTTAGTCATTCAGCTCCTGCGTGACGGACTGTATTTTGTATTTGTACAGGTTATTTTAAGCAAATTCTCCTGGAATACAGGTTGACTACCCACCTTGCTCATAGGGAAGAAAGTATTCTAGAATAAATAAGAAAATATTTTTTATTCTTTATTTTGTACGTTATTTTAATTCTTTATTAATTGCTGTATGTTCTTTTTATTTCCATTTCTTACAACTTGATGCTTGGAGACGGCTAACACCTGTTCTAATTTCGCTTCTAGTATTCGATAATCCAGCAGAAAAGTCTGTCTGCTTGTTATATTCTGGCAAAAGTCTATCAAAACGATCTTTCCTTGGCGCACAAAGCCTGTCACTTGCCACTGTACATGGGCGTTGAAGGGATAATAAAGGGGAAGCTACCTTAGAAATATTAAATGTTCTTTTTTGATTTATATTACCTTTCGACTTTATGTTCGGATTATTGTTTAATAATGGTATCGTAAAATCGTATTTCCGATTTTTCTGTGCAATTTTTAAACCGCTAACACTCGAAGGTTTAGCTTCACTAGTTCTTTTTTCTGTTTTCTTCCCATTTGCTTCTATCAAATGTTCATAAAGCATTTCTATAAGACCGGTCTTTATCAGAAGTTCGTGCCTTTTCCTCAGTAATTTTATCCTTTTCATCTCGGATTTTTCATCGATGGTAACCGGTGTAAAGGAATTTGATATGACTGACATATTAAAATTCGCTAAAGATACGTTAACTCAACGAAATTCAACCAGATGTTCTATGTAAATTTATGTTAACAAAATGAATGCTACTTGGTTTTCCTATGACAATTTTGGTTGATGCAATTAAAAATAATACGTCAATCAATTTTCTGAGCATATGTTTTTATCAATTTTCTGTGAAAATATTTTAATCTTATAGTCCGAGAGCCAGTAACCACACGTTTCATGAAGTGTTTTATGTACCTTGAAATTTTGCTATAATGTACCTCATGGGTAGATAAGAAGGTATATATGTGTTGGCTAGACTTACCCTGGAACACCAGGTACTGCGCAGTGGAGAAAGGTGCAAAAATATATTTCCCGAAAATCGAGTTTTATTCAGAACTATCTATAATGTAAAATTAAGACAATTTTACAATGAATAATAAATAAGGCAGACACTTTTAAGGGGTATAACGTGTAAAATGGAACTTTAGACTTGGTCTAAAAGTTCCCCCAAACATTTCAGACAAAAGCTGCAATGATTTTTTTTTTTTTTTTTTTTTTTTTTTTTTTTTTTTTTTTTTTTTATTATTATTGATTATTACAACAATATGAGTTAACATATTTCTAGTAATATTGCTGGTTCTGTTATAATGACATTGTGAGGCTTGATGTGGGAATATGAACAATTACAAAACCCACAATAGTAATGCATTAAAGAAAAAATAAATAAATAAATAAAAAGATAATATAAAATAATAATGAAACAACTGTAAACAATTTTAAATGAAAATATAACACACTTCGCGCACTGCAGATGTTAAAGCAAATTGTCTCTAGGCCACCTCCGCTTCAGCCTTCTATGGGGATTTTGTGGATTTTGGAACAAGGATAGAGAATTTATCAAGGGATTTGGATGGCCTGGGAGATTGGAATGGAACTTCTGATAGACTGATTTGGCCAGGGATTGGATAAAGGGGATATTGAAGTCATTATGGAGGGTTAAGTTCGAGACATAGTAAGGAGCATTGGATATTTTTCGAAGGATTTTGGATTGTATTGTTTGTATTCTGTAGGCATTGGAAGGTTTAGTGGAACCCCAGAGTTCTAGTCCATAAGTCCATATTGGTCGGAGTATGGTATTGTATATAAGTCGTTTGTTAGTCAATGACAGTTTTGAGCGTTTGTCCAATAAGCGTGATAAAAGTCTAAAGCGTCTGTTTAGTTCCTGTCTTTTCTGGGTTATGTGTGGCTTCCAAGTTAAGCGTTTGTCTAGTATCAGTCCTTGCGATTTCTGCGGAATTATAATGTTTTGGAGGGTTATTGGCGGGCAGCTTGACTTACGAAGTGTGAAAGTTGCATGGCTAGATTTTTCTGCATTCACTTTGATTCTCCATTTATTTAGCCATGGTTGAAGTAGACACAGGTGTTCTTGGAGGGAATTAGAAGCAAGAATTGGATTTTGGTTGACAGTAAGGATAGCAGTGTCATCAGCATACATGTGGATGGATGTTTCAGGATGAGATGGGATATCAGCCGTATAAGCCAGGAACAGTACGGAACTGAGGATTCCACCTTGTGGGACACCTGCAAGTTGGGGGAAGATTGGAGATAATGAGGTACCATAGGATGTCTGGAAAAAACGGTCGGAGAGGTAGGATTTCATTATAAGGTAATAAGTTGAAGGTAGGATTTCTTTGAGTTTAAACAGCAAGCCCTGGTGCCACACTCGATCGAAAGCCTGAGCTACGTCAAGGAAAACCCCAGAGCAATACTGCTTATTCTCGAAGGATGAGGATATGCTGTCTACGATACGGTGGCATTGGTGAACAGTGGAGTGGGAATGGCGAAACCCAAACTGGGAGGATGGGATAATGGGATCCAGGAGTGGATAAAGGCGTTTGAGAAGGAGTTTTTCAAGGATTTTGCCCATTATTGGAAGGAGTGAGATGGGACGATAGGATGAGGGTTGATGACTAGGTTTACCAGGCTTTGGGATCATCCGGATAACTGAAAATTTCCACAGGATGGGGAAATATGTCGTTCTTAATACGGCATTATATATGTAAGTTAGGAAGAGGATGGCTTTTTTCGGGAGTTTATTAAGAATTTTGGAAGTGATGAGGTCATATCCAGGGGCTTTTTTTGGAGGAAGATGTTGGATAGCATTCAGGATTTCTTTAGGATTAAAGGCTTTTCATGGGAGTGATAGTTGAAGAGGAGTGTCCAGTTGACTGGAGACAAGGAGTGTATGGTTAGGATTATTGATATCAGGGTGAGGAGTAAAGACTTGGGTGAGGTGTAGGGCAATGATTTTAAATAGGAAAAAGTCAAGGTGGTACAATGTGAGCATGGGTAACTTTGTAGCACCTTTTAATTGTGGTTTTCCCTAATATATAGTAATTTTGACACTATTTAATGCCACAAGAAATATATTTAGACTAATGGTGAATCTTTTAAACTGAACTTGGAAAATATAGGTAACATTATAATTGTCCTTAGCAGTTCAATGCAAATTTGTGGTACAAAACTGCCCGAATTGACCTTATTGTACATGTACATTGTATTGAGTTAAGTATAAGAACCCTAATGTGTAAATAACGAAACACAGCGGTAAAGATACTAAACAAACATAAAATAGACTTTAGAGCACAATAAATTTGTAGTTACAGGCTCAAATGAGATGGTAAAATGATTAGCAGTAGATTTGTGGAAGTTAGGAGTTTGGAACTGGCGGACCCTGTGTACGATGACATCATAAGTGAGTTTCTAGCCAATATTCAAGCAGAAATCATTGTCCTTGGATAGTATTTTTTTAACCCCCTCACCTCCACAAAAAGATAAAAATGATTTCTTGTTTAGAAAATAAGAAGAAAACTTTAGCTCTAAAAAAAAAAAAAAAAAAAAAAAAAAAAAAAAAAAAAAAAAAAATGTTACGGAATGGTTGACTGAGAAATCCAGAGCAGCGTTCACGCTTGAGCAGCCTCGCGTCGTCCAGGAAGTTCCTGATACTTCGTTATACTGACATCATCAATGTTGCTGATTACATTTAAATGTAGTTTGTAGTAATATTTGTTATATTTCAACGAAACTTGGTATTCGTAGTGGTAATATAGAGAGAAAAGTGAGATATAAAAATGAACTAAATCGGTTCATTAGAAGGGGGGGTTTACTCCGGACCCACAATACCAATTCGCCACTACCAGCCGTGATTTTTTGTATATTTCGACGAAACTCGGTATTCGTAGTGGTAATCCACAGGTAAATATGTGTTGTAAAAATAAACTAAATCGGTTCATTAGGAGGGGGGTTTACTCCGGACCCACAATACCTATTCGCCACTACCAGCCGTGATTTTTGGTATATTTGGTATTCATAGTGGTAATCTACAGGTAAATATGTGTTGTAAAAATAAACTAAATCGGTTCATTAAAGGGGGGGGGGGGTGTACTCCGGACCCAAATTCCTAATATACTCATACCGGTCGTAATTTCTGCTTTATTGTAACGAAACGCGGTATACGTCGTGGGTAACTCATGAGAAAGAAGTGTTGTAAAAATGAGCTGAATCGGTCAATCGGAAAGCGGGGGTTTAATTTGTAATATATTTCGATAGAATAGCCCGGCAGACGTAGGTTCACAAAGCCGTCGCAAGGGGCGCTTTCTACTACTACTAGAGTGACTGTATCCTGTTCCTGCGTTAGATCAAAATAGGATAATATGAGGTTTTTTGTATTTATTACGTAGTGTAATAGGTACCATGTGTAAACATAACTCTGGAAGCAAATTAATAATTGATCAGTTACTCATTACAAATTTAAAAGAGAACTATTCATGTTTTTATTGTATTTATGTAGGATATTTTAAGCAAATCGTTCTGGAAAGCAGTCTACACTACCCAAATTCTGAGGAAAGTGCTTAGTTATGCAGTTCCTGCGTGAGGGACTTTTTTAGTTTTATATTGGTTGAAGGGTGGGCTGAATGGAGAATTTAGAAGGTTAGTTAGTAGCATGGGCGTATATAGAAAATAATTTCGGGAGGGGCTGGAAAAATTTCGGTGGGGGGCTGAGACCATTTCCGGGGTATGGAATACTAAAACTTTAGAGCTTGGAATAGTTTTAGGCAACTAAAACGCTATTACAAGTAAAATAAAATATTTTTTATGAACTAAGTGATCTTATTTAATTTATTTTAAAGGGTTTTACGAAAAGTTTTTACCATCAAATCAAAATTTCGGGGAGGGGGAAGTGTTGATACGCCGTTAAACACACACAGGCTCACACACAAAAAAAAAAAAAAAAAAAAGTATTCGGAAAGACTATTTAACTTGTAAAGGAAGCCCTGACACGAAAGTCTGACCCGCAGGAACTGCGTCATCATAGCGCGTTTCTATAACTTTCTTATCCCTATTGCCACATGGAATAAATATAGTTCATATTTTGTGACAAATTAATACACCTACATCAATGAAATCTTGGAGGAAAGTGAGATTTTAGGTGCCACTATCTCACAGTAGCAGCGATTGCTCTCTCGGCCTCTTCGACTTCCGCTCGGAAAGATTTGTGTTAAACAACCAAACCTTCTTCCTCATTTGAAGTATATCGTTTTACTGACAAATTAATATTACCTAAAATCAGTTAACCTTTTCTTTTTTATTTTATATATTTTTTTTTTTTTGTGTAACGTATCATCAACATTTGGGCTATTAACAGGTTACCACCCTTTTATAATGCCAAAAGCAAATGGTCGGTCACCCATTCAGGTACTGGCCACGCCCGACGTTGCTTAACTTCGGTGATCTACAGGAACCGGTGCATTTAACGTGGCTACGGGCGTTTGCTAAAAACTAAAAATAATAAAAATCAGTTGAAAAAAAAAAAAACTAAAAATAATAAAAAGAACCCGGCGTTAATAGCCCAAATGTTGATACACCGTTAAACCTTGAAAAAATAAATAAATAAAAAGAACCGTTCAAAGGGGAACTAACACTTTCGAAGTTTAAAGCACTTATTCCTCGGATTGAAATCTTTCCATCGAAAATAACCGTTTTAGTGCAGAATTTAGTAATCTTTCGAATGGTCATCTTCTGCGACCATTCAGATCCACCATCACGATTTCCCAACCGTTTTTGATATATTTAAGAACATATACAAAGTTCCGTAAACTTTATCATGTCTGTTAATAATTTTTTTTTCTAATATGTACTTCCTTGATCCTAAACGCAACAAACCTATCACAGTTTAGATGAATGACCAAACATCTGGAACAATGACCTATGGGGTCTGAATTATGGACATTTTTTATTGGCACCTCTGGTTTGCGTAATAAGATCGACGTCATAAGCGAGGCTCGTCAGGGAAGAGGAAGGGAGGAACCGCGGTAAAAAAAAAATGTTCCAATGTATAAAATAAAATCACTTAAAACCCAAACGTAGACCAAAGCCATATTAGCATTCCAAAGAGAGTAAATTATGCAAGCAAAAATAATTTCTTTCGATAAGCTTTTGCCAAAAATGGTCAGCCATCAGTGACTGTTTATTCAATCCTTCTCCCTTTACGAACTTAATCTACTGATTTACTGTGAAGATTGTTATCAGCATACTCAATTCTCAATAATGCTCAAAGCTGGTGATTGCAATGCATAATTTTGAAGCTGAGTCCAACGATACCCAATCTTTATGGGTCTTAATTCTTAGCCCTGGTGGATATTTTGAAGCTGGGTCCAACGATACCCAATCTTTAAGGGTCTTAATTCTTAGCCCTGGTGGATATTTTGAAGCTGGGTCCAACGATACCCAATCTTTATGGGTCTTAATTCTTAGCCCTGGTGGATATTTTGAAGCTGGGTCCAACGATACCCAATCTTTATGGGTCTTAATTCTTAGCCCTGGTGGATATTTTGAAGCTGGGTCCAACGATACCCAATCTTTATGGGTCTTAATTCTTAGCCCTGGTGGATATTTTGAAGCTGGGTCCAACGATACCCAATCTTTATGGGTCTTAATTCTTAGCCCTGGTGGATATTTTGAAGCTGGGTCCAACCATACCCAATCTTTATGGGTCTTAATTCTTAGCCCTGGTGGATATTTTGAAGCTGGGTCCAACGATACCCAATCTTTATGGGTCTTAATTCTTAGCCCTGGTGGATATTTTGAAGCTGGGTCCAACGATACCCAATCTTTATGGGTCTTAATTCTTAGCCCTGGTGGATATTTTGAAGCTGGGTCCAACGATACCCAATCTTTATGGGTCTTAATTCTTAGCCCTGGTGGATATATTTCCGCAATACTACGTTTTCCCCTCAGTATTTCTTTCTCCAAGGCCAAGACTTTCTTCAGGCTGCCCATCCTCTTCACCCTCCAAGGCCCCTGTAAGAGTGGGATCAGCAAGTAAAGCAGGGGTGGTGGGGAAAGCTGCTATTCCTAGTCAGTCCTGCAGTGATACTCATCCAGTCTATACACTTCTCTACGTGAGTATATCTACATTCAAGATGTTCAACAAATCATAAAGATATAGTAAAACCTTTTAAAAATATACAAGAATACATAGTAGTCGAAATCAAAGATTGACCTGAAAATATTGGTTATCTACTATATATTTGTCAAATACCACTCACTCACTCACTGTCCTATCATCGCCGAGCCCAAACCACTTGGCGAAAAAAATTATAATTTTGCATGCACACTCCCTTTAGAACGTAAACACTCGCTAAGAAAGGATTTTTTGATATTCGAATTGTCAAGTATTTTTAGAGGGGTTTGAATTTTTATTTGGTTAGAGAGCAGGCAAGCCAAGGCAGCAAGCTTTGCTAGGATAACAGGTCATCTGTTAGCGTACAGTATCTGTTTCATAATATTATTTCTATTTGCGGTTAATTTCAACCATGATGGCATACCTTGAATTACTAGAAATAAAATGTGATTTTGTCCCTGATAGAGTTTACCCTGTACCTGGTGACGGTCTATCCGAGGTAACAATATCCCGAACCCTTAAACTCATGTCACTGGTAACCTATAGATTACGGGCTATCTCTAGGTTATCTGTTTCTTGACACTGGTCCGGGGCGCCCCAGTGTCCAGAAGCATTATACTTTGATTACTTATCGATTGATGAATAACATATAGCATGACGGGAACCGTCCTATAATAAACTGCACAAAATTATATACGTAGTAGCGTTAATTTTGATGTTACATTATTTAACTTGATAAAATAACTACTTATCTGCCGTGACGAAGCGCAGGTATTCAGCTAGTATTTTATAAGTACAACTGAGCTTCTTTTTATTTTATTGCATATTTTTCTCTTTTTTGCCACACTTAAGGCTCATTCGTAGAACGCACAGTGCTTAGAGTACATGGGTTTAAAGCACAAAATATAAATAAATATCTAATCAGCATCCCTTCCTGATTAAGAATATAAAATAAGAAGGACCGAAAGTCATTATTTGACAAATATTGGCTGAAAAAAAAAAAACAGATAAAAAGATTTCTAGTAGGATTTCTTGAAATGTTATAAGCACAATAGTTGTGAATAATGCAAAACCGAAAACCGTGGTAAAATATTTACTATTATTAGTTATTTTGTAATGACAATATATATATATATATATATATATATATATATATATATATATATATATATATATATTTATATATATATATATTACTTAATGCGTTTTGTTCTTTTAGGCGTGCTCGCTGAGTCCAAATTTTGCTTTTTCGGCATAAATGTTGGAGGTGTTTTCGGCGAATCTCCTTTTTGCTTCCGAATAACTTAATATTTGATGAACCATTACCTTCTTAATTTCCATTTCCTTCCTGTAGGTGGGGCATTTCTTGAAGAAGTGAGGTTCATGGCACAAACAACATCTGGTTTCGGAACAATCTCCATCATGCTTGGCTTTCGAACATTTTGCACATTTCGCCTCTTTTTCGCAGGTTTTAGAGTGGTGGTTTAAAGTGCAGCATCGATAGCACATTAAAGGCAAGGGGATGTATGGCCTTGGAACAAAACGCATTAAGAAATATTCTGGGTCATCTACAAGAATAATAATAATAATAATAATAATAATAATATATATATATATATATATATATATATATATATATATATATATATATATATATATATATATATATATATATATCGTGGGCGTATATAAACGCTAGCAACCCCCTTCCCCGAAATTTTGATTTAATTGGTAAAAAGTGTCACAAAAATCTCAAAAATAAACTAGATAAGTTCAGGAAAAATTATTTCTTTTAGCGCGGTTCCTCCCTCCCCCATAGGGAGGAACCCCGCTTATAAGGTTGATACAATGAAATTGCCGACTAGAAAATTTCGCGTTTCAGAACCCCTAGAGACCGAAAATAACGGTGGTTCAAATTTATATATATATATATATGTATATATATATATATATATATATATATATATATATATATGTATATATTTACTTATATATATATTTGTCTGTTCGCTCATTTCTGGCTTCCCTAATGGTCCGATTGTGATGAAATTTTGTACAAAAATCCGTCGTCCAATTTGACAGGTCAAGTTCGTTAACCAGCAAAATCCGCCTACTGGAAGATGGCGTTTGGGGCGAAATTCGCGCGCAAAAAATCGTAACGCTTACGTTTTTGAGTTCATGAGCTTCTAAGTACTCGTCTAATATGATTCCTGGGCTAGGAAAACGAATGAAACCATTTTCAAGGCGATAGCTTTAACCGTTTTCGAGAAAATTGGAAAAATATTTTTTGAATACCGTTTTTGGTTTGGGTACTTAGAATCATGGGATTCAGTTGAATTTTCTGCATGTTCTACTTTCATCAAAACTAATATGTTGAAATTTTGGTTACATTTGGAGTTAAGGAAGGGTTAAAATAAAATATTTTATTAACAGACATAAAAAGTTTTAGTAACTTTGTTTACTTTTCTTAATATCTCGAAAAAGGTTGAGAATCTTGGTAAACAGAAGGATACCATTAGAAAGCTTATTAAATGCTCTAAAAAAAAGGTTCTAATAAAAGTTTTGATTAGGCGATGTCAATTGGAGAAATAAGAGCTTAAATCTTTAAAGTAATTGATTTCGCTTATCGAACTGTTCTTTTTGTCTGTTTTTTATTCCTTGTTATTTTTTAATTGCTTGTTGTTGGATAATGTATTTGGAAATAAAACAGGTTAAGAAAAATAAGAAAAACAATTTAATGTTAGAGGTATGGATTTCCAATATATAGCTTTTCAACTGCCTAGCGTGCTTCCTAGGGAGGGTTGTTTGTCTTTGATTTTGGTACTTAGAATTATGGGGCACAGTTGAAACATTTTCTGCATGTTCGAATTTCATCAACACTAATATGTTGAAATTTTTGTTACGTTTAGAGTAAAGGAAGGGTTAGAATAAAATATTTTATTAACAGAAAAAAAAATGTTTTGGTAACTTTGTATACTTTCTTTAGTATCTAGAAAACCGTTGACAATCTTATGAAGCGGAAGATTACCATTCGAAAGCTTACTAAATGCTCTACAAAAAAGGTTCTGAAGAAAGTTTTAATTAGGCGATGTCAATCGGAGAAATAAGTGCTTAAAACTTTAAATTAATTTATTTCGTTTATTCGAATGGTTCTTTTTGTCTGTTTTATTCCTTGTTATTTTTTAATTGCTAGTTGGATAATGTACTTGACAATAATACTGGTTAAGTAAAATAACAAAAACAATTTATTGTTAGAAATATAGATTTCCAGGATTCCAAGACCTTGTCACTAGCGGGTCCGTTTCTAGTGTTAGCAGGCCCTTCCAGGTAAGATTGTAAATCATGACCTTTCAAGACTTTACTACACATAGGAATGGCGTTAGTGACCTTAAGGGTTCACACGCCATTATAATAATTAATTTAAAAAAAAAGACTGGTGGAACCAAAATAATAACTGCTTCTATTTTAATCTTTCCAAATTAGACTAGGGATATGAACGGAACCGCGCTAGGATGATGCAGTTCCTGCGAGACGGACTTTTTCTGTTAAGTAAGGAAAGTAAATTGTTTAGGCAAGTTAATGGTAATAAGATCTAATAAATGTAAGTTCTTATCAAATAGTGATTTCCAGGTGTCTGGTTATAAAAATTTGATTCTGCACACCAAGACGCGGCAGTAAGCCCATACTAAATTAGCCCCCCCCCCCCCAGAAATGTTTGTCTAGAGCCGCCTGTGCCTGTACGACATTCCTGCATTTCACGTTCTTGCAGCCTCTCAGCCTCTCAGAGACGATCCACCGAAGTTTTTTTTTTTTTTTTCTTTTTTTTTTTTTTTTTTTTCTTTTTTTTTTTTTTTTTTTTCGGCGCACTGACATCTGGACGCCTTTAGCGCTGACATCCATGGTGCAGTGGGAAATGAGGAAAATCCCTGCCGCAGGGGGGACTCGAACCGCCAATTTCCCGCACGAGAATCCAAGGCGACTAGACCACGTGGAGACCCTCGATCCACCGTTGTCTAACAATATTGAACAATAGATCGCCAGCACTTCAAGTTTGAGCACTCCAGTTCTATTAGTTCCATCGGGCAAAGGTTTTTTCATAGTGGACCTCTTCTGATCGTTAATCAAAATCGAACCATTTTTGTAGACGATGGAGCGCGACCAGACAAAAAAGGTTATTATACACATATTATCAGATGGACACATACTATCTTCCCTATCGCCGAATGGATTTGCCTTTAGAAACGAGTTGATGCTCTCACCGCGGATGAAGAAGAGTAAAAGTGTGCTGTGGGAACCTCCACCCCAATTAGGAGAATTCCCTGCCCGTCTTAAGGCCTATCCGGAATAAACAATGGATCATTTGGAGAAAACATTACTTCTTTTGGCGTATTTCTTCTCTCTTTAACGGGTAATGCCACCTTGTGAGATCAAAATGAAAGTAATTTTCTTCAAATTATAAATAACAATTAAATATATATTTTTCAATTCTTTATTTCAATGGGATGTTAAACTATCCAAACGGAAACCCTCTATTTTCACGGGCGATAGTCTGCAGGCGGAAATTTTTAATCTAGAACGAAAAACTAAAATTATTTCGAAAGAAGAAGGTTAAATCTAGTAAAGTAAGTACGATTTTTATGAAATATTATTTTTTTCGAAAATGGCGAACAATTATAAATTTTCTATTAAAAAATCGGTCATAAAATCCGATTTTATCCGATGAAGTATGAGAAAAATACTTCATGTCTTTCCTATTTCATTTTTTTTGTCATACTTTCTTGTAATAAAGATACAAAAATGGGATTATTTTTGAATTGTATTAAAGGAGGACCAAAAAAAAAATTAAGAATTAAAAAGGGACCAATCGAAGCTCGCTCAAAAAATGATCTTCAAATCAGCTCCGCGTTCACTCGGCATCGGGATTACACTCGTATTTTTGCCCATTTAAATTTTTTCCCCCACATAAACACTATTAGATATCATTTTTGATTAGTTAAGGAATAATTTTAGCCCATAAAAAAAATTGACACAGAATTTTAGGACGGGTAGTCAGTATATTGCCAACCTTTTCTAACTAGGATAAGACGACTGATTCTTAAATATTATACAAAACTATTGAAGATAATGGAGAAAATACTAGTAGAGAACAGAATACTGTAATTGGAAATAATATAGCTCATAAATTGAAATATATTCCTGGTTTAACTGAAAAAATAAGGAAAGGATTAAAGAAGTATGACCATACTAATTTAAAGATTGGTCTTTATAATGATAATAAAATTACAAATGCATTAAGTAACATGAAAGAAAAAATAAATAGTATAAATAAACAAAATGTAATTTATCAAATAAATTGCAAGCAAAACATGCATGGACAAATGTTATATAGGTGAAACTTCCCAAAATTTAAAAAAATAGGATAAAACAACACATTTCTAATTGTAATAACAGTAAAAATATTAATACTACAGTATTGGCAAATCATGCTTTTACAAAACAACATATGTTTGATTATGATAATGTAAAGATTTTAAAAACTGTTAATGATAACAACGCTAGGAAATTAACTGAATCCATTTACATAACTAAAAATATTAATAAAACCATTAATTTCAAAACTGATGTTAAAGGTATAGGACAACATTAAATAATACTAAATAAAATTAATTTACATATTAAATTAATATAATTTAATATAAAATTAAATAATACATTTAATTTATACAAAATACAATTTAATTTACATATTAAATTAATATAATTTAATATAAAATTAAATAATACATATTAAATAAAATTAATTTCTGATGACATTGTAATAGATTCCTTTCATAGTTTAATTATCTTGGTTACATACCTCAGTGCAATTTATATTAAATATTTTAACAAATATATGTTAAGTAATGATTAATAAAGTTATCTGTGATATGTCATACATAAATCATTATACATTTTAATTATTTGAAATGTGATATTTTAATGTTATTTTAGTTATATAAAATATAATAGGCCTAAGTACATAGGTTGATAAGGTTTCTAATATGGCTGTGTGAGGATGAACATTTTTAATTGTCTTCAAGTGTTTTTGACTTGGTTCCTTATAGGAAACATTTGTTTTCATTTATGACGTTTGAAATGTTATTTTAAGTAGTGACAGGATATGGTGAGTTTATAATTAAGTAAATAAAATTTAATAATTGCATTAGATGATTTAAGGTTTTTGGTTGATAGTTATTATAAAGCTTGTTTTCGGCGGTTTCTAGTAATGAGTATACTATTGTAGATTGCCTGAAGATGGACGAATGGTCCGAAACGTTGAAATAAAAGTATGTTGTACAGCTGTGAAGGGTTATTCCTCATCCTTGTTGGTATTAAAAAAAAAAGACTGATTCTTCTTTTTTCCAAAGAATAGCCACCTACCAAAGTGCGAATCGAAACCGATTTATTATTAGGGACCGGATTTTTAGGATAAAATAAGCATCCAATTAGGTTTTTGCAAAAGGCATAATAGGTCTTTTTAGGTTTTTATTTAAAAATCCATTTTAGGTTTTTTTAGGTGATAAAAATGTTTTGAATAGGTTCAAAAAATAGGTATTTTTAGGTTTTTTATTTAAAAATCCATTTTAGGGTTTTTTAGGTGATAAAAATGTTTCAATAGGTTCGAAAAATAAGTTCAACCTATTATAATTTATCATTAATAATTTTGATTAATTTATAATTGCTAAATTAATATGTAGATATAGTGACATAAAAATAAACAACAAATAACATTATGTTATAGAATAGTATATTGAGAAGGAAAAAAAAGATGAGCAAATAAAAATAAAACGGAAATACGAATTATTATTTAAAAAAAAAATAAGTAGTCCAAATATTCAACAAAATATTTATTTAAAAAACAAAGTGAATGAAATTTATTTAAATAAAATACATTTTAGAAATAAAGCAATGTTTTAAAAAAAAAATTAAATTATTTAATAAAACATACAACATTAATAAAAAAAAAATAAATAAGAACATAAAACGAAACAATTAAAACAAATATGTAAAGGACATTTTTAAGTTTCTCTACTAAAGAGTTCCAACTTCTAAAGAACATCAGGAAGAATTTCACTGTCTATAGAAAGGTACTTAAATATGTTAAAAACAAAATAATTAAATCCTGGAAAATTTATAAGGGAAAATATGAAACTAAAATAGATATTACCCCTTGTTACAGTAAACTCCCTTATAGGTGTCCAGCTTTCGACGATGAAATTCTTCCTGTTGTCTTAGAGAACTATCTTAAAAGCGGAGAAAGATAAAGATGCGCCCACAAGACGTCGTAATCGCATATTTTAGCTCCAGTGTTGACGATTCTAATATTCCAATGAGATTTAGAAGATCTGAGAAATATGCTCTTAGGAATGCGAGTCCACCACGAATCTCGTTGGTCTGGAGGAACATCGAAGCCTTAGAAATGGCAGCTGCTTCATGCATATCCAAAGCGTCAACAACTGTTTTTATTTTTTCCCCAGCTTCTTAAAAATGGTTCTGGTCGATGCGATATTCCTAGTATAATTTCTCTGAACGTCTGGAAGAAGCTTTAATTATAAATGATATATATTTATGGAGGAAATGAGTTCATTGAATTGTATTTTCTATTCTACAGATTAGGTATGTTTAGGTCATTCCATCGTTATTTAGGTGATTTTAGGTGATATCATCCGGAATAGGTTTTTAGCGCGGTTCCTCCCTCCCTCATAGGGAGGAACCCCGCTTATAGGGTTGATACAATGAAACAATCCGGAAGTGCCGACTAGAAAATTTTGCGTTTCAGAACCCCTGGAAACCGAAAATGATGGTAGTTCAAATTTGTATATATATATATATATATATATATATGTATATATATATATATATATATATATATATATATATATATATATATATATATATATTTGTCTGTTCGCTCATTTCGGGCTTCCCTGATGGTCCGATTTTGATGAAATTTGGTACAAAAATCCGTCGTCCAATTTGAAAGGTCAAGTTCGTTAACCAGCAAAATCCGCCCACTGGAAGATGGCATTTGGGGCGAAATTCGCGCAAAAAAAATCGTAACGCTTACGTTTTTGAGTTCATAAGCTTGTAAGTACTCTTTTTATAGGCTTCTTGGGCTAGGAAAACGAATGGAACCATTTTCAAGGCAATAGCTTTAACCGTTTTTGAGAAAAGTGGAAAAATAGTTTTTGAATACCGTTTTTGGTTTGGGTACTTAGAATTACGGGATTCAGTTGAAACATTATCTGCATGTTCTACTTTCATTAAAACTAATATGTTGAAAGTTTTGTTACGTTTGGAGTTAAGGAAGAGTTAGAATAAAATATTTTATGAACAGACATGAAAAGTTTTGGGAACTTCGTATACTTTCATTAATATCTCGAACACAGTTGGGAAATCGTGGTAAGTGGATAGAAACTATTTGAAAGCTTTCTAAATTCTCTACAAAAAATATTCTAAAACTATTTTTGATTAGGTTATGCCAATCGGAGAAATAAGTGCTTAAAACTTCAAATACGTCTGTTTTGTTCTTATGAACGGGTTTATGTCGTTCTTTATGTAATTTTTGTCCCTTTCCCTTTGTTTTTTATTGCTTTTTATTTTTGTAATTTCTTATGTTGGGAAACTTTTGTGTGTAAAACAGGATATGAAAAATGAGACCAATTTTCTGTTGCTAGAAATAATGTAAATTTTGGGAACTTTCATTAATATCTCGAAAACGGTTGAAAATCTTGGTAAACGGAAGAATACCATTAGAAAGCTTATTAAATGCTCTACATAAAAGGTTCTAATGAAAGTTTTGATTAGGCGATGACAATCGGAGAAATAAGAGCTTAAAGCTTTAAAGTAATTGATTTCGCTTATTCGAACTGTTCTTTTTGTCTGTTTTTTATTCCTTGTTATTTTTTAATTGCTTATAGTTGGATAATGTATTCGAAAATAAAACAGGTTTAGTAAAATAACAAAAACAATTTATCGTTAGAAATATAGAGTTCCAAGATTCCAAGACCTTGTAACTAGCGGGAAAGTTTCTAGTGTTGCCGACCCTTCCAGGTAAGATTGTAAATCCTACCTTTCAAGACTGGTGGAACCAAAATAATAACTGTGGGGGTTCGGTCACTGCTACTTTTATCGTAAAAATGGTTTTATTGTGTGACGTTTCGGCTTGAACTTCAAGCCTTCATCAGGGCTGTAAATACAAGTAGGACATATTTAACACTAATATATGCACATATCTATGTAAATATACCTAACATATATATATATATATATATATATATATATATATATATATATATATAATATATATATATATATATATATATATATATATATATATATATATATATATATCGCGGTCCTTTACGAGGGTCGGGCCTTACTGACCTCAAGGGCCCTCAGGTCAGGTGGTGCAGTATTGCTAGATATTTTCTTGATGGGACCAATAATTTTAAATGGCCAGACATGCACTCCTCACCCTACTAGTAATGGCTGAGACTGTAGATCTTCTTGAAATATTATTTGTATTTTAATAACTATTTGAGGTTAATAGCCATTCAGTGGTGCAGATAAGATTTGGCGTTGAAGATAAGAGTAAGGAATCTAAGAATTGTTTGGACCAGCGCCCCGGTAATTGGGGATTCGTTTGTTGAGGTAACGACTGGAACTAAATGGACAATAGATTGTTTTGAACAGCCAATTGAGTCACTTGTCAATCAGTCACAAGGATCATTCATGTTTACCTTCAAATTGACACATGAATAAACATGTAGACGTGTTTACCAAATCATTCTTCGTGCAATTTAGAAAGCTTCTTAAAATCACATGGTCAATTAAATTTGTGAACTTATTTTATTATATTTAACGTTATAAGCTAACATGTTAATAATAAAGAAAAATGGTTCTAATGGCCTAGACGTCGATGCGCCGTAAAAAAGAAAAGAAAAGAGGCATACGTTAGTTTATTGGGCACAGCACACAAAAATGAATTTTGTAAATTGAATATTTGCAGTTTTTAAGGGTTTTCTTAATATTTATTTGGTACTTACGTATTAGCTTCACCAGGTTAGAGAAGTGGGTGTCGTCAGTGATCTGGATCATCAGCGCAGGCATTTCTATTGGCTTATTCTTATATGAAATTCGATTGGCTGTTCTTTCTAGTAACCGTTTTGTTCACTTACTGTTTTTAACGCCATTCACTTTTAGATTTGTGTTTTTTACGCAAGTTCTATTCATTGTTTCTTGTTTGAGTTCTTCGTGTTGTTTCTGTCTTTTGTGCTGTTCTTCTTTCGGCTAGGAAAATGAGTCTTTGGGATTCACCTACGACTGTAAAAGATTCCATTCAGACAGTTAGGAAAGGTTACGAAACTAACTTTTCTTAACTAGCTTATCGGCCCTAGTTATTATAAGAGCTACTGGTTTCCTAGGTTATGTAACATTAGCACTTATGTTAATGGCATAATTACTATGCGTTTAAGCTGGCTCGATGTTATATCGAAACTCTAGTTTTCTATTTTCGAGATATTAAGGAAAATATACGAAGTTCCCAAAACATTTCATGTTTAAAAATAAAATGTTTTATTGTAATCCTTCCTTAACACCTACAAACGTAACTAAAATTTAAACACCTTTGTTTATATAAATTTCAAACATGCAGAAAATATTTTAACTGAATCCCATGATTCTAATTACCCAAACCAAACACTTGATTCAACAACCATTTGTCCACTTTTCTCGAAAACGGTTAAAGCTATCGTTCTTAAAAAAGATTTCAATCGTTTTTCCTAGGCCATGAAGCCTATAAAACGAGTACTTGCAAGCATATGATGTAAGCGTAACGATTTTGTTTGCGCGAATTTTGCTCCAAAAAGCATGTTTCGGGGGACGGATTTTACTGGTTAACGAGGAAAGATTTTTGTACCAAATTTCATCAAAATCGGACCGTTTTTGAGCAATAGAGAGAGCGAACAGACAAATATATGTGTATATATGTATGTGTATATATATATATATATATATATATATATATATATATATATATTCACACACAAATTTGAACCACCGTTATTTTCGTTCCCTAGGGGATCTACAACGTAAAATTTTGCTTGGAGAGAGGGAGGAACCGCGCTAAAACGACAACTTCTGATTTTATTTATAACCAGAGTAGTCTTTCAGTAGAACTCTTTGGGTGCATTCTCTCTAAAGTGCATACGAAAACGCTTTTCCATTCATGAAAAAAAAAAGTGAGGCTTAACAAGCGTAAAAATATTCAAGAATGAAAGGAGAAAGGCTTTCACTTAAGAAGAATCAGAGCGTCGGACAAACAAAGGCCCGAGGCCTCCAAACAATTCAAAGGGAAATTAAAGCTTATACCATAATAATAACTTATTTCCGAATCAGAGTTTTTTTTTTATAAGTAGCCTCTGCCTTTTTATAAGCCGCTAACATGAAAAAATCAAGAAAATTCACATTTTTACTTTTACCAAAACTTTCACATTTCAAGGATAAAGCAATTCTTAAGAGTATCTCTATATAATATATATATATATATATATATATATATATATATATATATATATATATATACATGTGCCTCCTTAAGTAATTCTTAGAAGAAGTGCGTTTATTTTTTCATATGCACATCACACGTAAGGTACATTGGCAATTATAATTAATAATTCGTAGATATATTTTCAGCACGTTTCCTCCCTTCCTCTATAGAGAGGAACCTCGCCTATGAGGTTGACCTAAAGACGTAATCTGGCAGTGCCTACTAGAAAATTTTACGTTTTAGAACCCATAGACCACGAAAATAACGACGGAGGAAGCAGGTATGTATGTGTCAGTTTACGAAGATATATACACACACACACGCATATATACATGTATATGTATACATATATATATATATATATATATATATATATATGCTAGCTTTTACCCGGCGAGCCATGCTACACCTACTTTCTGCATTTAGAAAAGCAAAAATATATTAGAAACCAAATAAGTAATATTAAAATCTAATGACGTAAATATGTAACTGTTCGGGTTCACAGTTTCGAAGCTTAAGACACTCCCCGGATCAAAACCTACCTATGTGCCAAGTGTGATCGAAATAATTCAAACGGTGTGGATTTGTATAAGGGACTAACATACAGTCAGACAGATGATAAACGTTTTTGACCTAGCTTATGACTCTCCCCGGATCAAGATATACCTGTGTACCAAGTTTGGTCAAAATCGATCGAATAGTGTGGATGTTTATAGGGAACAACACGCAGACTGACAGCTGGTAGACCTTTTGACGGCCTCCGACACTCCCCGGATCAAGATCTACCCGTGTGCCAAGTTTGGTCAAAATCGGTCAAACGGTGTGGATATGTATAAGGAACAAACAGACAGACAGGTGATTTATATATATATATATATATATATATATATATATATATATATATATATATAAAACAAAATATAATAGGCCTAAGTATGTTGATAAGGTCTTCTAATATGGCTGTGAGATAGTGAATGTTTTTAATTGGTCCTGATGTGTAATTTGACTTAGTTCCTTATGGGAATCATTTTTATTTAATGTATGACGTTTTAATTGTAACTTTAATTATTAACAGGACATGGTGAATTTAAAATTAAGGTAATAAAATTTAGTAAATGGTTTTTGATGATGTAATATCTTGGTTAATGGTAATTATAAAGCGTGCTTTCTGCAGTGTTTAGTAATTAATATACGATTTTAGATCTCCTGAAGATGGACGAAAAGCCCGAAACGTTGTGGTGTTAAAATAAAAGTAATTTTTGGAGCTTTGAAGGGTTATTCCTCACCTTGGTTGGTATTATTAATTAATACCTTTCACCTAGTCATAAAAATTTATATATATATATATATATATATATATATATATATATATATATATATATATTCTTGTTTTTTTTGTAGCCAATAGGTCATAAAAAAACACCTTTCACCTCATTATACAATTGCATAGCAATATTAAAATTACTTTATTATAATTGTACGTTATGGGATAAGACCATCGAATGAAATACCTTTTGAGGAGGAGCAGAATAGCTCGAAACCGGTTAGGGGAGGATAATAAAATACATGAGGTGAAAGGTGTGTTTTTATGACCTATTGGCTACAAAAAAAAACAAGAATATTGGAAGTTGGAGGTCAACAATGGAAAAAAAAGTATATATATATATATATATTTATATATATATTTGTTTATATATATATATATATATATATATATATATATATAAATGCATGTGCGTGGACCGCTATTAATAAGATTTGTTAGGTCAAGTTCGTTTACCAGCACAATCCTCTTTCTGGAACAATTCTAATCTCCAAAATTCGCGCGAAAAAACGTACGTAAGAGAATGAATGACACAATTATTTAGGCGACATTTTTAACAGTTTTGGGGAAAAGAGAATAAAACCAATTTTCCAAACTAATTTCCTGCTCGGGCACTTCAAAACTATGAAATCCGTTGAAACTTTTACTAGACGTTTGAAATTCATCCAAACTTAGATATTTAAATGTTGGCTACGTTTCAAGTTGAAAGGAAGTAATTAAAAATTGTAATTTCACACCTGTCTTGGGAGTTTTATATAGTTTCTAAAATATCTCGAAAACTGTTGGGAAATTGTGTTTTTTTTTTTTTTTTTTAATATATATCTTTATTTGTAAATTATACAATACATATAGTATTTTTTATAATTCTTTTGTATATGTATAATATCATGATTGATTTATAGGGAAAAAACCCCATTGGCCAAAACCTATTAGCGTGAAGTGTTAACAGATTACTACTTGTTTAAGTGAGACTATTTACAATATTTACATTATAATATTTACATTCTACAATTGATCTCTTGGCCATTTGCGCTTAAGGCGACGGAGAGGGTTACCTGGAATGGTGGATGAGGATAGCTTATTGATTAGGGGATTGTAGTGACCAGGCAAACGGGAGTGGAAGTTCAGGTATCGGGTTTGGACAAAGGGGATTTCTAGGTCGTTATGGATAGTGAGGTTGGAGACATAGAATGGAGCATTGACTATTTTTCGGAGTATTTTGGATTGGAGGGATTGGATTCTGAGGATATTGGATCGCTTGGCACACCCCCAAACTTCCAAGCCATACGTCCAGGAGGGTTGGAGTATTGCAGTATATAACAGTCTCTTGTTCTGTAAAGATAGTTTGGAGCGAGAGTCTAGTAGTCTGGTTAGTAGTTTAAAACGTCTGTTTGTTTCCTGTCTTTTCTTTTGTTGGGAAATTGTGGTAAGTAGCTAAATGTAAAAGGTTACTAAATGCTCTACAAAGACGGCTCTAAAGTCATTTTGGATGGCTATCCCTCAATAGGAGGAATAAGGGCTTAAAACTTTGAAAGTTTACGTTTCCTTACTTTGAACTTAGTGTTTGTTTTCCTAAGTTTTTTACTGCTTGTTATTTTTGTAATTGCTTAAAGCAGTCAAATGAATTTTGTTGTGAATTTCAGTTTTTTTTTGTTGTGGCATTCTGGGATCTTTTGATACTTTTATTTCCAAATTCTTTTGACTATTGAAACTCATTCATGTTAATGGGCCAATTCATGTGATTGTTCTTGACTGTTTCGCCACAATGAGAAAAGTATGTTTACACAAGAACCTCGACAAGTGCGGCAAATGTGTAAATTCCTACGCAGCCTCTGCTTATCGGAGCTTACAATCGATGCGAGAAGGTTCATACTTTATCTCCATGCGGCTGAAGGATTGCTTCACGCGCAGGGCTGGGTTTTCCTTGCGAAACCTGGCGATTGTTTCAAGACTCTTTCTTTTCCGAGAGACCATTCTTCGATAAGGAATCAAATTATAGATATATATCTCCAGGGGGATTTATTATTTAGAATGGCTGCTTGAAGTAAATTGCAAAGTTTGCAATCGGTATTTCCCATTGAAAGGTCTTGCTGTTTGTGACTTCTTGAAGGACGCGAGGTTGTGGAGGATGAAGAGTAGACGTTATACTATAGCCTGTCCAGATAAACCCAAGAGTTCAATTGCGCATGCGTGAACCTCTGGGCGGGAAAATCTCCCTGCCCTCTCCCTTCGGTTCCGCCATTTGCAAAGCCTTTTAATGACCAAACACTATAAAAAACTGATTATGTCTCGTTTAGGAGCAGGAAAGGCTTTGAGAGGCCAGTCAAGCAAGATATTGTTTAAGGTTTATCAATACTTAGCCAAAGCTATGGCTGAAAACAATTTAAACTATAACTTTTTCGATTCCTCTAGCGAAGCGACTGGGGTAATGGTTGAAAACTGATGAGTTTATAAAAGGGAGTTCTTCCCGCTATTTCTCGGGAATACTTCCCGCCCGTTCCCTCCATCTATTTGAACAGGCTATAGATTACATAGTTTTTAGCCTTAGATAAATATTGATAAACATTAAACACTATCTCCCTTTCCTGACCTCTCAAAGCCTTCCCTAGTTCTAAACGAGACATAATAAGTTTTTACTGAGTTCCAAGGAGCGTGTTGTTCATTGAAATGCTAAATTTCGCGCATATGGGATTTGAACTATTCAACCCAACTGAACGGGCTAGAATTCCTTATCGAAATTGAAAAATAACCGATTATAATATCTTATATTTCAATCGAGTTTCTTAAATATGTTTTCTTATTTACTGTCCTAATATATTTAATGTTGTATTTAATTTCTCTTACTAAACAACTAGCTATTTGGACTATCAGCTGTTTTTACAAT
Source organism: Gonocerus acuteangulatus (assembly GCA_946811695.1). Taxonomy (NCBI): domain Eukaryota; kingdom Metazoa; phylum Arthropoda; class Insecta; order Hemiptera; family Coreidae; genus Gonocerus; species Gonocerus acuteangulatus. The sequence continues at coordinate 59,288,549 of OX328131.1, forward strand.
GAGATGTTATTATATTCAGCGGTTTTGCCTATCAGCTGTTTCGACTATCAGCTATTTGGCCTATCTGGTATGTGGCCTATCTGCTATTTGGCCAATCGGCTGTTTGGACTATCAGCTATTTGGCCTATCTTCTATTTGGCCAATCGGCTGTTTGGACTATCAACTGTCGGCTGTTTAGATTATCAGCTCTTCTGCCTATTAACTGTTTGGCCTTACATCGGTTTTTACAAGACTGTTATTACAATCAACTGATTGGGCTATCATATTTTGGCCTAACAGCTATTTGGTCTCTCTACTGATATTATTATCAGCTATTTAATATCAGATGGTTGGTCTGTCAGCTTTTTGCACCATAGACTGTCCTTACAATCAGCTCTTTGGTATATCGGCTGCTGATTTACTATCAGCTTTTGGCCTATCAGCTGTTGTTATAAAACAAATGTACCTGTTTCGCCTAATCACTATTTGGACTACCAGTTGATATTATAATCAGCTGTTTAGATTTACTATCAGCGCAATTATTCTACTAGTATTTTTTTACGGCATGCCGCAGCGACATCCAGGCCATTAGGGCCGACATCCAGGGAGCAGCGAGGAATTTTCCCAACAAGCCGTGAGATGAGAAAATTCCTGCCACCGATGGGGATCGAACCCACCATCTCCTGCAAATGAATCTAAGGCACTAGCCACTAGACCACGGGGAGACCCCTCTACAAGTATTATTATCATTCTTATTGCCATAATTAGTGAGCTTCTTCTGAGATTTCAGCTGACACATCCTCCAAAAAGAATAATTTCACATTTTTAAATATTTGTCCAAAACACGAAGACAGGTATAGTTGGGATTCGGCTAGGAGAAAAACGTCAGACTTTCAAAAAAGGAAATCTGTATTTGGACGTTTCGACTGCACAATGGCAGCCTTCTTCAGCTAAAAAATATATACAACTTATAAGTAAAAAAAATATATATGTACAACTAGTAAGTAAAAGACAGGCAGAAAAGAGCGGAGTATATACATCAATACAATAAATTTTAACCAATCTTATTTTTAAACAATGAAAATACTGTAGTTGGAAAGTAAACAGCGTGTAGAAAGTAGTAAGTAAAACAGTACACACAAAAAAAATTAAACAGTAAAAACAACGAAATTTTTTTATGTAGTGAAAAACAAGATCTATTTTATAAGTGAATACAATTTATAATAATTAATATATAGATACGTACCACTAGAGAATGCCTAGGGGGGAGGGAGGAAGACCTCGAGGACAACTTAGGTAACCATGGTTGGAAGTATGAGGGACAGCAACTACACAGGGGGTTTTATAGTTATGAAAAGGGGGTGGGGAGGAGGCGGTAAGTCGGTGGAGATGAAAGAGGTACAATTGCTGGTTTGTAAAAGGGGGTTGTAAAGAGGGTTGTAAAAGGTGTTAAGAGTTTTGGGACACACAAGTAGAAAAATTGTCTGGAGCCTGGGAACAAAGATAAAAAAGGAGGTCAGGACAATTTATGGAAGACGGCGGAGTAAGCAGGAGAGATGTTTTGTTTGTCGGTTTTGTAATTAATGTTATTGGGGTTTAAGTTAATGTGGACGCATTCGGAAATCTGTCGTTTTTTGGTGTTTCGTTCAGTGGAAAGTATTTTAGTGTCGTCAAAGTTGAAAGTGTGTTTTTTAGTTATGGCGTGTTTTGCGAGGGCGGATTTGTGGATTTCTTTGTTTTTTATTGTCCGTTTGTGTTGTGTTATGCGGGAGTGAATATAATTTTTGGCTTCACCTATGTATACTGCATTACAGGAGGGGGTTTGGCAGGGTATTTGGTAAACACAGTGGGTGGCGCAGTCATAGGGAAGGGGATCTTTGAGTTTGGTGTACAATGTAGTAAGTTTGTTAGTGGTTTTTAACCCAAAGTTTAGTGACGGGAGGGCTTTTTTTAAGGTCTTTGTGAGTTTTTCAGTCAGTCCTGGTGTGTATGTCAGGGAACGAAATATCTGGAGGGAGGAGTCAAGGGAGGTATTGGGGGAGGTGGCATTGAAGGATTGGGATTTTATTTGCTTTATAAGACGGTTTATGAGGTTGGGGGGGAATTGGTTCAGTGTTAATATTTCAGTAGCTCTATTCAAGTTTTCATTGTGGAAGGACTCATGGGATAAGGAGAGGGCGCGGCGAAGAAGGTTCCGAGCTACATTGATTTTCATGTGGTAAGGATGGGAAGAGTGGAAATTGAGTAAACGTCCAGAATAAGTAGGTTTAGTGTACCAGTTTGTGATGATAGTGCCGTCAGTCTGTCTGAAAAGGGTCTTCCTCCCTCCCCCCTAGGCATATCTCTAGTGGTACGTATCTATATATTAATTATTATAAATTGTATTCACTTATAAAATAGATCTTGTTTTTCACTACATAAAAAATGTTCGTTGTTTTTACTGTTTAATTTTTTTGTGTGTACTGTTTTACTTACTACTTTCTACACGCTGTTTACTTTCCAACTACAGTATTTTCATTGTTTAAAAATAAGATTGGTTAAAATTTATTGTATTGATATATATACTCCGCTCTTTTCGGCCTGTCTTTTACTTACTAGTTGTACATATATATTTTTTTTACTTATAAGTTGTATATATTTATTAGCTGAAGAAGGCTACCATTGTGCAGCCGAAACGTCCAAATACAGATTTCCTTTTTTGAAAGTCTGACGTTTTTCTCCTTGCCGAATCCCAACTATACCTGTCTTCGTATCTCTGCAGCGGCTAACTATCTCCATCTACACTATTTGTCCAAAAGTATTGCAAAGTTTTTGTATTTTAAATTCGCTCATGACAGGTAAGCGTTAATCAGTGATTTTTAATGATGCATATTAGTTTGCGGAATATGTAAAATTCTAATTAAATTTACGCCCGGAAAAGCTGTGAGTTAAAGCACGAAACATGTAGGCCGCAAATGGAGAACATTTTAGTGACCCATTACCACAGCTACTCTATATAAATATATAACTTGTTTGTTATAAGTAAGCTAATTAAATGTGTTCCAGGAGCTTTTATTGGTGAGAAGCGATGGGCGCGGCCATGTTGACAGTGGTTCTCTTCGCCGCTGGAGCCGTTGCTATTACCAATAATCAAGGCGCAGGTATGTATAAAAATGAAAACATAATGTACGTTTTTATATGGCCAATTTATTTATTTAATTTTTGACATCCATTATTATTAACTAAGAATTTTGGGACGGGTTATCTATAGGTTACCACCCTTTTCTAACCAGGATAGGGTTGATGCCTTTTCTTTTTTCTAAAGAAATACACCACCCGGTGTTAAGAGCTCACGCCTTAACACTCACGGCCACCGGGTCTATATATGGCCAATTTCAGATGGTTGAGTGGTCAACACCAACTTCTCTCACAGTGACCCAAGTAATTTTGCGACTTTTTTTTTTTTCTCCCGAACCCTACAGTCGGTCGGTTTCAACAACAGAAGGCCTTTTCTTGTCTCCAAAACGAGATTTTTGGGACCATCGCTTCACACTAAAATCACTGATGCTTCCTTCACCCCATAACAACATTGATGTTTATTAAGCGCGGTTTTAGCCGCACTTTTACCATGAAGAAAGTGTTGTTTTGAAATGGTGGATTTCAAAGCTCCTTGCTCATAGAGAATACAACAAAAACTAAACTAATCTTTGAGGGAAATCAACATTGAAAACCATTGCTTAACATTCATTGGATTATCTTTAAGGGAAAACAACATTGAAAACCATTGTTTAACATTCATTGGATTATCTTTGAGGGAAAACAACATTCAAAATCATTGCTTAACATTCATTGGATTATCTTTGAGGGAAAACAACATTCAAAACCATTGCTTAACATTCATTGGATTATCTTTGAGGGAAAACAACATTCAAAACCATTGCTTAACATTCATTGGATTATCTTTGAGGGAAAACAACATTCAAAACCATTGCTTAACATTCATTGGATTATCTTTGAGGGAAAACAACATTCAAAACCATTGCTTAACATTCATTGGATTATCTTTGTTTACTTGGCACATTCAAAACCTGCATTATTTTTTCACCAACCCAATAGATAGGAAAGTATAAAAAAAAAAAAAAAAAAACGCAAATCTATGTAAAACCTTCTTTTTTCTGCGGAGGTCGAAAAATAATGGACTATGGATACAACCCAGGCAAATAGTGAATAGAAAAATCAGCCTTACCTTTAGGGCATTCACCTCCAGGTAGACGGCATTGAAGGATGAGAAGAAAGGAAGAGGATTAAGGAGAAATGGGAAAATCTCAACATTCGCCGAGAGAGCAGCCAGCAGAATAAAGCTGGAACCGGGCATAGAATATGCTCCGAAAAAGACAACTTGATAACTCCAAGGACAGCGGATTACCATAGATCGAAAGAGAAGCTACTGGCGTAAGAATCACCGAATATAACTGTGTAAGGAGCAATAAGCACACGGACACGAGGTGGTAAGCCTGATAGAACCTTTCTCGTTGAAGTCAGTCTTAGGAATGGACTAAGACGCCTATCATAGATTAGAGGACCGGTGGTTCCTTGATAAAAATACCCACGACGCGTATAATGAGAAGTTAAATCAAATTATTGCCTCGATGAATCCATGTTCTCTAAGTCGAACGGTAGTTAATTCGAACAATTTTTCTCAGCCCCTTGGTGATCGATTTATCGTGATTTGACTGTATATGTACACCAACAATCGTCTTTCTTACCACTGATAAACTGAGAATGAGTAATATCTGACTATCTATGGATAAACCTAAAGATTGTTAATATGTGACCAAAGATAAGGATTATAATACTCCAAGATCACAGTTTACACGCTTTTCGTTTCAAAATAAACAATATCCAACCAGCTGACGGCTCAAGGTCTGACGCAAATCTCCACTTTTCACGCCTCTTGGTGTATTCCGCATTAGCTCTTTGTTGCTCACGGGGAAAAAACTGTTATTAAGATTGTCCTCCTTCCTAGTCGGCGTGTTTTTTTTCTTTCATCGTCCTTCGAGAGAACGGTTTTCAATCAGGATGAATCGCAAAAGATGATGAAGTTTTTCTTGAATGGATTCGAACTAATTACTTGGCTATTGATAATAATGGTCCACAAAGTACCTGGTTGCTGGAAATAAGGGGAGATGAAAAAGTCACTTCCTTAGCAAAACATTTGTATTATAAACACCTATGGCGTTAACAGAAATATGTATTCTTGAAGTAACTGGCAGGAGTATCCCCGGAAAATTGTTTAAAATCTTAAATTATAATTGCGACGTATCGAATCAGTTTAGATTCATCATCACGTATCTACAATATGAAATAAAAAATAAAACTAAGAATAAAGAGGTAAACATATGTACATGAAACACTTTGGACCTTTGGAATAAAAACGTTCTTTTATTGATCAATACAGGACCCATTGATCCTTCCCCACCCTCACCTTCAATTTTTTTGTTTTTTTATTTATTTATTTATTAAGGTGCTTCTACTACCTAGGTCATTAGCACCATTGAACGTTGTCCTCACCTTCAATTTACAGATATATATATATATATATATATATATATATATATATATATATATATATATATATATATCAACAGGATCAGTTTTCGATATCCTGTAGGTAGGGTCGATGATTTGAAGGAATATTGAAAAATGCCTTTCATGGATGCAACTTCAACAGCTAAATTTCTTCGGAAAGCGCTAAAATTAAATAAATTATTCGTATAATAGTATGATATGTGGTTGGAGATACAGAATTGAAAGTTAGGGAATTTTTTAGAGGGGGGGGGAAACTTTATTGTACAAAAAATACAGCAATTTAATTGATCAAATCAGAATAGCCCATCTATACTTAACCAAAATAGGAGAGAATTATTTTATTTTTAAATATAAAAAAAAAAAAAAAAAAATGAAGTGGAAAATCATCTCCTTTATAAGTTAAAGCTGAAATGTAAGCCTTTTTTTTGTATATTTTTACACTTTAACAATCACAGAAATTATTCGAGTGTACTGGATTATTAATATTTCTTCCGATGTAGCAGATTTTCTCACACCTTTTGTGTCCCCACTAAAAACTTAAATTATTGAATTAGCTGGTTCGAATAAATTTAAAAGAAATACTCATTTTGTGTTCATTGTATTGATATCGGTTAGTTTATGCAGATTCTCATCAATGTGACGTAAGATTGGCATCTTACTGACGAATATTCTTATTTTACTCCACTCCTGCAGAACGGGTTTAAAATAAGTTCAATTTTAACTCGTTTTGGTAGTTTCAGAGGGTTGGGGTTTAAGAGCAGAAAACTCCAAGATTATCACCGGCCAAAGACTATAGTCTTAAACTATAGTACATATCATGGGCGTATATTAAGAGAGGCTGCAGCCCCCTCTGGCCCGAAATGTTGTTTTGTTGAGAACATTACATGCAAAGAAAGCCTATAACAACGAAAAATGCCTTCTACATTTACCCTGGTCTGCTAGGTGTCCAGAGAACCTTAAAACCCACCATTTTACACTAAAATATTAAAATATTTCCCTACACCCCAAATGCCTAGATGTGCCAGCCCTCCCTCCCGAAATGTTTTTCTATATACGCTAGTGGTACATACGTTCTAATAAATAGGGTTTGGAACATTGTGATTGAGATAGTGATGTCTTTCTGATATTCTACTTAAGACAATGGTGCTCGTGGAATATGATTGCATAGATGTAAAACATACATAAGTGCATGCATACAAAAAACATACAACATACGTATAACCATATACAGGCATATTTTATTTTGTATCCTATATGGCATATATGGGCAACCTTTGACTTGTGGGCCAACTTCAGTGTGCAAATACGCTCGCGGGACGCGTATATGGCACAAAATAAAATAACTCCGGATTTTAAAGTAGTATTCATAATTTTTAGCAATAGATATCAGACATGAAATAATACGACAATGGTACTGTTATCGAATTTATTACAAATAAATCATGAAATTTGTAATTACTACAAACTACGAAAGTTAAATAGCGACACGAAATCATTGAATCTCGGCTTACTCGCACACTTGATTCCGCAGGAGCAAGTGACAAACCCACTCGATCTTCCTCATTTGGAGTGAGTGTGAGTAAGAAGTGAAATATATATATATATATATATATATATATATATATATATATATATATATATATATATTCAATTGGCTTTCTCTTAAATATCTCGCGGGCCGGATCAAATCTTACAGAGGGCCGGATGCAGCCCGCGGGCCGGTTGCTGCTCTTCGTTTCCAACGGTTCTAAGATATAAGATTCATTATTTCACTAATTTCCAGGTGAAGGCGACTGTTCCCCCAGACTGGAAGCTGCCCTGGAGTCTAGGAGCATTGCAGTGGGAGGTGTGAGCGGTGCATCAATAGAGCTAGCAGGATTTGCACTTCATTCGCCACTGAGGTCTGCACCTTTGGATATGTACGTCACCGACATGAAGGTTAAGGCTGCTGATAGGATACCAAGGGTCGAGAAGTGCAGGTTCGACCGTGGAGCTCCTGCACTACAGGCAAAGTAAGGATACATTTTATTATGAGATCCAGATAGCCGCCGCGGCGATGAGAAGTGAAGGGATAGTTGGGATTCGGCTAAGAAAGCAATGAGATTTGCAGAAATATCTACACTTTGAACACTCTTTGGCAGCCAATAACCAATGTTTGTGATCAAAGGGGGGGCCATATACGGCGAGGAATATCTCAAGATTTGAACTGCGCAGTCCATAGAAGTAGAATGATAAAATCAGTAGATTAACTGTGTAGACCAATGAGGCTGGGACTGTGCAGGCCAGGCCAGATTTGTGTGAATAAGAGGATATTTGCTTCACATCCAGTCGGTCTACTATAACTGGACTGTGCAGTCCCTGCTTTGAGGTTTATTAACTTATCGTGGGAGTGCTAGACCCGTACAGGCCAAATTGTGCAGTCTCTCTCTGCCTTGGGATTCTAACTAAACGTATATGGCCACCATAATACATTGTTAACTGTTTGTAACTATTTTCTTCAGTAATTCTCTAAATTTTTGTGTTTGGCAGAATAAGACCGCCAAAGAGCATCCGGAAACGTCCTAAATACAGATTTTTCCCAAAATCTGATAGCTATATCCCAATCATTCCTTACATTATCAATTATGGTTACTGGGGTTCCCACTCTTGATATTTGGTTTAGCGTTTTCTGCCCCTCTCAATAGGGAGGATAACCCGATAATTATAATCGGGAAGAGCTGACGAGAAATTAATCAATGGTTCTCAAGAAATCTAAGTGGGATATACAATTGGAGAACAGCATATGATACGGAGGAGTAAAAATTACATAAGTAAGATTTACTGATGTAAATCCGTCACATTTCCGCATTTACTAGGACTCTTGGAGTTTTACACAATCGAAAGAGAAAGCAAATAAAGTGTTTCTAATTATTCTCACAGAAGAACCTATTTAATCTGTCAACCTGAAAATTAACAACACTGATTCGAGACACAGTATTAATTAAACTTATCTAATAAACCAACATTTCTCAAATCATCAATTGAAATAAAATTCTAATATAATAATCTGTGTTATCTTAGCGTGCTTCAAAATAATGTATTTCTTAATCGCTCCCATTTTTTTTTTACCGTAAAAAAGTGTTTCAATGGACAAATTCTACTGGTAAACGAATTTCAACCTGTCAAAGGACTTGGTTATTAGAAATGAAATTAGTCACTCCATTCGCAACAAAAAGTTGTAGTGGGCGCTAAGCGCTTTTAGCAGCTCTTTCCGCCACCCTCAGAGCTTATTTCTGCAACTTCACGGCTGAGGGCTGGAATCCAAATGGACCGATTTTGCTAGTTAACATAGTTTTGTTTTTTTTAGAGTGCACCGACATCTAGGGCATTAGCGCCGGGCTATCTACTGGTCACCGCGCTTCCTAAACATCGTTCACAATTTTCACAACGGGTCCTAAAATGAAAAAAAATACACGCTACCGTCGGGAGTCGAACCCCCATCACTCGCATTAGAATCCAAAGTGTTACCCACTCGTACACTTGGAGACACATATTGATTGAGCTTTGTTGATATATTTCAAACATTCATTCAAGAGTATGTATGACTAATTAGCTATATTCTTTCGGCATTTGCTAAAATTTGGACTTTTGTCTACTTGTCTTCAAAATGAATTCTTCTTTTTAAGACCTTAATAAACCCCTGCTGGAACAAAAAGGCTGCTTTATCAAATGAAAGCGCGGTTTTTATCAAAGAGAAGCCTCGTTTCAGATTCTTCCCGATTTTTCTAGAAACATTGGGCGGCGTGTTTGACGGGAACATTCGAGACTGCGTTGGCGCCGATAAAAATGTTGCGCCTCCAGGAATAGTTGTCAGTCTGAGTTTTTTAACTTGAAGGCGACGCGTCGATACAATGTTTATTATTAAATAGAGCAAAATGAGCGCCGCGAACATACGTATACGTATCATTTTCATAAAGATTGGGAGGAAGAGATTTTGTTTTGTATGGTAAAAGATAAGAGCATTTGCCGTTCGTCAGTTGCAATACCTAAGCACTGGAACTTTTTATTGACATTTTAGGGCATAGCTACACTTACCTTGACCAAAAATTGCTTATACTGCTGAAAACTAATATCTATGCCCAGGGCCGCCACATCTCAGACGCGGGCCCAGGACCAAATCACGGGCCCCCACTTCTCAGAGCCAGACTGAAAATTCTAGTACTTCAGTACTATAGGACTTTGGACATTTTAAAATTATTTTCATCTTGTGTTTTGAGCTAAATGAGAATAAAAACCGACAATCGATGCAGCAAAGGTTACTTTTGGTACTTGTGCTTATATTAAGACTCCTAATGAAATATACTACTCTGGACTGCACTTGTTTTGTCGTTTATGTACATTTAAAAAATATAGGTCGAATTGCAATAAATATAGGCTACGCCCGTCCATATTTCTAACCCCCATTCTTTTTACAAGCTCATAACCTATACATTTTTTTAGCACTTTCCTCCGAAGGAAAGTAGCTATTGAGGTTGGACTCATGACGGAATTTTTGAAAAATTTCTTCGAATCTTTATCGATCCTACCTAGTAGACACCGAAAATGACCCCCGTTAAAATTTATATATATCTATATATATATATATATATATGCATATATATATATGTGTCTGTTAACACGATAGCGGCCAGAGTTTTTGTTTTTTCGTCACGAAACTTGGTATATAGCATTCAATTAGCAAACGATTGAACGAGTTCGTTAACCACCAAAATCGGTCCACCGGAAGGGGGGGTTTACCCCGAACCCAAAACACTAATTTCACCATTTCAGCTGTAATATTTGTTATATTTCAACGAAACTTGGTATTCGTAGTGGTAGTATAGAGAGAAAAGTGAGATATAAAAATGAACTAAATCGGTTCATAAGGAGGGGGGGTTTACTCCGAACCGACAATACCAATTCGCCACTACCAGCCGTGATTTAAGGTATATTTCGACGAAACTCGGTATTCGTAGTGGTAATCTACAGGTAAATATGTGATGTAAAAATAAACTAAATAGGTTCATTAGGAGGGGGGGTTTACTCCGGACCCAAATTCCTAATATACTCATACTGGTCGTAATTTCTGCTGTATTCTAACGAAACGCGGTATACGTCGTGGGTAACTCATGAGAAAGAAGTGTTATAAAAATGAGCTGATCGGTCAATCGGAAAGGGGGGTTTACTTTGTAATATATTTCAATAGAAAAGCCAGCCATAGGTCCACAAAGGCGCCGCAAGGAGCGCTAGAGGGACTGTATCCTGTTCCTGCGTTAGATCAAAATACGATAATATGAGGTTTTTTGTATTTATTACGTAGTGTAATAGGTAAAATGTGTAAACATAACTCTGGAAGCAAATTAATAATTGATCAGTTACTCATTACAAATTTAAAAGAGAACTATTCATGTTTTTATTTTATTTATGTAGGATATTTTAGGCAAATTGTTCTGGAAAGCAGTCTACACGACCCAAATTCTGAGGAAAGTGCTTAGTTATGCAGCTCCTGCGTGACGGACTTTTCTAATTAGAGAGGCGCGGCCCGGGACAACTGTACCCGGCAGCCCACCCCCCATGTGACGGTCCTGTCTATGCCACAGTACCTATATTTTGGTGCTGATTAAATCAGCGCAAGAATAGCACAGAACCAGGTTACTGCTCTGGCTGGTTGGTGGTCTACTTGCACTTCTCTTATGTTACTTTCTCAAAATATATAACCATATTTATTTTAAATTAAAACATTTATCACATAATTTTTATATATTTTAAGGTTGGGTTTTCGTGAGATGATAGTCTCCGGTAAAGTTGAACTGGTTGGGGACGGCAGAGACGGCAGATGCAACATGACACTGAGGATGAGGAGGCCAGGTCTGGGAATCACAGTACTACCAGTGATGCCGGGGCCAGCGAGGTTAGGTCCAGCGAGGTTAAATACTGCTGCGACCTTTGTCGATCCTCAGTTCGTCAGTGTTCACGCATATGGTTGTAAAGGGTGAGTTCAAAGCTACAAAATGTTACCTTTCAAATTTCCAAAACTTAAATACTACAAACAATTTATATTGTTTCATTAATTCACTTGGCAACAACTGTCTGATTAAACAATAAAAAAAAAAATTATGAGAGGCAGATAGTTAGCCGTTGAATTGATAAGAAGTTAAGGATTGTTCTGATCCGACTAATAACATTCCTAAGTATCCGGAGCCGATTTTTATGAAACTTTGAGATTTATTAAACACGTGAAAATAAACGATACGTTTTTTTTTTTTTTTTTTTTTTTTTTTTTTTTTTTTTTTTTTTTATCGGTCCAAACGCACGTTTAAGGTGTGAAACCACCCTTCCAAAGTACACCTCAAATATTCTAACAAGGGGAGTATATAGTGGTAGGGTCACCGTTTTGGTCCATTTTTTTTTCTGGTGATTCTACATCGAAAAATAGCGTTCTACACTTGTTCGAGCGTTCCGTCCAATATGCCTTAGGAGCTGAGAAATAAAATAAAATAGGGTGAAAATTCTTTATTTTATATATCGAGTTTGGAAAATTGTATCGACATGATTCTTTCAACAATTCATTTGTTTTCGAGAGTAGATTAAAGAACAAATAATTTATATTTCGCCAAATAAATTCAAAAATACGCTTACGTTTGAAGATAACTAGCATTATACATTTTTCCACACGAGATATTTTCTAAACTCGGAGACCCTATTCCTTTTCAACGCACCACTCGAGGGGGCATGGGCTTATATAAGAGTAATTTTGATTTAATCATTAAAAATGTGTCATAAAAAGCTTAAAAATAGATTAAATAAGATCACTTAACTCAGAAAAAGAATTTTTTTTTTTTTAGTTGGCTAACTATTCCAAGTTCCAGATTGTTAGTATCCAATACTACCCAAATTCGGCGCTAATAGCCAAATAGTTGATGCGCCGTTAAAAACGAAAACAAAAAAAAAACTACCCAAATGCTCCCAGCCCTCTCTTCTCCCGAAATTATTTTCTATATATGACCGTGCTATAGATAAAAGGTAGAATCCATCCTTTAGATGTAGCTCTTCCTCAATACCGAGTGAATAAACAAGACGTACTTCTAGCCAGAGATGGGCATAATTTTATTTATAAATAAAAATACGAATTTATTCGTACTTCATGTATTTGTGAATACTAATATAAATAAATTCGTACTTCATATATTTGTGAATACGAATATAAATAAATTCGTATTCATAAGTATTTATTTTTATTCACATATATTAAATATAAAAATACAAATAAAATTTTATTCGCAAATTTTTCTGCGAATGCAAATAAATTCACAGAAAAAATTATAAATAATCGCAAAAAATGTGAATATTTACAAAAAATCAAGTGATTACAAAAAAAATCACATTAAAATATACGAATAAAAATTTATTCACATTATAATTTGTGAATAAAAATTTATTCACAATAAAATTCGCAAATAAATTATGAATTTATTCGTATTAAGATGATATTACGAAAATATTGAAGGTGATTATTTTTTTTTTTTTTTTTTTTATAAGGCGTTTAACGTCTAGGTTATTAGCGACTAGATTTTTTGTTTACCCCGAGTACGCCGCGGAACCACCAGCCATGCTGCAGGGACACAGTTTGTCATCTGTACCTCCATCAAAAAAAAAAAAAAAAAAAAAAAAAAAAAAAAAAATCACCTTCAATAACTTTCGTAATATCATCTTAATACGAGTAAATTCATAATTTATTTGCGAATTTTATTGTGAATAAATTTTTTTTGTAATCACTTGATTTTTTGTAAATATTCACATTTTTTGTGATTATTTACAATTTTTTCTGTGGATTTATTTGTATTCGCAGAAAAATTTGCGAATAAAATTTTATTTGTATTTTTATATTTAATATATGTGAATAAAAATAAATTCGTATTCACACTTATGAATACGAATTTATTTATATTCGTATTCACAAATATATGAAGTACGAATTTATTTATATTCGTATTCACAAATATATGAAGTACGAGTTTATTTATATTCGTATTCACAAATATATGAAGTACGAATAAATTCGTATTTTTATTTATAAATAAAATTATGCCCATCTCAGCTTCTAGCTAGCAAGATCTAAGTACACTCAGCGTCACAATTTTTGACTTCATAACTTTGTTTCGGTTAGTTAGGGGGTCAATATATCAAAAGTCCTCGCCCGGAGCCTTCGTGCCGGGGGGAAGGGGGGTTTAGAAGGTCCCATTTTTCGGGTTTTCACTTATATCTCGGAAACCCTGCATCCTAGCGACATGACCATTCTATAACAAATGAAAGCTGATTAAATATGCTACAAGTTCAACTCAATAACGTTTTTCGAGACATCTTTAGTTTTCGAAATATCCGCTCTTGAATGTCTATCATTTTTGGGAAAAACACACTTTTTTCTATTCTCGACCGGATAACTCTCCAACGATGTTCCCAAAAAATAAATTTCGGCTATAGGGCTGTAGAGGATTCCATTCGCTTCAATAATCTATAGTACCTAGTTTACTATTTTATGTATTTTTTTTCAAACGTTATATACGCACTCACATGGTCTTAGCAAAACCATTGCCAATGTAATAGACAAGATCTGATCTAATTCGGTGTGAATAACTGGTCAGTGGGCCCAAAATTATATATTTCGTGCTATTTATACGTCCAGTACTCACTATATTTACATAATGGATTATATTTTGGACAATACATTGACTGGAAATGGTGAGAAATTGAAAGGTTCATTGGTCGACAGTTGTCGCCAGATATCACGATGAACACAAAAACATTTTTCACGTTTGAAGGAAAATACATAAAATAGTGAAGTTATATATACTCTTGAAGGGAATAGAATGCTCTACAGCCCTTTAACCGACATTTATTTTTTTGGTTCATCGTTGAAGAGATATCCGGTCGAGAACAGAGAAAAGTGTGTTTTTTCCCCCAAAATGACAGACATTCAAGAGCGGATATTTCGAAAACTTAAGATATCTCGAAAAACTTTATTGAGTTGAACTTGCAGCATATTTAATCAGCTTCCATTTGTTATAGAATGGTAATGTCGCTAGGACGAAGGGTTTCCGAAATATAAGTGAAAACCCGAAAAATGGGACCTTCTAAACCTTCCTCCTATAACTGTTCGTTGCCTGGACTGAAGTTAGACTCAGCTCGATAAAAACTAAGGAACAGCTGAGGCTAGCTGTTGCTAGGCCCCTAGCTGCAGGAAAGGTTCCGACCACGCCTACCTCACCCTAGTTCTACCAGTCAGTTAGTTGATGCTTGCCGTCGGGACCAGTGTCAGTCTTGTGCACCGTGTTGTTTTTGTGTGTTTTCAAGATGTCTGATTTAGAATATGATGATGTAGACGACAAATACCTTGATCGGTCACTTTTTGTATCTATATTACTCCATGAACCTGTGGTAATGGGAAAATCTAAATTACCAGCTGCCATTAAAGAACGAAAACATGCTTGGGACAGAATCTGTAGTGAATACTCAACGGCCATAGGGAAACCTGTCAATGTTGCACAGTTAAATAAGTTGCTGAGCAACATGAAATCGAGCATAAAAAAGAAAATCGACCATAAATCCATCGGCAAGAAGCCAAGAAAATTGAAGCATTGGGAAAAAAACCTTTACCAATTGTTGATCAAGAACGAAAATCCCGTATTTTCCGCAAAAATATCAGAAAGAATTGGATGCAACGACCCATCGACAAGCTTCGCACAAGAAAGCAGCACCGACGACGAACCCAGCACTGCTTCACAACCAATTGCAAACAAAAATCTAAATACTTCAAAAATTCTTGAGGTTTATGATACGGAAGAAACAAAAGATCTGTCAACTCAAGAACTTCAAAGAATTGTTCTACTACAACAAATGCAGCTAAACAATATGAAAATAGAACGGGAAAAACTTAGACTTCAGAACATGAAGAAAACTTCAGCTGATGCAACAACTCAAACAGATATATAAAATTTTCTTGTATAAATACCATAAAGTGGGCCCAAAGAACATTTCTCAATGTAAGTACTGTAAAGTTACAGTAAATTACTGTATGCTTACTGAATATATACTTTATGCACCAGGGCTTTAGAGCATTTATTGAAAAAAAAAAAAAAACATTCATCATATGAACTTTTTATTTATTCATAAAGTTGTAATAAGAATGTATAATGATGTATATTTTTAAAAATAACAGTATAAAATAAAATACATTTAGCGTTTTTGTTGGTTATTTTATTTTTATTTTAACGTCCATTTATTATTAACTACGAATTATTATTAATTTTGTTGGTTAAATCTGTTCCTGAATTGTTAGTAATCCATACACCGGAAATGGTCTCAGCCCCCGAATTTTTCCTAGCCCCTACCGAAATTATTTTCCACATACGCCCATGGTTTGGTGTTTGATTAAAGCAACGACTTATTTCCCGCTGTTTTTGTTGCACTCTTAATAGCTGTTGCTGCATTTTCACATTGTTCTAGCAATTCCTCTTCATAAAAGACCATGGCACCGTAGTCAATTCATATAATTATAATTTATAAACAGTAAAATTTACATAAAGTCAATTCAATTTACAGTACTGAAAAAGCAAGAACGGAAGAAGAGAAAGAAGATCTGACAGAGGAAATGGAAGATGTATTTATGAGAGGAGTAAGGTCACTAATTACAAGGTAATTTTTCCATCTCAAAACATTTCATATTTATTAATCATGACTAGAGCCCGGAAGTTAGGGATTTATTTTTGGTTAAAATAGGCTGGCAAAAAGGCATTTGAAATACTGAAAATAGGCATTTATTAGGGAGAAAGCAAAGAGGAATCTCATAATGAAAATATGTATTTTAAATACTCATTCATTTCTTTATAACCAATTTATCACAGAAATAGTGTACTTACTATTCCTTTGTTACAAGCAACAACAAGATGCTTTTTCAAAGTATCAACTCTCATAGACCTTCTCAGAAAAAAATGTTTTTCATCTTGGAAAAACTTCCTCTGCATTATCTTATCATTTCTAAATCCGAAATATCAGGTAACTACACCATTATCACAGCAAAAAAGGTAGGAGGAAGGCAGAGTTGGGCAAACGTTAGCGCGCGCTAAAAGCTGATACCTCTCCGCTAATTTAGCGAAACTGTAGAAAGCCAGCGCTAATAATTAGCGGTTAGTGGCGGCAGTGCGCAAACCGCTAATCTATTTATGAATTATCGTAATTGCTATAGTTACAAGTTGTAACTATAGCTTAAGCTATTAGCAATTACGATATTTCATAAATAGATTAGCGGTTAGCGCACTGCCGCCGCTAACCGCTAATTATTAGCGCTGGCTTTCTACAGTTTCGCTAAATTAGCGGAGAGGTATCAGCTTTTAGCGCGCGCTAACGTTTGCCCAACTCTGGAGGAAGGAGACTACTTATCTCATCCTCTCTCTTTCCTTCTATTCATTATGCTTGTGCATTCCTTCTACTAAGGAAGGTTCTGATATTTTTAAACCTTCAATTCCATCCATGGGAAAATAAGCTTTCGAATAGATATTTGTGACGGAAATTTAATTTGTGCAACCTTTTTTGTCTTCGATGAACAGTGCTTTTTAAAGTGTTCAAATCGCAGAAAAAAAAATGGCATAACGAGCAAAAAAGGCAAAAAAAGACAACGCAAGCGAAAATAGGCAAAAAGGGCAAAATAAAAATTGTCTCTACACTCCCTAAATGCACGAAAACATATTTATTTCTATCTGATTCTTCAATATATCCATTCAGATGAAAAAGGCATTTTGCCTAACTTCCGGGCTCTAATCATGACCCTTTTTCTAAAGCTAAATTTGTAGGGCTTGGACTTAAAATAAGGCATTTATTGTCGTCTGTTACGAGTACATTGTTGTGAAGCACATTAATTTCATAAATGATATCAGTATTATTTCTTCGTTTTCAGTTTTCTTTTCAGTTCCATGTGCACAGAACTACATTTAAAGATTTTAGGTATAACTATTAATTCTGCAAAAATGGTACGTGCTAGCAAAAAAAAAAAAAAAACATTATAGTTTTGGAATCAGCACATAAAATTTAGTAAGGTAGACCTATTTTGGAGGAAACCCCAGAATCATGCAAATCAGTGTTATTAATGAATATATATATATATATATATATATATATATATATATATATATATATATATATATATTGTTTTAAATTGCATCGCTGGGTATCACATGTTTGTTTGGAACGGCTTCTTTCTCCAGCGGTGTCGCTCCTCTCTCCATCGCAATATTTCGTCGGGTTCATCTCCGACTTCTTCAGGCTGCTATGTGTCGTCCTCGGTGGTTATCAAGGGAATGAATTGATTCCCTTGATAAACACCGAGGACGACACATAGCAGCCTGAAGAAGTCGGAGATGAACCCGACGAAATATTGCGATGGAGAGAAGAGCGACACCACTGGAGAAAGAAGCCGTTCCAAACAAACATATATATATATATATATATATATATATATATATATATATATATATATATATATTATTGTAATTTTGATTTTATATTAAATCTCAGGTTAAGTTCTATTTAGTGCTAATTCTATAAAATCCTGTTAGAAATTCAATTTTCCGTAAAATGTAGGGGTTGTTTGAGAAAAAGTTAATTACTCTTAATTAATTATTTATTTAAATTGCAATTTATAATTGAATCTTATTATTTCTATATTAAATTTCCTATATATATATATATATATATATATATATATATATATATATATAGGAAATGTTCTGGGTAAGATGCTGAAAAGAACACAAATTGTGGGGGGACCGGCGGCTAAGGCGTCGCCACCCGTTCTAGAGGTTGGGGGATCGAATCCCTGGGGCGACTGTAGATTTTTTTACAAAATAAAAAAAAACAAGGGCCGGCCCTGTAAGAGCTCGGAGCGTTGGCTCTGTTAAAAGTTTCAAGCGGAGC
Organism: Gonocerus acuteangulatus; assembly: GCA_946811695.1. NCBI lineage: Eukaryota > Metazoa > Arthropoda > Insecta > Hemiptera > Coreidae > Gonocerus > Gonocerus acuteangulatus. Next base: position 59,307,080 of record OX328131.1, read on the forward strand.
CTTTGGCGAATTCATACTCCGGTTTATTTAATCTGTAAATATAGTATGGCAAGAAAGAAAGCTCCAAGAAAAAAAATTCTTGGTCAGATTATTTCAAACGTATATATAGTATTTGCAAAACTAAAAATGTTTCGTTACATCCTCGATCCAACTTACTGCCTCAGCAACGTTGAGATAGACGAGTTCGGTTACCTTCTCGCGTATCACAACTCGAAATTCAGACCTCAAAGCGTTCTCCTTCTCTCAAAGCCGGGTTTGCTAAGTTCTGTTCAGCTGGGAACACAGAACATACAGATACTCTCCTGTGGTTTCGAAGGCTACGATATAGGCCATTGGATCTGTACGTATTACGACGGGAAAATAGTTCATATATACGACAGTATGAATTGCTTCAGGTTGTTTAGTGATCACGAAATCTACCTTAGCAAACTATATCCATTCTTCGACGGAAATATTAAACCAGTTTATCACTCCGTGCAAAACCAAAATAACGATTACGACTGCGGTATATATGCTATAGCATTCGCTACCTCTTTGGCTTTCGGTCGAAAACCTCAAAATGAAATGTATGACGTAGGAAAAATGAGACCTCATCTTGTTCAGATTTTACGGGAAGGAATATTGATTCCATTTCCGACGATACCAAAATAACATTGAACTATTCCATTATAATACCCCTTTTTTTTTTAAATTAATAATTTGAGAATATTATTTTTGGTTAGTTACCTAGACCCTTACTATAGAATATTTTTTATAACTATTTTTTTAATGGGGCCTAGGGGGCAGTTAACCCGAATAAGTATTCTGTGTAGTGTATTAGGAGAGCAGCACACTAAAGGAGCTCCACATGAGTAGGAAAATGACGTAGTCAGGAGTCATTGGTTACGTCATCACCCCTTCTATCTCAATATCGACCAATCGGCCATTTTAGTGTGACTAGTAACGCGCGAAAATTTGAATCTGAATATGATTGTAAACAAGCAAAGAAATTAAATTAAATTTAAATATATAAATATATATATATATATATATATATATATATATATATATATATATATATATAAAAATTAATACGAATATGATGTATAAGTTTCTCTAATTTCATTGTTTGTTTACAATCATATTAAAAAAATTCACCTTTTCGCGCGCCACAGATCGCACTAAAATAGACGATTTTAGACTTGAACCTATTTCGTTTAGAATCCCCTCACTCCGTAATAACTCAATGATATCGACGCCATGACGCTATATTTTCTTTAACGTTATCATTAAAACACATATATCGATTAGTGCAATATTATTTGTTGTAAATTATTCGAGAATAGTCGAAAATAATATAACCTCTTTTTATGTCACTGGGAATTTTAAATGCCAACTCGACCTTTGAGCAGGTTCAGTACTTTGAAGACTAAAATTATTTTTTATTTATTTCTTATGGGGTCTCCCCGTGGTCTAGAGGCTAACGCCCTAGATTCATATGCGGGAGATTGGTGGGTTCGATCCCCACCGGCGGCAGGAATTTTCTCATCTCACGGCTCGTTGGGAAAATTCTTCGCTGCACCCTGGATGTCGGCGCTAATGGCCTGGATCTCGATGTGCCGTTAAAAAAATTAAAATAAAGTAAAAATAAATAATTAAAAATTTCATTTCTAATGTTTTTGGTTCCTATCTGAACAGGATTTTTCGAAATCTTCGGGATTTAGGAGCAGAAGAACGCCCCCTTTTCCAACAAGAAACTATTGCAAATGAGCTTTAATGTATTAGGATATCAGCGGAAAAGAGGAGCTATTACTCCTAGCTATTACCAGAGATTGAATCATTTTAATAAATATTGCAATATCTATTAGTTTTGTTACTTTAACTCAAGGCCTCCAAAGGGGGGGGGGGAGGAGCAAGGAGGGTCAGGGGCCCATGGTCTCAGAAGGGCCCAGAATAATTTTTTTACTCCCATTATTATTTGAAATAACAAATCTTCTACTCTGTTCAATTATAAATGTATTTAATTTTATTTTTAGTGAAATGCCAATTTTAAATTATTCCATTAATATTATTTGTTAATGTTAATAGGGGTTAAAGGGCCTGTGACCAGGGCTACTCAGGAATCCAGCCCTATTCCTTTTAGGTTAAGTTAGTGTGTAAGGTTTAATATTTTTATACATTCTTATCTATCCACCTGTCTGTTATCATCTGTCAATTTCCACAAAACAGCCAAAATCACTAATTCTCCCAAGCCACACTATACTTATGGCATATCTCCCTCCTATATGCAATTGTAGTTACTCACCTCCAAATTTGGCTTAAAATTATAAAAACTCTAGTTAATACCCAGCACAACACCTCCAAACATTTATTTAAGACAGCTGCATTAATAAATTTTGTGTTTTTTTTTTTTTTTTGTTTTTTTTTCATAAAAAAGGATGGTTTTACCAACACAAATGTAAAAATTGAATTAAATAAATAATTGGTGATCTCATTAAAATATTTGTTCAAAGGTACATGGAAGCTCGACTCGAGCCAGCTCTGAAGGACAGCCTAATGTTGAGTCTTGGATACACCCTCAGCTATGGAAGATAAAATCAAGAGATTCTGCAACAAGTTTTCAGGCTTTGTTCGCCGTCCTATTAGATCAGATTACTTTAAAGCAGCTACTTTGAAAAGTAAATTCACTGTTGTACATCAAAGTTGTGTCACAAATTGAGGCAAACTAAAATTGTACTGAAAGAGGTGGCAAGGTTGACAGTTGGAATTTGTTGTGGTGATATTGATAAATTATTATTTGGTGGGATGCTTACTTATTTATTTTATCCTCTTCAGAAATATAATCGGTAATACAATGAATGTATATTCAAGGCTTGCCTATCTTCTAATATCACTGCACAGTGGACCGATTCCCATAACTAGATGAACCAAACTCAGGTAAATAGATCATAAAACTAGGGCAATTATATTATTAGAGATACTTTAGATATGGCAAATTTACAGTATTATGTAATTATCTTCAATTCCTGGAAAATTAGGGGCACTTGAAGTTGGGGAAAATATGCGAGAAGCTGCTCAGTTTAATTTCCACATAGTTGCCGAGTGTATTTGTGCAGTGCAATTAATCAGTTTTTAATTTGGTGTTTACTGTTATTATGGATATATAATTTAGGGGTATGTAGATATCATTTATGCACTTATTTGATGTAAAATAATGGAATGCTGCTAATTTCTGACTTAGAAGTATCAAGTGCCGATCATTTATTTTAAATGAATAAAAGTTAATTATTTTTTATCTTATTTTTATTCTTTACTTTTTTATTTATTTATTTTTTTTTTGTTCTTTTAATAATTCACTCTTCAGTTAATTAAAATTTGATTTATGTTATAATATTATGACTATATTTATTTTAATCATAAGCGGAAGGATTTTATTTATGTTATATTAGTTATATTATTTATTTCTCATAAACAGATATTGTTATTTTGCAACTCATTTGCTCATTACAGTTGGTTCATATTAGTAAAATAGTGCAAATATATACTATAACAGCTAAGCAGTTATAAAAGTTAAAATTACTAAAAATAGGACTAACTAAATAAATATGTAAGCCAACTCCTTTGCTAAGGAGAACTCCTGTATAGCAAATAAAAAAAAAAAAAAAAAAAAAAATTAATGGAATGCATAAACGTATGGTTTAAAAAACTAAGGTGTTTTTCTTAAAGAGAAATAAAAAAAAATTAATTTTCTGTGGACAAACACTTTATGATAGCCAAAGTAGGCCAGACAGATTTTTTGTTCATGTGATAGTTTAAAATATGTAGTTTCAAACACCATCAACCGTTTTTTGCGCCAACACTTTTATACATTTTTTTCAGTAGTTTTATTTGGTCAATTTTTAGCTCTTTTACAATTTTCATTATTGCTTATTGAAAAATACCCTATAAATTATTAAAAAACTTTAGTGGTCCCGTTAACTTATTCTTCTCCACAATAAATAAAAAAAATATTAAATAAATGATTTACATGAGTCTGGAACATTTTATGCTAATATTTATTATCATCTTGTCTGCCTAGATCTGCGAAACGGCCCACTGTGCATTGGTCCCGTAAAAGATTGTAAGCCTCAGAAGAACTGATACTGTTTCGATATGTACATTAAAACTGTACAATAATGAGGAGATTGTATGAAAATTCATAAAATCTCTTGTAAAAAAAAAACATTCCCCTTTAAAATTTATGTTTGCTGAATTGAACATTGTTTCCAAATTCTAATAATGGCTTCTTCATTAAGTACTTATACAGATCTCTTTCTTCTGGTGCGACCTCCCCTTCCTTTTGCCAAGTAAGTCTGGCAGATTGCTAGGTTATCATTCTAAAAATTATGAGTTTTTAAAATCCAAAGATTCATATAACTTAGTCAAGCTTGTTTCATTGAAGTAAAGAGTCACAGTAAATCAATATTTCTTTCCAAGATCGTTACTTAAATATTATAATTACCATTTATAAATGCTTCTTAGACAGCCCACCGAACAGTATGGCCTTTAAAAGTAAGCCCAAAAGGCAAAATTCTAACAGTGTACATAGTGCTATTAATATTGTCTTTAATTATTTATTAATTTTTTCCGAACAGTAGTGGAATAAATATTAAATATGTTAAAATCAGTGTGCAAATTCATTAATCAGTTCTGGTACTCTCTAATTTTTAAGTTCAACAAATTTCAAAAATCAACTATATTTACCAAAACATGAATATAAACATGTACATTTTTATTTAGAAAAGTAAAGCTTTGAGTATATGAACATTTTCTGTAAATAAATTAAACAAATTAAAATTGAGTATATGAACGATAACTGCATTGTAAATTAAGGAGGGCTCTTTTTAATATTTAATCATATAAAAGATAAAGCACCGTTGTTTTTTACCTTCTTCAATTGATACAGCTTATAATTAAAATACCAAAATAATATTTTTTATTCAAAACTCTAAATAATATTTTAATTTGTTATTGTTTTTGAGTCAGACAATTAATTAACAAAAGAGAAACAAGATAATTATTATTCATTGAAGCAACATATTAAACTGGCACATATTGTTCTTCAGGCCAATGTCAATTTCTAATAAAAATATAATTATTTATGGTTGTAAAAAAAGATTTATTATAAAATTACACCACCCAAACTTGACAAAATCTCATATAATTCTTTTTTATTATTCAATTTACTGGTGGGAATTTTATTTCCATTATTTCTATAAATTGTTCGAAGTTATAAAATAAAATTGCCATGACTCTAGAAATAAAAACTTGCATTTAAAACTGTAATCAATTGTATATTAAGTAAAGATCTTTTTTTAAAAATTAAAATGTGAATGAATATATTCTTTTGAGAAAATTATTTCAACATTGTACTTATAGACTTCCATGTTTCGTGCCGCTGCAAACAAATTGTGTCTCGACTGTGTCAAATTCTTCTCCAAAAACTTTTTGTAAGTCATGCTGACATATTCTTGAGGGGACTGCCAGAGTAGTAAACAGCTTTTATAGAGTTCTCAGGGTGAATCTTGAAGAAACTAGCAGCATGCCAGGAAAAACTCAGTGGAAAAAAATGTGACACAGACAAGGCCCAAATTTTATACTGTTTGTATTTCAATAAAACCTAAAAACTTTGAGCTAAACTTTATGTTTTGTAGTAATTTTATATTCTTTTAGCATATAATTTAAAGAAATAAGCACTGTACATTTTTTTTTTTTTTTTTTTAAAAAAAGAATAATTTTTGTAGATTATTTTTAATTTTATTTTATGTAATTATAAGATTAATTATTTGGACTGTACTTAAATATAACTTATAGTTTTGTATATAAATGTATTTCAAACAAATATCCTTGTAGCCTTAATCTCAATTGAATTGGGATTAATTAAGTAAAAACTAACTGGGTTACTCAGATGAAGAGATAATAGACACCCCTGATAATCGACCAAAAAGTAAGATAACAAAGGTAGATATAGTTGACTGAACTCAGACAATATCTACCTTCACAATCTAAGGTTAGTTTGACATTATCAAAATTTTGAGAGCTGACAGAAACCAGAAAAGAGTTTGCAATTTTATAAAATATGATTAGCCCTTACGAGACGGCTGAATTAAACGTGTGGTATATAAATATAAAAAGACTCACTGTTTTGTAGGAATATTATTTATATACTGCTTAGATCGAGGCATCTAGATGGTCATAGCAACAGTGTTGAGGCTATAGCTGTCCAACTCTTTACTTCTGGAGAGGATGGCCTAGCGGTAAGAGCTCAGCGTATATATGTGTGTCCGGCTATCGGATAATAATATAGATGAGTGATGAATTTGTTGTAATTGTGAAAGTTAAAGTAAATCAATAGTCATTCCGGAGTGTTCATCGTATTTTGAATGAGCTAAAGTAGAATAAGGTGTTGATTTGAGACAGCAGTTTGAATTATTCCAAGAACCGGAAGCAAGCTCCCTGAAGCAAGGACAAACAGACCTCAAATCCAATTGTATCAGAGGTAAGATTTGTTGTTATAGCATAAATATGCTTTAGCGATGACTAAACTGGAAAAAAACGGTATACAAAAGTGTCTGCTGGCGTTCGCGCATGTGCAGAGGCCATGTACGAGAAAGAAGAGTGTATGTCATACAGTACAGTACATAGGTTTGTCAGGGTGGACCTAAGCGTTACAAAAAAGAGTCTGCTGGCATTCGCGCATGCGCAGTGGCCATGTACGAAAAAGAAGACTGTATGTCATACAGTACAGTACATTGGTTTGTCGGGTGGAGCTAAAGCATATTTATTTTCCTGAACTTGAGCAGAAGGCTCTAAACGAAATAATTTGTATTGAATGCATTTATATTCTTTCATTATAGTGAGTTTTTATTATCAATATAAAATTATTATTTAGCTCATTATATGAAGAGGTGAGTTGCAAAACTCGTTCGTTCCATTTTTAGAAAAATTGAGATGGCATTAGATTATAAAAGATATTTCAATGCTATTTCAACATATGTTGAAATATAACATAAATCTGTAAACATAAAGATGTATCTTTCGAAGGGGGAAAAAAAAACATTTTAATCTGGCCACTCTACAAGACGCAGTTTAGAGTTTTTTGAGCTACCTGACAAATATGCTCCTGTGGAACGAACGAGTTTTGCATCTCACCTATTCATATATAAATTATTTTACTTTTCTATTACTTTGAACCAGCCATGAGGTAGAGACTACAGAAATTAGTAAGTATATACGCTTCTAAAATTCTAAATACAACTATTTAGTGTATGATGGCACATTACGTTTTTTTCCCGTCTAAACATGAAAACATGTTTTTATTTCTTTATTATTAATTATTATAGGCATATAATAATATCACTTCAATATATATATTCTTTAAGTAGTGCAAACACCTTAAAAACACGTAAAAACTTTTACTACTGAAAGAAAACTTATTTCCCTTGAAACTGCGATGCTTCCACAGCAAATTACATTGTTTACGCTTCGGTAAAGGCCAACTGTCTTCCCCAAAATCCTAGAATTCTCTTCAATAACACTTCCTGGAGCTGGGGAAGGAACAGTCTGCAATGAATATTCTTCCGAGACCACACGTCATTCACTGATATGCAGGGCCTGAAATGCTAACGCCAATATATTGGTGCATCCTCATCTGGCCAAAACGACTCACCACCAACATATTGGTGTTTCGCCGCGTAAGGGTTAAAGGACACAATATACAAAGTAATCAATCAATAGTTGATGTATTACATATTTATTGATACATTTCCTTTTTTTTTTTTTTTTTTTATTAAAAATGTTTTAAAAAAATGTCAATATGCATTGTACATATATACACTCTTCACTGTGAAGGATTTAAATTTCTCAAACTTTTCACTGCTTGTAACTACCTAGGCCTCGGTCTAGCCCTGCTGAAGCTAGTCCTTGGTTTCCCTTTAGGTGGAGGGGACTTTGGTCGCAAGGCTTCTATTCGGTCGGTGCAGCCGGTGGTCAAAGTTGACGGGCTGAAATAGCTTTCATAGAGGTCAGCATTATAGTTGCTATTTGTTAGCTCTGGGCCTAGAGTCAACCAGCCTGGACGAATGGTGGAGTCTCGGCCAAAAACATGAAGCCTTCAAAAGAAAAATCTTAAGAATAATAATGAAACTATCTCAAATCTTACATTAATCTTATAATAAATAAAATATTATTATCTTAGCAAGATATATAAGATATTTAAAGAACTATTAACCTTATAGCTGCTACAAGTGGTGAGCTTCATGTGCTTCACAACTCATCAATTAATGTTGCCTTTTAATCATTTTTTTTTTATTTATTTCTGTTGTGAAATAATGTTTTCATAATTTAATTGTGGTTGTTATTCTTTAAAACATTTGTTCACACAAAGTGGCAATGACGGCATTAAAATTTTTTTTCTCAGCAATTTTTTTTTAACAAACCACTCATCTTCGATTCACCTGTTGTTTCAAGCTGTTTCTCACTGAATACAAACACAAATAGATGGGTGGAAAAAGTAAAGAAATGGTCTGAGCAGGTTGTAAACCATGTACAGTACAAGAACAATACAAGAAAACCTCCACAAGATCTATAGAGCTTAGCAGTAATCTAAGATTAAGAAAGCAACTAATAAATTGAGATGTTGAGCCGGCTATACTCAACATAGATTTGAGAAATCAAATCGAGCATCCAAAGGGTAAAAACAAAATGAGCAAAATTTTCGCTAGTTCCGCAAGCTCTATATTCAATATAAATAAATAAAAATATTGCAACTTTTTGGTTAATCAAAATATGTAAAACATTTTCTCAAAATAATTTTTATATTTAAGTCTGTCAAAAACGACTTTTACCACAACATTTAAATGACTTTTGCCAGTGACAACGGTATCCAACGGTATATTTACTGGCGGACAAACCCGTTAGATTATTAACTTTTACCACGTTTGTGAGAATCACTTTTGTCACAAAGATTGTTGCAGCATCTTGATTTTGTTGTAGGATAGCGAGGAATCACACATTCTCCTAGCTGTAGAGCCTATTATAGGTTGAGCGAAAGTAAACATAAACACAACCTTGGAACGACAATACCAATTCAATTGAAGCCATAATAATAATTGAGTGAATATTTCTTTATGCCTTTTGAATTTAAATAAATAACGGATGTATTTACCATAAAATAAATTCAGATCACAAGAGTTAAATGACCAAATGCATGTGAATATTGAAATTTTACCTTCTCCTCCCAAGGCAGAAGTGTTCAATGATGTGGAATATTTCGACAGGTTTCTCCAAAGAGCCATATTCTGGTTCTTCACTTATTATGAGATCAATATCAACATTAGCATGGATGAAATCTCCATCAGTCGAGCGGCGAACTGTCCCTTTGATGCCCATCAAGCAGTGCTCCTTTATAAAAAAAAAATATATGTTTTCCTATTAATTTTATTTAACCCAGCTGAGTGTATTCAGTTGTTATGACGTTGGCAGGTATCAAGCATCTTATTAGAGTCCTTTTTTTTCAGACTTTAGTGTCTGCTCGTCACTCAAATGGCATGCAGGTTAACTCAAAAGTGAAATGGCCTACATTCACTGAACCCTACCAAAATCATAAACAATATAAAGAAAATGAAATAATATCTTTAGAACAAATTTTTTTCTAAATCTTCTGATATCAAGATCTTATTAAAAACAATGTATATTTGATCAGTTATCTCAATCTTATATTTTCTCCACTTCTTTTGACTGCAGCCATCATGATCTAGAAGATAAATAACAGGTCTTCATTAATTCTAATAAATACTCATAATTTTTTTTTTTATGGTTTTTAATTACTATATCCAAAAGAAGAGGAGAAAATGTAAGGTTGAGGAAGCTGATCAAATAAACGTTTTCAAAAATGAAATAAAAATTGCAAGTATAATATGAGAATCTACTATATATTTGTCAAATACCACTGACTCACTCACTGACCTATCATCCCCCAGCCCAAACCGCTCGACAGAAAAATTTGAAATTTTGCATGAACACTCCCTATAGAACGTAGACGCTCGTTAAGAAAGGATTTTTTGATATTCGAATTTTTAAGTATTTTTAGAGGGGTTTAAAGTTTAGTTGGTTATAGCAGGCAAGGCTAGGTAGTGTAGCTAGGACGATAAAGAACAGCTGTTACCTTACATTATCTATTTCATTGTATTATTTTTAATTGAGGTTAATTTCAACTATGATGGCAGTCCTTAATTTACTAGAAATAAAATGTGATTTTGTCCCTCATAGAGTTTATGCCCTGGTAATGGCCCATCCGAGGTAATAATATCCCAAACCACTTACAAATATGTTTAGAGTGTAAACACTCGCTAAGAAAGGTTTTTTTGATATTCAAATGTTTCCCCTTTTAGGGGGGTTTGAATTATTAAGAAGTTCCTCATTGGCTCAAAAATGGTTCGATTTTGATAACAGGCTAGGTCAAAAAAATCTACCAGCTGTCTGTCTGTGTGTTTGTCCCTTATACAAATCCACACCGTTCGGCCGATTTCGACTAAACTTGGTACACACGTAGATCCTCATCTGGGGAGTGTCATAGGCTAAGTCAAAAACGTCTTATAGCTGTCTGTCTGTATGTTTGTTCCCTATAAAAATCCACACCGTTCGTCCGATTTTGACTATACTCGGAACACATGTAGATCTTAATCTGGGGATTGTTGTAGGCTAAGTCAAAAACATCTACCAGCTGTCTGTTTGTATGTTTGTTCCCTATAAAAATCCACACCGTTCGACCGATTTCGACCTAAGTTGGAACACAGGTAGATCTTGATTGCCATAGCCTAGGTCAAAACGGCTACCATCTGTCTGTCTGTATGTTTGTTCTTTATACAAACCCACACCGATTCACAGATTTTGATCAACTGGGCACACAGGTTGGTCTTGATCAGGGGATTGCCATAGGCCAGGTCAAAAATGTCTACCAGCTGCTGTCTGTATGTTTTTTTTTTTTTTTTTTTTTTTTTTTTTTTTTTTTTTTTTTTTTTTTTTTTTAAATCCACACCGTTAGACCGATTTTTACCAAACTTGGCATACATGTATGTCTTGATACGGGGGGGGGGGGTGTTATAGGTTAGGTCAAAGTCGTCTAGGACTCACAGTTGGGAGGCCACGGGTTCATAACATTTACAGATTCGTGTTATTAGATTATAATAATACTTATTTGGTTTCTAATTTATTTAGGCTTTTCTATATGCAGAAAGTAGGTGTAGCATGGCACGCCGGGTAACAGCTAGTAAAGATATAAAACTTAACTTTAGAGGATTGTTTGCTTGCGATCTATCATAAGACTGATTTATTCTAACTATGAAATCATACAGCAATTAAATAGATAAAATCAAAATAGACCATCTTCTTAACCCTATGGAGATGGCGGCGGGAGTCGTATGACCGAGGGTACCTGGTGATGGGACCCTCCCGATACCTGCCTGTCCCTCCTGATGGCTAGCTGCTCCTTTCCACGCGCGCTCGACAATTGTCTTGTTTTTTTTTAGATTAGTGTTCTTGTATTAGTAATATATATATTCTTTAATTAGTGCAGAAACCTTTCCACGTAACACTTTGTACCACTGATAAAAAACTTATTTCCCTGGAAACTGTGATGCTTCCTCAGCAAATTACATTGTTTACACTTCGGAAAAAGCCCCCTGTCTTCGTGGAAATCCTAGAATGCTCTACAATGTTACTTCCTGGAGCTGGGGAAGGGCCGGGCTGCAATTTTTCATCTTCCAAGAAGTCCAAACACGTCTACTGAGAAATCTCACTAATAGTCTAAAAGAACTAGAGAAGCCTACCGCCCCTTATTTTTATTTTTTTTTTAATTTAAGTATCAAGCTCCTTTGAAAATGTTAGCGATGGTTTGGTGAAGCTTACACTTTAAAATTTAGAAATCTCGGATAAATTAAACGTACCATTAAAAAGTGATGGTGGAGGCCCGGTGGCCGTGAATGTTAAGGTGTGAGCACTTAACACTCTGTGCCAAAGGTCGTGGGTTCGATTCCTACTATGGGGAGGTGGGTTTTCTTTAGAAAAAACAAAGGCATCAGCCCTATCCTGGCTAGAAAAGGGTGGTAACCTATAGATAACCCGTCCCAAAATTCGTAGTTAATAATAATGGACGTTAAAATTTAAATAAATAAAATGTGATGAATATACCTTTGTCCGCTGGAAAATAGCTTTAGGCTCCAAATTCTTTGAGTGTCCTGGATTATTAATATTTGTCCTGATCCAACAGATGTCCTCACACCTTCTGAACCCCCACTTACGAAGACATGCTCGGCCCATGTCCAAGCCTTCTGACGAGCCGCACCACAAAAACACGAAGCTCCGAGCCGCTGCGACTTCCCCAATATCCAACTGCATAACCTTTTTATAAAACACCAAAACAATTAATTACCAAACCAATTTAATATTTATTTGAACTAATAAATTTTTTCAAATTAAAAAGAAAAGAAATATAAGTGAATATCCCATGCCCGCACTTGGGCCAGTTATATATATATGTACATAAAGGAAAATAGGTACTTATGAATTAGCTACAACACAGGTTAAATAACCGGCTCTCAGAGATCTGGGTCAAGGGGTCAATTGAGTTTTTGCCAATATGGCGGCGGGATTATCAACAATTTGGGTTGGCTAGAGTTTCAATATAACCTTGTGCGAGCGAAAACTCGTAGCACTTATGTTAATGACACAATTGCCTTGCATTTCTGCTCGCTCAAGGTTCTATTGAAACTCTAGTCAGTCCAACTCGTTGATAATATACAGCAAGAATGGTTTTTCGGTGGATATGCAATTTAACAGTGCTTCCTTTGTTTCAGTAAAATAAACAACAAACTAGGAAAACAAACAACAAACTAATCTCGTAAGAACAAACAAAGAAACACCAATGTACAAATGAATAAGTTCTAAACAGAAAGGGAACAAGACGGTTACTATAAACACAATGGCCAATAGAATTGCTCACAGGAATAGACCAATATAAATGCGTTATCCATGATCCAGATCTCTGAACAAAACCCACATCTTTAACCTGCGTTAAAGCTAATAAGTAAGTACCGGAAAATTGAGGGAAATAACTTAAATAAATAAAAGTAATACCTGATCCCAACTCCACAATTTCATATTTGTAACACCCATTGTACGCTGATACTCCTCGAGAGGCGGTTCTACCAAGACGACGTCAAACTTGTTGCTTAATTCACTCATGTCAAATCCCTCCAAATCACACTTAAGGAACATCGGTGGTGTTGCTGTTTGGGCAATGAGATCATCCTAGTAAATATATGTTAAGAACAATAATATTATGTCCCTTAGAAACAAATATTGCATGGTATATTTTAAATTATTTATCCCACATTATATTTTATTGGCATCATAATAAAGAAATTAGTGTAAATAAATTTTCTTTTTCAAAAAGGTTTCAAGCAATTATTTAATATTTTTTAAGAACAAAAAGGATATTAGATAATTGTTTTATACCTTTGTGTTTTGGGCAAAATAGACAGAAGGTCAATGAAACTTCATTTCACATTTCAAATAAGTTTATTTATTCTCATCCATTCATGTTTCACGCCTTTAAAATGCCTCTTCAAAAGAGTACGTTATAAATAAAAAGGCTTTCAGCCTCAACTTGAGGAGCAACTTCCACATTAATGCCTACATAATTTACCAATATTTTTTTCCAGAAAGATTTGAATTGACAAAAATGAAATTTTTTGGTAATTTTTTGTTATATATGATATATGAGCCTTCCTTATATTCTTTTATTATCCAATTTCTGAACCAATTAAGCAAAAACTACAGGTAATAATTTTAACTTTTTAACCCACATGAATAAATTGTAATTTATAACTCATAAAAAGTCAATTCAATTCAGAACATATTTTGTTTTCATGGTATTCTTTAATTCAGTACTGAAATATTATATAATATATAATATTTCATATATTACTATTATATATTATATAATATATAATAGTTAATAACAAATTATGATATTTCAACTTACAAATATATAAAAATATATTTCAACAAGCTACATATAAACATGATTAAAAACTTAAAAATTACAATTTCTATCCTTTGTTCATTATAATTTTGCTTATTATTTTTGTTGGATGGGGGAAAAATTCAAAAGGGCATCATATCCATAGTTAATAAAAATGCTCCAGTGTTGATTACTTATGGTCTCAAGCAATGAAAGTTTATTTTACAACACCGTGAAAATTTAGTGGCTTAAAACATTTTCAGTTTCAAAATTTTCCGGAAAACCCACAACCCTACCCTCAAGTCAAAATTATAGGGTTGATTCTAGTTTAAGTGCACAACCAAAAATGCATCCATATGGAAATCCAGAATGAGCCAATAAATCTCTTCCACCGATTTACCGAGTGATCAAATTACTCACCAATATATAGAGCAAGAACTATTTCGTATGTGACTTCTTAAAAAAAAAAAAAGAAAGTTTTTTTAACCAACAAGTCACCCAGAGTGTACAAATTGTCTGTTTGCCAAATTTCCTTTATACCCCTAAGTACATAAACTATTAATAAAATACATGCGCAAGAGGACTCAAAAAAATTTACTTCTAAACTTTTATTTGCTAAACATCCCTCTATTTAAATAAATAACTTTATAAGTTATAATAACAATGTATGTTATAATTACCTTCAACTTGATAAGCTCCCTAAGCTTAGGATATTCTTCAAAACGATCTGCTAAGCCAACATCTCTAATGAAATTTTGAGGTCTTTGCCCAGTATCCACAAAATGCTGACAGTAATCGTTGTGCGGATTGGAAGATTGTGTCCCCTAATTATTAAGGAAGTGGGAAATGCAATTAAAACGTTTAAAATAATACTAATAATAAACAGTACACTGAATAGTTTTCTATTGAAACCTTCAAAAAGGTGGAAGAATCCTTGTAAACAGCACTATCATTAGCTTGTTCATCTTTCTCTTTGGTATTTTCAATAGGCAAACTGGATGAATTTTTATGTTTCTTTTGAGGTTCTTCTTCAGCTGTGCCTAATACTTGCCTTAGCTCTGATACGTTGGAAACGCCAAACTAAAAACAATTCTAATTAATTAAAACACTTTTTCAATATAAATTAAATCCATCTCTCAAGAGAACTTATATCTACCGTCTGAGCCAGAAGTTTTTTTCTCTTTTGTGATCTCTCTTTTAACTCTTTAAGGGTTTCACTCATATTCCGGCTCGAAGATATAAAAGTATACAAAATGTCTTGTTATTCAACAGCAGGTTAAGGTTGTATACCATAGATATAGCATTGACATCATAGATCATCACGAGAAGTGCAGTAGTAGTAGTACTGGTATGGAGGTTTCTGAGTTATGACGTCATGAGTTTCCCAATATTCATATATACTCGATTTCCTGACAAATGCACATTTAAAATTCTACGAATCCCCCCCAAAAGAAAACAAATTCAAGGAGAAAGAAGAAAAAGCTCGACTCGCAGGACCTGCGTCAACTTAGCGCGTTTCCGTTCTTTTGGAATAGAAACAGTTAATATTTTGTTCTGATATTTCGTGGGAAGTATAAACACTGTCTTGCCAAGGGGCATGAACCTGTACGCCAAGTGAAATAGACCTGAATGCCATTTTTATAGTGTTTAATGTAGAGTATTGTTCATCAGACGGTTTTCGGTAATTGTGAAGTTTAGGGGCATCCTCACCGATATTTTTTACTTGATGTTCTATAACGTATATTGATGCACTAAACACGAATCCATTAAAAAAAAGTCGCTCTCAACTAGGAAAAAATCCGCCACCAATCCTCCCCCTTTAGTGGCCACTGATGCTTACAAATATCGTTGTTTACGCTGCTTTCTTAACCTGCATAACACATGCACATTAAACTATTCCCTCTATCTGAAGGTGGTATAGCAATGAGTTAAGAGCTGTCAGTAGGACAGCTGTTCTATCAACAGTTGTCCTTATCATCATCAGCTACAGTTAGGATCTCGGAGATAGTACGAGGTTCGGCCATATTCGCAAGAGCAGATTAGTGAAATATCAGAAGGTTGATATCACAATAAATGTAAACAATGGCTGCTGTACTTTCTGTATTAGTACTAATTCTGCTCTCAGCTCTATCACTACTCAAAATATTTAAAGCTTTTTTTTTTTTTTTTTTTTTTTTTTTTTTTTTTTTTTTTTTTTTTTTTTTTTTAGATTTAATGATAATTTAAATTCTTAATACTTTTGCGATATTTACTGGGAATGATACTTCTTCATCTCCCTTGTTATCCATTCCCGATAACCCTTGGCATCTTCATCGGTCTGGATAACAACATACCTGAAACTCCATGGCATCCTCATGGATCTGGATGACATACCCGAACTTCCAAGGCATCTTCATCGGTCTGGATACCACACCCGAATCCTCCCTGAGATAAATCCCTAGCCCTTCCTAGAACCTCTTATCTATCCCTACTCCTATATAAGCAGGTGCTTATCGCCTATCACTACTACTGCTCCTTCGGCTAGACAGTCAGTCCTTTTCTCCAACCTAGTGTGTACACATCCAAAATTCTAAATTGTACCATTTTGTATTTTGAGAGTTAAATAAAAGTTGTTTTTAAAAAGTGACTACTGAAGTTTGTGAACTTAACTGGCGACCGTGACAGGACTTCTTCAAAGGCGAAAGAAGAACATATGTCAGTGCTTAGCGTGACCAGGAGGATAGTTCCAGAGACAGAGTACCAGTGATCACACCAATCCTAGGCGAACCAGCACAACATCTTCGGCAGCCTTTCCTTTCAAGGATTAGTTGAAGAAGCCTCAACAACAAATTTGTTATGTCTTCACGATCAGAGGTCAGACACTTGTGATTATTATTATTTTTTTTTGTGTGTACAATATTTTTTATTATTATTAATTTTTATTATATAAATAAGTATATATGTCAGAGGACGATAAGCCCACTTTACAACTGTCATCTGACCAACTAAATTCACTTAGAGATCATAATTATATATTAACAATGACTAACTATCAAATTACTGATAGAGATTATGGGATTATCCCAACTTTTGATGGTTCCCCAGACCAATTAATTTTCTTTTTAAAAGCTATAAAACAAGTAGCGGCTTACACATTAAATGAAAATAATACACATGCGCAGGGAAATAGTAAAAGATTATTAGCGGTAATAAATTCCAAATTACAAGGACCAGCCAAAGATAGTACCCTTACCCACGACTTTGAAACTATAGAAGCATTAGTAAAACACCTGAAACAATGTTACCAGGATTCACGGACAATCGAACAGATACTTATAAATATTACTCAGAAAACCTCGCATTATAACGAACACCCAATCACGTTTCTAGATAGAATTTCACACTTACGAACAATATTATATTCCCGAATATTTACCGACTCAAACATAACAGACAAAAAATCAGAGATGCAAAGGTATGATAATATAATTACCCATCACGTGAAAAATCAGTTACACAAGGATTTAGCGGATTTCCTAAATCACATGAAACACGAAAACATTGAAGACTTAAGACACACCCTTCTAAATGAATGCGCATATATAGTAGACAGAATACACTCCAAAAACACTCATAAAGAGCACAAAAACAAAAACCACACCCCTACATATCCAAAACAAAATCACCCTTTACATTACCCGAAACAACATTACCAACAAAATTACCCACCTACATACCCGAAACAACACTACCAACAAAATTACCCATCGAGGAACTCACACTCTCAGGGCTATAGACAACCATATAATCATTCTTATAATTACAGACAACCTTATAATCATTCTTATAATTATAGACAACCAACTTCTTATTCCCAATATAGACATAACCATTACGAATCTCAAAATCATCAAAGACAACCGACTTCACCACAAAAAGGTTTAGCGATTGAACCTAAGTACGAATCACAAAACACAGTTTCCATGAGAACTGCAAAACCAAATCACCCTATACATTATACGGAAAGACTTGAAAAATTAGAAGAAAAGTTAACTGATAACGAAAAAATTAGACATGATCAGGAAGTAAAATTAAATAAATTTATGGAAGACCAAACCGAATTCCGAGAAGCTCTTAAGAATCTTTTTTTAGGAGACGGCTTCGACCCGCATGTCCCGAAAACTTAAAACAATTCTATGAAACTTTACCACATTTTAAAGATACTACAGGTAAAACTTGGCTTATTGATACTGGTTCTTACAAAAACTATATAAACCCAAACGCTATCCCCCGCGACATCAAAATTTCACTTGAAGAATTTTTTATTTCAACACCGACTGGCAATGAAAAAGGTAACGGAAGCGTAGATATTAATATTTCCCCTATGTTAGGATTAGCTGAAGATCATATACTAAAATTTTATGTTTTCCCTTTTAGTACAAAATTTGATATTTTATTGGGATATGAATCCATGCAACTTTTTGATACTATAATTGATTGTGCCAATAATATAATTGCAGTTAAAGATAAAACCATTAACACAGACGGACAAACAATTAAAGATAATGATAGTGATAATGATAGTGCTAGCCATAAGGAAACCCTAAGCAGCAAAAATAAAAATAGTAGTACATGTAAAAATAGTAGGAAAAATAAAAATAATAAAGAGCTAAGAAAAAATAAAAATAAAGTACTAAAAAATAAAAATGATAAGGAAATGAATGATAATGAAAGAAATAAGAGAATTAAAGAATTAATTAAAGATGTGAATTATATTGATGTAATAAATAAAAAGAAAAAAGGATTAATAAATAAATTAATTGATGGTAATAAAATGATAAATAAAATAATTAATAATAAAATAAATAATAATGATGATTTAATGAATCTTATAAATAATGTATTGTCTATAATAAAAAATAAAATAATTAAGAATAAAATTGAAAAACAAATAAAAGAAAAAATTGTAAATAAGGATAAAAAAATTATTAACACTGAGGAAAGATATATTAGAAATAATAAGAAAAAGAAAAAATCAAGAAAACCCGAGAAAACAGAAAATAGCATGAATATGAGTATCGGAGATCATATTCATTACATAGATAATAAACATAGAATAAAAAACTTAATTAGACATGATCATATTAATAAAGAAATTAAAAATAAATTAATAAATCTTTTACAAAAATATCCCTCGATGCTAAAAGAAGAAGACGAACCCTTAAAACCCACAAATTTACTAAAACATAAAATAATAACAAAAACAGACAGACCAATTTATACCAGAAATTATAGGTATCCTTCACACTTTAATGAAGACGTTCATAATGAAATTAATAAGCTCTTAAAAGCAAACATTATTAAAGAAAGTAATTCCCCATATAACTCTCCCATTTGGATTGTACCTAAGAAAATGGATGCAAGCGGCAAAAGGAAAGTACGCATGGTAATTGACTATAGGAAATTAAACCAAGAAGCTATACCCGACAAATACCCCTTACCAAATATAGAAGACCTTTTAAACAAACTACAAGGATCAAAAATATTTTCATCCATAGACTTAGCTTCCGGATTCCATCAAATAGAAATGGATCCCGACTCTGTTGACAAAACAGCTTTTTCTACAGACACAGGTCACTATGTGTTCCTAAGACTCCCTTTTGGTTTATCAAATTCTCCCCCCACATTTCAAAGAGCTATGAATAGTATAATCAGTAATATTCCAAACGCCTTAGTTTATGTAGATGACATAATTGTGTATTCAAAAACTCCCGAAGAACACCTTCAGCATTTAGAAAATGTCTTTCGACAACTTTGCAAACATTCCCTTTCAATTCAATTAGATAAAACAGAATTTTTTAAAGAAGAATTACCATTTTTAGGACATATAGTTACAAAAAACGGACTTAAACCAAACCCGGACAAAGTTAAAGCTATCTTAGAATTTCCAACTCCAACAAATGAAAAAGAAACTAGACGATTTTTAGGTATGTCAAATTACTATAGGAAATTTATTCAAAATTATGCCAAAATAACCAAACCTTTAACTAATGCTTTAAAAACAAACGACTATACAATTAAAGAGATAAAAATAGCAACAGACGAACTTAAAACAATGATGACGAATGCACCAATATTACAATTCCCAGATTGGAACAAGACATTTACATAACCACAGACGCTAGTGACAAAGCGTTAGGCTCTGTCTTATCACAGACTGACAACAAAGGACAAGAACACCCCATTGCGTATGCATCTAGAGTTTTGAACAAAGCAGAACAAAATTATTCCACTATAGAAAAAGAATTACTATCAGTAGTATGGTCTTGTACTCATTTTAAACCTTACCTTTATGGAAAAAAATTTAATTTACAAACTGATCATAAACCTTTAATTTGGATTTTTAAAATGAAAAATGGTAATACTAGACTCATGAAATGGATATGGAAATTATCCGAATTTGACTTTGAAATTAAACATATTGTAGGAAAATTAAATGTTGTAGCTGATGCACTTTCTAGACCCCCTAATAATCATGAAATTAATGCAATTGAAGAAATAGATCCTTTAGAAGAATTAGACAGATTACTGGATAACCAAAACAACGTTACTGATACCCCTGATTATTCTGATTTTATAAATGACCTAGAAAATTTATTAAATACTGACGACACAGACAATATAGAAACTAGAGACAGTGATAGCATGATAACTGTACATTCTCAAAAATCATCAAATGAACAAGTTTGGATAATGGATTCTGAAAAAGCAATAAATGTAGAAAAATATCAGATTTTTATTCAAAGAGGAAAACGTAATCTATATACAGAAAGACCCTTTAATAAATTTAGATACACAATTGATACAGCATGCCCATGGAAACAAGATTTAGAGGAAAGTTTTCGCGAAATCCTTAAACCCAACACTACCTATGGTATATATTGTGAACCCAAAACAGAAAATTTTAGACCAATATTTGAAGGTATATTTTCAACAATTTCAAAATTAATACAAGAAAAATTCCCAACTATAAAATTAAAAAGATATAAAAGAAAAATAATAGATGTCACGGATGAAGAACAACAGTTGGACCTTATAGACCAACATCATGTAGGAAAAACGATACACAGAGGAATCATAGAAACTTATGATAGAATAAGAAGAACACATTATTTCCCAAAAATGAGAGATATAATTACAGACTTCATAAATAAATGCGAAATTTGTAGAAAAACTAAGTATGACAGACATCCTATTAAAACAAAATTTAGTCAAACACCAACTCCAGAAGCACCGTTTCAAGATTTAATGTTAGACACCTTACATTATGAAAGAAGATATATAGTTACAATAATAGATTCCTTCTCAAAGAAAATTTTTGCTAGAATCATTGATACATTAAACGCGACAAACATATTAAAAATACTAATTGAATATTTAGACACATTTCCAGCGCCAATACGAATAAAGATGGACAATGGAACAGAATATAAAAATCGGTTAATTGAAAATTTTCTTGAAACCAATAACATTGAAGCTTATTATACCACCCCAAATCACTCTAACTCCTTAGGACTCTTAAATAGACATCACTCGACACTCATAGAAATTCTTAGATGTACAAAGGAAAAATTTCCCAACGAAACACTTACGAACCAACTCAGATACGCTATGATAGCACAGAATAACACAATTAATTCTCACTTAAAATTAACACCGAACGAAATTACCTTTGGTTGCACACAACGGACAGAATTACAACAACAAACCATTCTAGAAAAATTAGTTGAACAATATCACGAAAGAAACAAAATATTACATGAAATCATTGCAGACACAATAAACAAAGAAAAGGAAACCAGGACAGAAAAAGTAAATAAAACTAGGGAGGAACCAACTTTTAATGAGGAAACAGTCTATATAAAAACACATAAAACAGGAAAGAATAAAAATCCTTATAAACCAGTTAAAATAACAGTAAAAGATTCAAAAAATAAAATATCTGAAATACACTCTGATAATGTACAACGACCTCGAAAAATTCTTAACAAAAATCCTACAATTGTTGTAGATGATGCTGTACCAGGTCCTTCTCATCTTCCTGACATTACAAACAACGACTAACACCTTGATGATAAAAGACTTAACTACTACCCCTGGAATCACACCAGTTCAACTTCCAGACGCTTACGAAATAAACAAATTCTACACTCTGTACCACTTTATGAATCTTTCTCTTTTACGAAGCGAACTTCAAAACATCCAAGAGATCTTACCTTTATTTAACAAAAGTAAAATTTACCCTTTAATTACTAGCCAAACACAGATTATTGCCAACAAATTGTCACTCATTTCAAACAGAAGGACTAAACGCGGTTTAATAAACGGATTAGGCACAGCTATAGGATGGATTACAGGAAACATGGACGCAGACGACAAACAAGACTATGACAAAATTATAGAAGAACTAGAAAGGAATTCATATCACATACAACACAATGTACACTCAGAAATAGACGCTAACCGACAACTAATTGCATCGTATAAAAATGACATATTGATACTTAATGCGAATTTTGAAAGAATAAAATACTTTACAAAGAAAATGGACAAAGACGAAGTAGAGATACAATTAAACAACCTTTACGTACACTTAAACTACATTTCATCCAGAATAAATGACATTGAACTAACACTAGAATTTTGTAAAATTGGAATAATACATTCTTCACTTTTGGCTCAAATTTTAAATTATATAGACCCCTCTATCAGCTTTGTATCGAATGAAACTGAGGTATTATGGTTATTGGGAAAAATCCATTGCTCTATTTATAGAGATGTAATTCATTTTATTGTAAAATTACCGTTGTCATCTGAAACCTTTTCAACATACTATTTACTGTCCACTCCTGTGCGACATCAAAATTTGACGGTGACAACCCTTTCTGAAACAAATTTTGTTTATGTATTAAACGGCAACAAATATATTGCCAACTGTACTTACATTTTAAGTAATTTTTATTGTACTAATTTTATGGTATATAATACTAACAAATGTGTAAATAATATTTTTAAAGGTAATATTAATAATTGTATAACTTCAACTATTACTAACACTTCATTTATTAAATATATTGAACCTTTAAATTCCTATGTTATATATAATAAAACTATCTTGCATTCTTGTACTTCGACTAACCCTATATTTATACCATTTTCAACGTTAATTAAACTTAATTATACAGAATGCTATAAAGAAATTCCAAAAGTCAGTAAACAAACCATTGATAGTACTGTTTACCCCTTTCAGGCACCCATTCTTGAAATTTCAAAATTTAATATTAGTTTTGATAAATTAGAAATTCCAAACATACCCCCTGTGGTAATGGAATCTTTAGAATTATACTCACCTTCAGTGAAAGATTACATATTATACATATCAAGTATATGTACTTGTCTATTAATTCTAGGTTTTATATATATGTTTAAGAAATTATATTTTGTAAAAAATACAAGTGTCTGCACCACCTCATCACCATCAGTGACATCACCATCAGTGACATCACCACAGATCATCCCACTTCAGATTATCAGCCCTGCTGCTTATGACCCATGGGCTCACCCACTTCGAGCATCCCTGTCGCAGGAGCTCCAGACTTAAGGATGGGAGGAGATAAATCCCTAGCCCTTCCTAGAACCTCTTATCTATCCCTACTCCTATATAAGCAGGTGCTTATCGCCTATCACTACTACTGCTCCTTCGGCTAGACAGTCAGTCCTTTTCTCCAACCTAGTGTGTACACATCCAAAATTCTAAATTGTACCATTTTGTATTTTGAGAGTTAAATAAAAGTTGTTTTTAAAAAGTGACTACTGAAGTTTGTGAACTTAACTCTGGCATCCTCTTTGGTATCGACAACATACCTGAAGTTCCAAGGCATCTTCATCTGTCTGGATGATAATCCCGAAACCTCACTGGCATCCTCGTTGGTCTCGACAACACACTCGAAATTTCAAGGCATCTTCATCGGCCTGGATAACATGGGCGTATATAGAAAATAATTTCGGAGGGGACTGGGAAAATTTCGGGGGGGGGGGCTGAGACCATTTCCGGTGTATGGAATAGTAACTATTTAGATCTTGGAAGAGTTTTAGCCAACTAAAACGCTATTACACCCAAAATAGAATATTTTTTATGAACTAAATGATCTTATTTAATTTATTTTTAAGTGTTTTATACAATTTTTACCGATCAAATCAAAATTTCGGGGGAGGGGGCTGCAGCCCCTCAGCCCCCCTTATTATTATATATCCTCATCGGTCTCGACAACATACCTGAAATTCCAAGGCTTCTTGATCGGTCAGGGGACGAGGTTAGCTCAGTGGTAGAGCACTCGACTTATGTACTGGAGGACCAGGTTCAAAACCCGAGCGCGCACTAAAGATTTTTTCTTCTAGTGCTGCCGTTCGAGGGTTGAATTTGGGGTCCCAGATCGTCCCTAGGCTCACCCAGTCTTTAATTAATTTAATTAATAATGGGTACCTTGGGTGCTAATGACTCTAGCAGTCGAAGCAGCCAAGGGGAAAATCAGGCGGCTGGAGCATAGTGTTGACCACACTATCTCCCTAGTGTGCCGTATGGTCAAGAATCAGATACCTCTACAGTATCTGCCCCTCTGGGCCCTAGTGGCCTGTTACGGGACTGATTTTTTTTTTTCTTGATCGGTCAGGATGACATATCCGAAACCTACCTGGCATCCTCGTGGATCCCAACAACATACCCGAAACTAATAACAGAGACATTGAATCTATGAACCTATTGATTCATTAAGAGCATTTAATGTACTAACATCCCATCCCCTACTAACCCGAATTAGTAAGAAGTCACAGACTCTAAACAGAAACATACTGTCCACCATGCCACGATGAACTCGGGAAAAGTTGCTGATCAACTCGCCAAAAATACCGTAAAACATATAACGTGAGATATACAATCAATAACTAATAACGACTTTATAAAAACTAAAAAGTCCGTCACGCAGGAGCTGCATAACTAAGCACTTTCCTCAGAATTGGGTAGGGTCGAGTGCATTCCTGAATAATTAATTTGCTTAAAATAACCTATATAGATAATTATTTATTTAAATTTTAACGTCCATTTATTATTTACTACGAATTTTAGGACGGGTTATCTATAGGTTACCACCCTTTTCTAGCCAGGATAGGGGTGATGCCTTTTCTTTTTTCGAAAGAAAAGCCACCGCCCCTAGTGGGAATCGAACCCACGACCTTTGATATAGATAATTAAAATAAAAACATTAATAGTTGTGCTCTTTTGCTTTTATGAGCAGCTGTTTCAATTATTAATTTTGTAATTAATTTTTTTCCAGAGTTTTGTGCATGCCTGGTACTACACTACTTATTAATATACAAAGCTTCACATTTTATCTATTGTTCTTGATGAGTTTCGCGAACCTACGTTTGGCGGAAGAATTCAATTCAAACATAATACAAAGTAACAACTCCTCCCCTTCCAATAGACCGATTTAGTTCGTTTTCACAACACTTCTTTCTTATTAGATATCCAGGACGTGTACAGAGTTTCGTAACAATACAACAGAAATTACGACCGGTATAAGGAAATTAGTAATTTCTGTCCGGAGTAAACCCTCCCTTCTAGTCAACCGATTTAGTTTATTTTTACAACATATTTTTCTCTTCAGTTGAACACAACAAATACCGAGTTTCGTTGAAATATAACAAACATTACGACTGGTATTGGCAAATAACTACTTTGGATCCGGAGTAAACCCCCCCTCCGGATGGACCGATTTTGTTGGTTAAGGAACTCGATCAATCGTTTGATGAGGGAATACTATGTACCAAGTTTCGTGGCGAAAAAACAAAAACTCTGGCCTGTATCGAGTTAACGGACAAATATATAACTATATATATATATATATATATATATATATATATATATATATATATATATATATATATATATAAATTTTAACTGGGGTCATTTTTGGTGTCTACTAGGTAGGATCGATAAAGATTCGAAGAAATTTTTCAAAAATTCTGTCATGAGTGCAACCTCAATAGCTACTCTCCTTCGGAGGAAAGTGCTAAAACCTTACAATAAAACAACGTTGGTACATCATATGGACGCAGTTAGTAATGAATGATCAGTGGACAATAGATCCTGACAAAACTAACGCGAAGTAGTTCTCGCTTGACTTAGGATTATACATGCTAAAATAAGAAATCCTTTTGAAAAGATGAAATGCCATACGAAATAGACCTATATGTAACGCAGAGCTTACTGTTAAACATTTACTGTCATACTCCCAGAGACAAAGAAATTCCAACATTATCCACAACATGCAGGAACTTTACCTTAGCAAGTACATAAACAGAAACCCGTGTCTCATATGTTAGAAACAGGCATGCAAGCCACTTAAACAAGGAAAGATCAAATCGGATAGTGTCCGCACAAAAAATAATTGTTATTCTTTCCCAAAAGAACTCCTTGTAATAAGAGAAATGAGCCGTAAAAATCCTGGGGCCCGATTTGAACTTATTGGCCCAAGTGTGCGGAGGTGGAAACCCCCTTGCCTGAGTGGCCTACTCATACGCGTGGTCTCAGCGGACAAGCGATAGCTTGGTGCTCAAAACCTTAGCAATCTATGGCCTTAGAAAGGAATGAAATAAACTTAGTGTCATTTGGAACATAAACAATAATTGCTTTATTTTCCTCTTTTTGAAGAATGTAAAAACGTTTAAAAATGTAAAATTAAATCCGAGAAGCAAGATTTTAGGCACGATAACAGAAAACTGTCAGTATCCTAAGCGGAAAATATTTCTTCCGCCTTAAAGTTTGCTCTAGGAAAACACTGTTACAAATCAGTTTCTTATTTTCTTACCTTGTTTTAATAAAATACTCATTTTACTGTTAAATGGAATTAAACAAAATAAACAATTAAAAACTGAGGTAAACAGAGACAAAAACCGTTCAAAAGAAAATATTCGGTAAGTTTTTTGTTTTATGGCGTATCAACTATTAAACTATTTATGCCGGGCTATCTACAGGTTGCCACCCTTTTATAATGCCTACGACACGGGGTTGGTCACCCACTCATTCAACGCGACTATGGCCATAGGCTGTTCGGTAAGTCTACAAAATTTTCAGAGGCCCTTAACACTCTCGGTGCTGACGTCATTTTCTGGGAATACCCAGCGTACTGATGAATTTTTTTGTTGAATTTTTCATGGATACATTTTTTTTAATCATGCCTGATGTGTTTAATAGTAATGCAACAAAGAAAACTAGCCGGAATTGCATTTTCGGAAGTGTCCTTGGAGGGACATCAGTACGCGAGGAATTCCAGCTGCTTTGCGGGCTAGTATCAATAGACGCCCATTAGTCAGACACGCTACACCTACACCTAATGTTTATTTATTTTAAAAGAAAACTCAATAATTTTTGACAATTTTTATTAGAATAACAAATAACAATAACCAATCATATATAATTATTGGTTTAAATATTATTTTGTTGGACGTTTTCAATTATTTTAACATTAACGTTGAACACCATTTGCAAATATAATTATTTTAATTGTTATTTTAAATTTGTGGGATTCAGCTGAATTATATTGGTATGAGATCAGTGAAAAGTGTGGATTTTCTTCAGTTGCTTCTGGCCCAAAAATTTCATTCTCACGTCTTCGTAGTCGAAGTCCGAGTCTGATTCAAGTTCATCGGCCGATACTTCTTCCAGCAGTTTGTAGACATCCTCAGATGTCAAATTGGAAATAAAATATTTCTCTACGCTTTCCTTGTTACCCGCAGACGTATCTGTGATATAAAAAAAATAATTATTAGGGAAATGTAAAAAAAAAAAAAAAAAAAAAATCAGATCAATCAAAAAGAATCTTTATCAATTTTCCTTTTCTTCCCACCAGCAGATAACGACGAAACGGGTGATGCCATTTTGTTTTTGTTTTTTAATCCTAAAAAATAAAGTAAAACATATTTTTTTGTAATTAATTAATTATTAAACATAAATAAATATTAAATGGAGGGGATGCAATAATAAATAAATAATTTAACATAATAAAACAGCGATGGCTTTTCTTTAGATAAAACAAAAGGCATCAGCCCTATCCTGGCTAGAAAAAGGTGGTAACCTATAGATATCCCGTCCTAAAATTCATATTAATAATAAATGAACGTTAAAATTTAACTTATTTTAAAATTTTAATTTTAATAATAATAATAATTTACAACAATAAATGTGATAAATAAAAAGCAAAAATTACCCTGTAACTACCAAATTTCGATGCCAAACGATAATATTTTTAAAAATATCCTTCGTTGCCAATCAATATCTGCAACAACAATTTAACAATTTAGTGAATTGTATTTAAATATATTAAATCAGGAAGTAAATATCCATTATATAATAAATTGTACTTACTTATAAACAATTTATCGAAGAAAAAGTTTAAAAATTCATAAAAACTCTTCCGGTCAGCCAATTTGAAAACGGATAACACTGCTAGAAAGCCCAAACAATACTGAAGACAACTGCGTTTACCTGGAGTCGTAAAAGTGAACCCCCTCCATTTGCAAGCCTTTTGAACCTCAATTGAAAAGTAACGGACTGTCCTTCCCAAAGGACTTCAGCAAGAGAGTGTTAAGTTGACAGCAAGTATAAAGGATCCTTAAACACACTTACAAAGGATCTCACAGGGATTACAAAGGATGGTTGACTCCAGACCCTCTGAGAGGGTGGCAAGAAGGACAATTGGGCATATGGTTCCAGGGGGCCCGGCATCATTTTTTTACTCACATTATAATTTGAAATTTGGATGTTTAATTTTCTAAATTCTCTATTAAGATAAACTAGCTTTTAAATATTGTCAGTCCAAAAATATGTAGCCCCAGGAATGGACCTGAGACAATATGTGAATTTTCCACTCCTTTCAATTACAATGTATTTAATTTAATTTTCAGAGAAATGTAAGTTTTAAGTAATTCTATTAATAGTTTTTTGGGACCCCCTATTGGTCCACAGACTACTAATCTTATTAGCGGCACTCACTCATAAAGAGGGCCCAGACTGAGGATGGTGTCATTCCCTTACCAACCAGCAAGGATTAATGACAGCCAGATGAAGCCAGACAAGAATCTGACGAAATATCGCACAGAAAGGAGGAGTAAGACCGCTGGACATCTAATGCATTGTTAGTTTATGTAATGAATTTTTGAAGATTAAGATTAATGTGGCCCGGGGTCTCCCAGTGGTCTAGTGGCTAACGCCTTAGTCTCTTGTGCGGGAGATGGTGGGTTTGATTCCAACCGGTGGCAGGAATTTTCTCATCTCACGGCTCGTTGAGAAAATTCCTCACTGCCCCTTGGATGTCAGCACTAATGGCCCAGATGTTGAAAAAAAGATACCAGACCCACAAACCTAACCGGGAATAACATAATGAGGTCGAAGGGTATAGGACAAGGCTCGGAGTATTTAATCTTTTAAACTTTACTGAGAGATAATTTCCACTTATTAGCAAACGTTTAAAAATTCTTTTGCGCGTGATAAATGCCAAAACACGTCGCGGCATACAAGCATGTATCACATTCCTTACAGAAGTATTTGGTTTGCGACCTTTTTTGTTTCTTTCTACACACATTTTGACATTTTAATAAAGCACTACACTGTTCAAAGCCAGACAGTAGACTGAAGGGACCTACAAGGCAGGGTTGAATAGATGCAGCAGGTAGAAAAGGGTTTAGAAAAAAAGGTGTGAAAAGGGTAGCAATACTTTAGCTTGTGATAAGAACCACTAGAAGATGGCTCTAGGAATAGAGCTACGAAAGTAGCTCACGGTCTAGAAACATTGTACAAGCCGAGCTACTATAATAGCTCATGGTCCGGGAAGCCAGCCTCTCACTGAGCTAATATAGTAGCTTACGCTCAGGGGATCCAGCCTCTCACTGAGCTATTATAGTAGCTTACGGTCTGGGGAGCCCGCCTGTCACCGAGCTATAATAGCAACTCCTGGTCCGGGGAGCCAGCCTCTCACTGAGCTATTATAGTAGCTTACGCTCAGGGGAGCCAGCCTCTCACTGAGCTATTATAGTAGCTTACGGTCTGGGGAGCCCGCCTGTCACCGAGCTATACTAGTAACTCCTGGTACGGGGAGCCAGCCTCTCACTGAGCTATTATAGTAACTTACGGTCTGGGGAGCCCGCCTGTCACCGAGCTATACTAGTAACTCCTGGTACGGGGAGCCAGCCTCTCACTGAGCTATTATAGTAGCTTACAGTCTGGGGAGCCCGCCTGTCACCGAGCTATACTAGTAACTCCTGGTACGGGGAGCCAGCCTCTCACTGAGCTATAATAGTAACTCATGGTCCGGGGAGCCCACCTGTTACTGAGCTATTATAGTAGCTTACGGTCCGGGGAGCCCGCCTGTCATCGGGCTATTATAGAAGCTCACGGTCGCTAAAGAGTGTGAATGCGCCAAAATTCGCTAAATGGTTAAAGAAACATTGACAAATATTAATATCATTTTTAAAAACATTCTATGATGAATTATATTCTCAAATAGTATATCTAAACACATTTTATTGGCAATTTGTTTTTTTTTTTTAAGTAGGTTCTAACATAAACAAAATTTAACTGAGGAAAAAACAGAAAAATAATACATTAGTAAAAGTTATTTCTTTATTCTTTACATTTCTTAACTTTATTGCTATTAAAACAAGAACATTTGTTACAGTAAATAATAAATTATTTTATATCTATAACAATATTTTCAAAAACTTTTAATATATGTGTATATGTATAATATTGTACATGCATTTAAACATATACACACATATCATTATAAATATTTAAGAGTGGATTGTACAGTCATTTTAGGTAATTATTTCATGAGATATGAGCTCTATTTAATAGACACAATGTACATATTTATATATGTATATATTTATATATATATATATACTTTTTCTTTTATATATATACTCTTTAAGGTGAACTTAGTATAAAGAAAAATAAATAATTTAACTAAACATTTGATTTATTTCCTAAATCATGGCTGCACTCATAGTAAAAATAATTGAAAGGTTTACATATATGTAAGAAACTACAATATCAAATATCAGATAATATCACTTGTTTTAGGGACAATATACGAACAAACAAATATTATAGAGGTGGAAATAAAAAAGAAGTAGTCCTTTGTTTCAACGGATTAGCTGGTCTTTATGGGCTGAGAAGTACTGCTTTGACTCGGTTCAAATTAAAATTAAGTTTGAAAAAAAAAAAAAAAAAAAAGAAAAAAGGTTTAGAGTAATACAATGCAGAATATAATCAGGAATAGAAACTAATAATACACAGGAGGTTTACAGAGACAAAACACTCAACAATTTTTTTCATTACTCTTTTAAATTTTTTACTTAAAATATTGGCCCCTACATTGAAACAATGAGACTTCGTCCCAGCTACATGTGTCACTATGTACATGGTAAATATTTGTCAACGAAATCACTTCGTAGCGTACACATGAAATAAAATCCTCACATAAAAACTCATTTAGCCAAATTACATTTGACAATATACTCATTGCTTATAAGTAATAACATCTTTTCATTTATTTATTTTTTTTTTTTTTTTGTAAAACCATGTCATGCTTATAAATATTTTAAAAAACTATTCCCTGAAGAGTACTTCACAACACAATTTACAATACTTCAGACATAACTGATTTAAGTTTCATCTGCAGTATTTACAATTATTATTCCTAGATTATAAAATTCTATAGTTGAAAAAACTTTAATTAACTATCCTGGAAAATAAATTATGGAAGAGGCATTATTAAAGGAAAGAAATTTGACAGTTGGTGTTAACTTTAAATGTATTTAATTAATATATGACCTATCTGTATGATATGAATAATGTTTGTTATACCAAATGAAAGCAGTTACTTCAATCTTAATGTCTGTAATGCGTTATTTCTTAAGAATTGTTTAAAACTCCTGAAAACATTATTGAATACTTCAAACATCAAACAATTTTTTTTTTTTTTTTTTTACATTTGTCACCACTGTATGATTTTTATGAGTATTAAATTTAAATTTTAAACAGATGTTATAATGATGATACGTCTACTTCATATAATTCATTTAAAATTATTACCTACCTATACCTTTCATTTGATTGCTATTTATGTATTTTTTACTTTAAAAAATGCAAAATTTTGTTTATACTTTTCTCAAATTAAATTACTAAAATACAAAATTGGCCCAATCATTCCGAGATCTTGAGTAGATAGAAATGTTCATTTAAGAGCCATATATCAAGAAATACCAATCATGATCCAATATTTGCCGACACTTTTCACTACATCACAGATACACATTAAATACTCCAAACGTTACAATCTTCAAACTTTAACCACTGTGAATAATGTATAGGCCATATGTTAATTACAATCCACCTTTTATTAAAAATCTTTCATATACAAGGATAAAATTAATTTTAATCATTGTCCGTTATCACATCACATTTAGAGTGGTTTGAGTCCTTAACAGAAGGCTTTAGTTAATTCTCAACAGTTAATTTATTTATTAATGTTTATTTTTTTTCGTTTTAAAAAAACTATTATCCAATAATGAAATGGAATTTTTTCGAGTGAACATGGGTTAAAGGTCGAAAGGCTCCTTGGCTAGAGAGACGAGGCTGCTGGCGCGTCAGTAGACCCATGAAACGGGGATCCACTGGGGTGTCGAGTGAACCCTTTCGATTGCTCGTTCCAGCGCAGCAATTGTCTCGTCTATGTCGTTGTTGATGATTGTTAGATCGAAATAATGTCCATATGCCTGCCTTAGAAGTTCTGATTCCTTCGCTAACCTCTCTAAGCTTCCATCAAACTGAAACAACATGTAGTTTTAATAAAATATCATTTATTTAATAGAGGAGTAAGTAAAAATTAATAGAAAAAAAATCAAAAACTATACAAAGCTACCGAGTCTCCCCATGGTCTAGTGGCTAATGCCTTAGATTCTCATGCGGGAGATGGTGGGTTCGAGTCCAATCGGCAGCAGGAATTTTCTCATCTCACGACTCGCTGAGAAAATTCCTTGCTGCACTAGGATGCTGGTGCGCCGTAAAAAAACAACAACAACAAACAGACACTTTTTTGTGAAACTTTTTTTTCCAGTTTACTCATCGCTAAAGGATACTTTGCTAAGATGGTCATCCTAAATCTTCGCCTAAAGATGTGTGATTGGAAACTAATCACACATCTTCTTATAGAAGACAATTTTTATTTATTTTTTGTATTGCTGCTTACGTTTTTTCCCTCATTATGTCATTTATAATTATGATGGATATATATTTTCTATCATTTTTGTATGTACATATTCTGCTGTATTCCTTTTGTATTTTATTTGTACAATAAACATCTTTATTCATTAATTTAAGCGGGTGCTCATAAATAAAAAAAAAAAAAAAAGAAATCACTCATTCAAATTTATTATAGTAAATAATATTAAAGAACTTACATCCGCAAGGTTATTAAGGTGTGGTGCAGCAATGAAGACCACATAAGGGGCAAATTCTGCCGTCCTTAGCATTTTCAAAGCTTGTGGTTCCACATCTAGAATAGCAACACGACCTTCTCCATGGATTTTCCTAATTGTTTCCAGTTTAGTGCCATACATAGCTTCTTCATGGCTTCCTGTAGACAAATAAAAAAAAACAAAAAAAAAAAAAACAACCAATTAGAAATTGAAGAAAACAGACAGAAAATTCTTCTAAGGATCGAAACCAACACTTACAACTTTTAAACACCGATTTCTCTGGCTGAGATTGCTCTATCAAATATTAAATGAGTCTCTTTTGTAGGAGGTTTAGTAGGCTTTGGAATGGTTACTTTCCAGTGATAATTTTTTAACTGTTTTTGAAACATTTACAAAAATATACAAAAGTCTCAAAAATGGTCATCAATTTAATTTTTTTTTTTCTAATACTTCCATAACAACAAACTAAACAAAAAATGTTATATATTAGTGTTTGGGATTTTTGTATATTTTCTAAAATATCTCAAAATCATTGGAAAGTAATCAATCGAAAGCCTAATAAATTTCTCATTAAAAAGATTCTGGTTAACATACGACCACCTCGGTCAGAGAAAATGCTCTTCTTAAAGCAGGCCATTCACGTTCCCATTTGCAGTAGGACCTAATAAGACTATTTATTAGTTGGATAGACGACTCCACTCAAGCTCCAACTTGCGATCCAACTTTAGTCCTAGATGCCCAAAGGACAAGCACTGACTGAGCTAAGTTGGACGACTTTGATCCGACCCCCCCCCCCCACTCACGCTCCAAGTATGTCACCAGTCAGATTTTGGACCTTCGAGTCGTCCCTCTAAATGTTCCGACTCGTCCAACTAGACTTCCAACAATTCAACAAGCCCATTCACGATCCGACTTGTTGTCCAACTTCGGAAGTTGGGCTAGAAGTCGTACTGCAAATCGGACGTGAATGGCCTTCTTAAAGCACATCAGGGTAAACAATTGAATGGAAACTCATTAAGATAAAACATTAAGGTAAAGTACCTCATCAAATTAAACATTTTGACAGCAACTAGACTTGGAACTAATTGAAATAATGAGGATGTGGATAATGTATTTTAATTTAGTTACCGTATTCCAAATATTCATTCGCTGCTATGTCTGCCATCATCTCATCATTTGAAACAAAATAATAATTACGCCCATTTTCTTCATCGCTCCTCGGCTGCCTCGTCGTATCTGTCAACAAATTGTTTTTTTTTTTAATACATTTCATGACAAACATTCTATTTAAAATAAAAAAAAGTATATATATTCATTTATAGATAGTTATAAGACTTACGAGGAATTGGATAAGCATATTTATCAGGATGCTTTGCTATTAATGTATTTTTTATATGACGTCTACCTACTCCATGTGCACCAAGAAGAACAAGGGTTTTCCTTAAAAAAGCTGAAAAAAAAAAAATATAAAAATAAGTAAAATTAAATAAATTAAAATTAAGTTGGTTAGTTCTGTAGAAAGGCCAACATTAAAAAAAAATGCCTTCTGTTATAAAAATTTGTTCTATAAAAACTATAAAGATTACCAATTATAGATAATTAACTACACTATTATTTCACATATTTTAAAATGTATAATTTATGAAAATCTGTAGCATTCATGAAGTTCTGTAGCATGAAGCGATTATAAAACCAAATTTCTCATCATTATCTGAGAGAATTATGTAATCAAAACATTTAACTTAAAGGGTTACACCACCTTGAGATTATCAAAAAATTGTTCTTGAATCTAATTTTTGCAATGTGGCATATAAGAAATCTCAAGATTTAATCAATCGGTTAGTTAAAAATTTACACCACATGTTCTTTATAAGGGCATTCTTCCTATGGCAGGATGGTTAGTATGCCACACTCCAATGAAGGAGATGCAGGTTACAAACTCGCATGAGGCAGGTTAGGTTTTTTCAGCGATGGGATAGCTGAAGAAATTCCCTGCTCCACCATGGATGTTTAGGAAGGTTGGGAACCTCTAAATAGGCTTCAATAATGGCCTTGAGTAGGAAATGGGCCATAAAAAAAAAATAATAATAATTGGAATAACATTACCTAAAACAAGATATACGAACAATTTCTTTTGTTATAGAAACGACAATTATTTGGGGGAAAATCTCTAATTTCATAAAGATTTTGAGTTTATAAATGCTAAAACTTAGGCAGATGGCATCCATTAAAGAAAGAGCCAAGTCATAAATAATACAAACTGCAAATTTTAACAAAATGAGATATTTAGTAAATCAATTTTAAAAAAGTAGTTTTGAGAATCTAAGTTTAAAATATCCTTTAAAGTATAAACAATTTATCTAGAAAAAATCAATTATTTGAAAATTTCAAAATAGTATAAGCCAATTGAGGTGTCGGCTTTCAAAAAAGGATATGTCCAAATCGTAAAACTATTCAGGAGACACAAAAAATGCCTAAGCTTGTATAGTGACTTTAGGAAATTAATATTTTCAAGGCCACACTAACATTCATTTCCTTATTTTTGATGAGATTTAATGAATTTCCAAAACAAAAGTTTTTGCTGTGAGGAAAAACAAATTTTTTAGGAAAGAAATTAATTTGATGACAAAATGGACTTAACCATTTTGAAAGTCCTCGCCTCAATTATAATATTATTTATTTTATTAATAGAACTGGTATTTTTAAAGTTGGTATTTCAATGAATATAGTACTATATGCATTTATTCACAGCCTTGCGAATGGACATAAATTACTAAAATGTTTGAAAAAAATAGAGAATTTTTGAGTAACTTCTTGAAAATAATTTTTATCTATGATCTTTATTTAAAGTTCATAATCAAGCAAAAAAAAGTTGAATATCAATTCCATAATTAATTTATACGAGGGTGAACGTAAATGTATAACAAAGGTCTGCAAAACAAGAAAGCTGCATGAGATTTTTTTTAGTTTCCCATGGATTTTTGCATGCTGAAAACGAACAAAAATATTCAAAAAAATTTCATATTAGCAAAACTTTTTTTTTAATACCTATCGCTTCTGTTGCTATTTAGCATTTAAACTCCAGTTCGGTAGTCAATTTTATGAATATAAGGGAGAAGGGGAGGGATAGGATTGAAGAAGGAGATGTGTAAGGATGCACAAAATCATGTCAGAATGATTTTTTTCAAGCTTTTTGTGTTAAATTGAAAACAAAGACTTATTTTTATTTCTATTTTGTACGTAATTAAAATTATAGTGTTTTTTTACATTTTGTGTGCCCATTCCTCATATTTTACAGGCAAACGGAATGTGATGTGCTAAAATGGCAGTCATTTTTGGATTCAGCACACCAAAAAACAAACTTCAGCTAAGAGATTCCAAGCAGCCAATCAAAACAAATTGTTTGCTGTTCTGTGTAATCAATTTGTACAGATTGTTTCTGAAATTGTACATATCGTCGAAAGAAA
Source organism: Gonocerus acuteangulatus (assembly GCA_946811695.1). NCBI lineage: Eukaryota > Metazoa > Arthropoda > Insecta > Hemiptera > Coreidae > Gonocerus > Gonocerus acuteangulatus. Next base: position 59,344,163 of record OX328131.1, read on the forward strand.
TGCAAAATATTATAGGTATACTTAAATACATTACTTTGCTTTTGGACAATCAAATAGTTGGCAGATTTGACCTCTTGACAGTGGTTACTTTCCCTTTCACTGGGTGAACTTAGATTAGAGAGTTTGTTGTCCATCGGTCCAACAGCAATCAGTATAGATTGAAAACGAAAAGTGAGTTTTTTCACATTCGATATTTTGCATTTGTATCGACGATATGTAATCAGTGATTTTAACAAACACAAAATAATGAAACTTACATGGCAGTTTAACTACTTCTTCATAAGTGACCAAATCCAGCTGGTCAAATACTGCGTTATGTTTAGCTAAATATTTATCCTTGTACTGTTTCTTCTTGCGACCAAAGATTGAGCAATTGACTGAAAATAAAAATAGAATAGTTAGACAAAATGCAGAAACAGGAAGAGATTAATATGACTCCTCAGAAATTGTAACCTTTACATGTCAATAACATGGACATTATATCCTATTCAGGCTAATAACACAGATATTATAACCTGCAATGTAAATTACATGGATATTATAGCTTGCAATGTAAATTACATGGATATAATAATGTTTACAGGTCAATAACATGGACATTATATTCTTTTCAGGCCAATAACACAGCCACTATAGCCCACAATGTAAATAACATGGATATTATAATCTTTACAGGTCAATAACATGATCATTATAACCTTTTAGGCCAATAACACAGATATTATAAGCCGCAATGTAAATTACATGTATATAATAATGTTTACAGGTCAATAACATGGACATTATATCCTTTTCAGGCCAATAACACAGCAACTATAACCCGCAATGTAAATTACATGGATATTATTATCTTTATAGGTCAATAACATGGACATTATAACGCGCAATGTAAATTACATGGATATTATAACCTGCAATGTAGATTACATGGACATTATATCCTGCAACGTGAATTACACAGACATTATAACCTGCAAAGTAAATTACATAGACATCGAAGACAATTTTAAAAAATAAGAGGAAAATATTCAATAAAAAAAAAATATGCACACTTTGTACTTTCATTTCAAAGAGAATGTAAATACTAAGCTAAACATTAGCTCACCAAAATATTCACAAAAGTCAAACAAAAATTAGGGGATGAAAAAGAGCACATTGTTATTAGAGTAACATATTATTGAAATACAGAATTACTAAGTTGCCACCCTGTATTATTATTGCTTCTTTTTGCGTATACCTTAGCCAAGGGTGAGGTTAGCTCAGTGGTAGAGCACTCTACTAATATGCTGGAGGACCTGAGTTCAAAGCTCGAGTGCACCAAACATTTCATCTTCTGATGTCTTTCGTTCATGAGTTGGATTCGGGGTCCCAGACCATCCCTAGGCCAACACAGCCTTTAATTAATTTATTAATGGGTACCTGCAAAGGGGAAAATCAGGTGGCCGGAACACAGTACTGACCACACTATCGCCCTAGTGTGCCGTATGGTCAAGAATCAGATACCTCGTGGGCCGTTACGGGACTGATTTTTTTTTTTATCTAAGAAACTTGATAAATTTAGTTTTCACCAGAATTTAATACTATCATAAAATAGTTTAGTACTCCTTACAAATATATCACTTTTTTGTGTGACTACAACCTCTCATCAAACGTTCGAAAAGATGATTTTAATGACTGATGATTCCAATCACAGTTGCAATGATGTAAGTTTGCCAAGGTAAATGTCTTTAATAATGATGTAATATTGGGTTGTCCAAAAAGCCTGTATAGATTTTTAAATAAAAATTTCTTCATAATTCAGCTTATAACTTATACAAAGGCTATTTCTGTGTATTTACCTTTAATCCAAAACAAAAATAGCCTTTGCATTCATTATAAGTTGAAGGAATTAAGATAAAACCTTATTTCAAAATCTCTACAAACTTTCTGTGCAACCCAGAAACATATCTTTCACAATGAGAAAAACAAAACGATCTAAAAATGTGTATTTTTAATTACATAATCCAAATACTTTATCAATTTATTGGCCTATATCCATGAAAAAATATTAGAATGCTTCTAATACAAGAAGATCAACTTATTTTTTTTAAGCAGAAAGACTTTGATTATCGGAGCTTTGACTGGCCGTGGTTTTTGGAGAAATATACAAATTCTCTAAGCAAAAAGTCATTCTAAATTTAGAAACTTGTGTGAAATTTGGGGGACCAATAACAAATTTTGCAGGATTTAAAATGGGAAACCAATAAAAAAATTATTAGCAATGATAAAATAGGAATAAATATTAGCAATAGTAAAAGTTTTTGTAGGGAACGTTTCTGAATAGTCTTTGAATGTAAGAGGATGAGGAATCAATAATTTGTATGCTACCATATTTAGATCATAAAAATGCTTACACTATAATATTTTTGTAGAGGACTTGCAAAGGAGAACATTGGGTGGCGAGAGCATAGTATTGACCACAATATCTCCCTAGTGTGCTGTATGGTCAAGAATCAGATACCTCTACAGTACCTGCCCCACCCTTGTGTCCTGTCACGGAAATGATGACTTGCTATTTAATATTTACTGACCTGCTTTTAAAGGATTTATTTCTTAGTTTTTCTTTATGAGCACACTGAGGGGTTGAGAATTGATATGGTGTAAGTCAAGATTTTGTTGAGTTGTCACGAATTAGCCAACTATTATAACATAGAATTGATTTATCTACTCAGGAATGAAGTAAAAAAAAAGCAAAATGCACACTCTAACAAAACAAAGGAATCCTTATAAACAAAAGGAGACCGTAATTACACAGATTTCAATAGTTACAATCATCTGGGGTAATTTCGGACACATTTTCAAGGATTACTCATTTTAACAAAAGACAGACTTTTTATAAAATCTGTAAAGATAAATGAGAACCCTTAACCTTCCTCTATCAAATAGTGTATTTTGTTTTTTGAATATCTCAAAATTTTCATTTTTTTTATTGCTAAAAGGTGTCCAAACTCACCCCTATGGGATCCCGTGTTTGATTGCCTCTAGTTTGTGTTAAAATTTAAAATTAAACTATAGTTGAGGTGAGTTCGGTCATGATGAACGATGTTCTCACGAGGAATATTTTTTAGAATAACAAAATATTCTTTAACTTTTTTCTTATCAACTTTTTCTCTACACCTTTTGATGTTTTGTGCAAGGCGTTCCGTTAATGGCTGACTCCTTTTCATAAAGCCATAAAACCATTCCAATCCGGGCTTGTTGTCTTTAAATACTGCGATTTTTTTCCTGGCCTATCCAAATATGTTTTTACCATTTACAATCGAGTTAATGGAAAGTCCTATCCAGCAGCAGTTAAAATTCCCTGTGCTATTTCTTTTTCTTCTTTTTGTTTGTTGTCTAAATTTTGTTTGGCTACCACTTTTTATAGTGAGCATTCCTCTAACTTTATCATTTGAAGTCGATTCAGGAATTTTTTAGTACTCCGTACTTTTGGTAAGAAAAAAACAGTTTTATTTAACATTTAAATTGGTTTATGTCATTTAGGATCTTGGTGATTCATTTTAGTTTCAAATATAAACTTAATATTTTGATAACAAAATTTTATGCTACTAATCCAGCACAGTAAAATATAATTTTTATGACAACAGAATTGCAAGCATTCTCAAAAGCTTTGTCATGAAAATTTGGGTCAAACTGACTTATACCACTTGAATTCTCAAACTGTTAGTTGATAATGACAGCTGGATGACCAATAGATTTCTTTTGAATATTTTTAGGTCAGTCCTAATAAAATTATTATTTAAAAAAAAAAAAGGAAATGTTGCTCTTGGGGTTTCTACAAATTTTTGAAATAAATTTAGATTCTCCAGCTTCCTGAATTTCTGAAAATAATTTTCATGATAAAGAGAAAAAAAATACGCTTATGTAAGTCTACAATATTATTTTAAATCATGCTCAATATCTGTACAAATATTTTAAGATCATTGCAAAAATAGTGAAAAGGAGTGTTCAGTGACAGTAAGACGAATCAGTGCTTTCACGTTGAAATCTATAGTTGTTTATTTTTGCTGGGGCTGTGATAGAGAAAAAAGAAGATTCTCTACGAAAAGCTAGTCTTTTCCCACTAACTGTAAACACAATTTTGGCTGATCATGCATTTCAAAGATGTGGTAGACCCAGAGTGAAATCAACTCAGCGTTTTCACACTATTAATGTGAAAACAAAATGATGTAGAAATAAATAAAATGAAGAGCTGACGAAGACAAGAGAAATTTCACTGAGGTAGATGCAAATCTGTGTTTCTTTAAAAGAAATTACAACTTGGACATAAAATATAACTGAATATAAAGGTTTGGTCATATTTACAGTATTCCCTTATTAGCATTTGTAAGCAAGAACAAATGGCAGTTTAATTAAAATGCAACTACATAAGCAAACTACTTCAAATTATGTAATGAAAGTGCATCTACGAGAAAAGAAAAAATTCCCAACCTTATTTTTTTGAATGCATTATTCTAGACATATAAAAATATTTTTTCAGTAGTAGCTACTATCTTCCCAAATAAGATATAAAAATCTATTTACATAAGAAAAAAGATCAAGGCCTACCCACCTGGCATTTACAAACAAATTTAAGTGAATAAATGGAACGTGCATCAGAAAATATTTGGTTCCAATAATAAAAATTATTAAGAATACATACTTTTTCAGCTATAAAAAAATTTAACCTTCAAAAAATAGAAAATATCACTATGATAATGAAATGAAAGAGAGAAAGAAATGTCAAAAAAAAATAAATAAATAAAAAAAATAAAGATTTTAAAATTTTGTGAATTGCAATGAGCAATAATCTAAAGTTTTCTTAATAAAAATTATTATTGAGGACTTTGGCCACATAAATAGGGTGTAATTAAAATAGTCTTTGGGCAGCATTTATAATTAACACTGAGTTTGAATGTTATCTCTATTTCATTCGTTTTTAATGATATTGTTATAACAAATTACAATTAATATCAATAAGATAACTAATAAACAACGAAAATAATAATAAAAATAATAAAATAATTAAATAATAAATACGATAATTTTTTTCCAAAACGTGGTCCATGATTTCTTAATGGAAGAAAAGTGGGAATTGAACCGACAACCCTAGTTACGGAGGGTTCATGCCTTAACCATTGGCCTTCAACACTCAAGTATGATTATTTTAATAATTGAGTCCACTATTAAAACAAATATATAAGAGATAAACATCTTAAATTTATAGAAGTCTCTGCCTTGCTGAGGAATGTGCTAAAATTGCCGCAAATCCTGTGTGACGTTTTTGTATTGTGAATGTCCATTAGAAGGGGCTTAGGACCGATGACTTAGAAAAAAATGGCCATCAGGACCCAAGTCTTCCTTTTGTATAGCTATTTCGGCAAACATATTGTAAGGCCCCGTTTTCCCTTTGGCCTTGTTAAGTGAATAAGGATGAGAGAAAAGGTTGGCTGTCCATCTCTAGAGATGTGAGAACCACGAATCCGCCAACGTTGCGTCTGGGATGTTGGCACTGCACGTGGCTGATTCGTAAGATTCCTGGAAGATCTAAGACCTGACAAGAGTTTCTAGTTCAATCACCTGCAAAAGCAGGAGTGGGGTACAAGGGGTTTAAAAAGAGCTGGCTTACCTCCGACCGGGGAGAGTTTGCATCCGTTCCTGAGACTTCGGCCCAGATGCTGTTCAGAGGTAGGCCAGTTCCAAATTCTCTATAATCTCCCCAAATGATATTTGATAACTCTTATCTAGCTGTTTCTCTCTCAATCAACCTTTTCTCTCATCGTAGCGATGTTTTATGACATTTATGTATGTAATAGTGACCTCAGTGTAAATTATAGTTTTGAAAGGAATTTCCGCTTCTCTGAAATATTTCCCCATTATCTATTCCTTTAAATCCCGTCCTTGCTAACCAGGCCCTTACAATTGGTGTCAGGTTACCGGGTATTATTTAAATGACCAGCTGCAAGCGGGCATTAAATAAGAACCCTGCTCTCGAGATAGGCCGGCGGCTATACTGCTGACGCTGATAGGACAATTCCTCGAACTGATATCTCGGGGCTGGGCAGTTGTTCATCCAATGTCATCATGTTTCCTGGTTTAAGGACCACCAAATACGGATATTTGGTGGTTAGCCCCGTTAGAGAGTAAAGTAATCCCTATTCGTAACCGTAACGTGTTGGGGTTCATTGGAAACGTTAAAAATAGAGCTATACGATGGTGGTAACGGAACAGCAGTTTGCCGATCTGAAAACGGCATTGGATCAGGCGTTGGCTGCAAATGAGCAGTTTAGGGAAGAATTCGAGAGGACAAGGCATGAGGGTAAGCAAGGAAAGAGGGATCTTTCTCTTCAGGGAATGGTCGGTCCTTGGTCCGGTGACGATTCTGGGGTCCCAATCCAAGATTATCTCAATGGATTTGAGTTAGTGGCATCTAGTGGAAACTGGGAAGATCGTGATAAATCCCTTGTGTTAAGGATGAGACTAAAAGGAATGGCTGCTAAATTTTTAGCCAGCAGATCGGATCTCAAGGGGCCCAATGTAAAATATTCCACCATTCGCGATGCACTTCTAGACCGCTTTAAAGCGACTATGCAACCTGAGCAGTTTCTCCTTCAGCTTAGTTCAATGAAACAAGAGCGTGGGGAGGATGTGAGAATGTTCGGAGATCGTTGTCGGGAGTTGGGTGAAAGAGCTTTCTCAGGCGAGGGATCGAAAGATGAAGTTATAGGGGCTCGCAAACAACTGGATAAAGTCGTCCTTACATCGTACTTAAATGGGCTTGGAGGAGAGATTGGGAGGTGGACGAGACTTGCGTTCCCAAAGGATTTACAAACCGCGATCGAGAAGGCTAGAGCCGTTGAAACGGAGTTAGGGCGACACGAAAAGGGAATATTTACGGTGGAGACGAGTCCCAAGGATAACGATATTCCCAGTAGCGAGGAAGTTAGACCAATGGTCATTGAAAGGGGTAATACTAGTGGCTGTTATCGCTGTGGGGATACGAATCATTGGGCCAGGGGATGTCGACAAACAGAGAGGGTTAGTGATATTTCTCCTAAAAATAGTACGAAATGTTATAGGTGCGGTCGTCTTGGGCATATAGATCGCCAATGTCTTTCTAAACCCCTCGTAAAAGGAACTTCGCCTAAGAAGGCCCCAAACGCAAACAACTGGGAGGGCCACGGCCCTAAGTCGGCGACCAGGGGATCGCGCTACGAATTACTAGGCATAGGTGGGGGAGGTGAGAAAGGGTTAAAGGTGAGCACCTGGATAAATGGGCGGATTCATAGGATGATAGTAGACACTGGTGCTGAAGTTACTCTAATCAGGTCTCCTGCCTCAGGATCCAAATTAAGACCCGCGACTAGTAAGATTAGGGGGGTAACTGGTGTGGTAATCCCGGTACGCGGTATTCAAACGGTGAATATCGAAGTTAAGGGCCATCGACTGTCCCACGACGTCATAGTGGCTGACGTCTGCTTAGAAGGAGATGGACTATTAGGCTTAGACTTACTAGGGAAATTAGACGCCCATATAGACCTACGTTCGGGATTGTTAGTCACGGGAGCATCGCCTAAAATTGAATCTCTACCTTCCGTTGGTTCGATAACAAAGAGGGATGAGTTAAAAATGTCTGCGAACCGAGAGTGGGTACGTTTCATGAGTAGGACGGCGAGAGAACTAGAAGCCAAGTTTTCAGGTCATATTTTATCCCTCCCAACTAGCGTGAATATAGGAGCTAAGCCGATAGTCAAGGAGGAATCAAGACACCCGGGGAAGAAGGATAACAAAACCAGCTCAGCGCGTCTTTCGCGAGAGGAAACGCTTCCGGCCTTCAGTGAATCTCTATTAGAGATTTCCGTACCAGGGAAACTAGACCAGAAAGCTGTCATAATTGAGCCGTCAAGAGCACTTCCCAATGGGGTTGTAGGAGGGAGATGCATTAACACTCCTCGGGACGGCCGTTCGTGGATGCAGTTCGTCAATTTGACCGCTTCGGCTGTGACATTGCCACGGCTTCTAGTGGTAGGTCTGGTAGAGAGAGATTGGGCGGAAGACGGTGGATCTTGTTCGGAGAGGGAACGCGAGGATGGCTCTAAAACTCCTGTTGGTTTCGCCTCGATCGTTGGCGAGAAATTGGGCCATTTAAGTGGTGGGGAAAGGAGGGATATGGAGTCCTTGTTGTCCAGATATTCAGACATTTTTTGTGAACCGGGTCCCGAAGGTTGCTCCCTGCCTGTTCAGCACCATATTGAAACTGGAGATGCCAGACCTGTGGTGAAACGCCCGTATCGTGTGCCTTTCAGTGAACGGGAGGAAATGGAACGGCAGGTTCAGACGTTGCTTGAACGAGGCGTCATTACGCCGTCTAAAAGTCCTTGGCAAGCACCTGTAATTCTAGTCAAGAAAACTTCCCCAACAGGTGACTTAAAGTATCGATTCTGCACAGATTTCCGTGGCCTCAATGCAGTTACTAAGGTCGATACTTACCCGCTTCCGTTGATACAGGAAACCTTAGAACAATTGGGGAGTAGCCAAATCTTTTCCACAATTGATCTTTCGAGTGGGTACCACCAAATACCGATAGCACCCCAGGATCAGGCCAAAACGGCCTTCACGACTGTAAACGGACACTATGAGTACAAAAAAATGGCTTTCGGCCTTGCGGGGGCACCTGCCACGTTCCAACGGGTCATGGACCAACTTCTTGGCCGACTGAAGGGCACCGGGTGTTTCGTTTACCTCGATGATGTGGTGGTTTATAGCTCATCACTGAGGGAGCACATGCTCCGGTTAGAGGAGTTGTTCGACATATTCAGAGGCGCTAATCTAAAAGTGAACTTGAACAAGTGCGCTTTTGCGGCATCGGAAGTGACCTATCTGGGACACGTAGTTACAGCCGAGGGAGTGAAACCAGATCCTAGAAAATTAGAGGCGATCAAGTCTTTTCCAGCCCCCAGAAATGTGAAGGAGTTGCGAAGTTTTCTAGGGTTGGCAAGCTATTACCGTAAATTCATAAAAGGCTTTGCGGATCTTTCAAGACCGCTGACAGAATTAACTGGCTCACGAGTACGATTCCAGTGGGGCGACAAGCAACGGAAGGCTTTTGAATCGCTAAGAGAAATCCTAAGTTCGGACTCAGTCTTGTGCTATCCGAATTTCAGCGAGCCATTTATATTGTCCACCGACGCATCAGGAGTAGCTCTGGGTGCCATTCTGTCCCAGTACAGAGATGGCGGCGAGAGACCTGTTTGCTACGCTAGTAGGCAGTTGAAGGGTCCAGAACTCAACTACTCGGCAACAGAACGAGAACTGCTAGCGGTGGTTTGGGCAACAAAGCTGTTCCGTTGTTATTTACTAGGGCGAAGGTTTAAACTTGTCACTGACCACTCTGCCTTGAGGTGGATGCTAAGCCTTCGAGACCCGTCCTCACGACTGACCAGGTGGGCCCTTCGGTTAGAGGAGTTCGACTATGAAGTCGAACATCGCCCGGGGAAGAAACATTCTAACGCTGATGCTTTAAGCCGTACCATAGCTGTAGTCACGGGAAATAGGCAGAAAATAACCCGAGGTAAATTGAAGGATGCTCAAAAGGAGGATATGTGGTGTCAAAGAGCCATCAAGAGAGGCACTGTTCATGTACAAACAGATGCCGATGGCCTGCTATATTGGGCCGATGGGGCAACGGATGAGTCGGAATGGAGGCTTATGGTGCCTGAGGGTCTACGAAAAACAATCGTTGAAGAAAATCACTCGAAACCATGGGCTGGGCACCCAGGGGCTGATCGTACGCTCGCGGTAATCAAAAGCTCATATTATTGGCCGGGCATTACTCCCATATTATTCCCCCCGGGCATTATTATGGGGCCACTACAGCTATTACTCCATCATCGGTTGCAATTGCATGTACTTCAGAAATTTGGTAGTAAATTTGGTCATGATATCGGCTTCCCTCCGAGAGGAGTGTCAGTCCAGTTGGCAGAGCCTCTCTTACCTTTCCCAAAATCAGAGTTAACTCTTTAGGACCTAGCATCTCTCTACTCAACTTTCCACTCATCGATGCACCTACTCCATTGTGTAATTTTTGATTATATTTAGGAATTCCGTTACTCTGTTTTCTGGGCTTTTGATAGGACGAGGAAGGTACAGGGAACTATGGAAAAGGGTTTGTAATGTGTTAAAGATTGGTTTAAACTTTTGCTTCCTTTTTCGAAAAATATTCTTGAAAGTTTACAAACCACCCTGCCCAGGCGCGTAACCCACGTCGTTTTAATAGAACACAACTTTTCTATGTCAATAGTCAGAACTCTAGGCTCACCCGCGATGATAGCCCTGAAATAAGATATTCAGGAATCATTTTCAGGCAACTTAGCTCTCCTCCTAAGCGGGTATGGGGACCTACGAGAAAAAGTTAAAGGTTTCCCCTTTGGTGTCCAAGTAGCATCAGGTTTTCCCTTTGGCTGAGTTTGGCCCTCGCTATCCGAACCGCTGGAACTTTCCCCGGAAGTCCCACCTGCCCCAATCCGTCCTTCGTTTCCCACCTCTTGACTATCCCGGGTTCCTTCCCTGTTTTCCTCCTCCCTGTCTTCCTCAGGAGAGGATCTAACGCCTAGAGGGCAGGCAGGGTCATTACACTCGGGTGATCTTCCCGCAGCGACCGGACAGTGTCTGTGAATCTCACTCTGCGTCTCGATTTGGCCCTCGCAAGAGTCGTCTTCTGAGTCATAACAACACCCTGGGTTAATTTCCCATTCCGGCTCCATGACCTCATCTTCCGACCCTTCCACTTCCCGGGTTGCCCCACCTGCCTTCGTCATAACCTTAGGGTGCGAATCCCCTCCTCCCCCCGGGGCCCGTTTTAGCCTATTTATATGAACTACATTCAGAGATCCAGTGGCCAGTCGGATCTCATAGTTCACTCGCGAAAGAACCCTTTCTACTTTGTGTGGGCCTGTCCAGGGACAGTGGAATTTTGGACAATTCCCAGGCTTTACGGCTGGACAATGGAGATAGACCCAATCCCCCACCTCTAGGCGTCGCTCCTTACGCCGGGCATTACAATAATGGGTCCTCATTGCCCAGGCCTTTTCGGCACGACTCAAAGCGTCCTTATAGGCTTCCTTCAGCCGATGCCCTAACTTTTCGACATGGTCCGCTGATTCAGATCCGTCATTGGTTGGACCTACCCAGCAATCAAACGGAGTTACCAATTCTCGCCCAAGCATGAGGTAGTTTGGGGAGTATCCTGTCGACGAATGAGGTATTGCTCGATATGCCATGAGAGCATATGGGACCCACTTATCCCAGTCACGACCGTCTCTTCGCACATATTGGGATATCGAATCGGTAAGAGTTCGATGTAACCTCTCTACCATTCCGTTACATTCCGGATGGTAGGCGGTAGTTTGTAATTTCCTAATCCCCAGAGCTCTACAAACTTGAGTAAACAGTCGAGAAACGAAATTTCTTCCCTGGTCTGTTAACAACCTCCGAGGGACCCCATGTCGAGTGATTATATTCTCGACGAGTGCTACGGCCGTTTCTTCAGCTGTTTGCCCCTTCAGTGGTATTCCCTCCGCATACCGTGTAAAATTGTCAATTACGGTCAAAAGGTAACGATGGCCCCTTTTGGAAGTCGGCAAAGGCCCAAATATGTCTAGCGATACCTGCTCGAAAGGCCCTGTGGCCATATAGGGAGCTTCCAGGGGGACCTTTTGAGATACAGGACTTTTTCTGCTAGCGCACGCGTGACACCGTTCCACAAAGGACTTCACATCCGCCGCCATGCCTTTAAAAACTCCGGATCAGGAGATGGTGCTTTATCAGGTTCTCTCCTTGCCTCTTAAGGAGAATAAAACAGGAAGAATGGTTGCAGCTCAGCCGGAGGGGGCGTTCTTCTTGGAGAGCCACAACGAGAAGGCCTACTCAATTCTTCAGGAGCAGGATATAGCCAGATGTCGTCCCGGGATACCATGGATCTGTCCTGCCGAGTTCAAATTCTTTCACGGACAAACACCATCTTGTATTGTCTCATCGTTTCGCCAGGAGAATACGTCGAAGGAATGGTGCCCGTGGACTTTGGTGAATCCTAGATCTTCACCCACATGGATTTGGGACGAGCACAAGGAGCTATGGTGGTATAGCATGTCTAAGCCCACTCGCCTCCATCTTCAATGCAGAGGGAGTGCTGGAGTAGAATCGCTAGAGCGGGTTCTAGATGGAAGTGGGCAGCTTACCATAGCACCTGGTTGCACAGCTTGGACACCTGATTATCGCCTTTTGCCGATAGCCGACGTTGGGGAATCCTCTCAGGTGGTGCAGTTGCAATGGGTCAACGTTACGATCAAACCACCCTTGGACCTGCCAGTAAAAGAGGATTATGATCCCGCAGTATGGGAGGATACTTTGAAGGAGCTCAAGGAGCTCGAAGAAGCGTCCAATAACTCTTCGGCTGAATGGGGAACATGGAGCGATGTTGAACGGATCCTTGCGGCCCAAAAGAAGGGGAAGGAAGGGGAACTTCTGTGGATAGCAGGCGGGTCGGTTGCTCTAATAGCACTTCTTGGGTTTACCACTGGCCTGCTAATTACAAAACTCAGATCCCGGCGTGGTGCGAATCAAAACTCGCAGCCAACGGAAGGAAGTGGGGCAGCAGGATTCGTAATACATCGACCGGCAGCTGAAAGTGTCGTATCTGTAATAACGGAGCGGATATAGACCGCTCGAAAGTGTAGTAGCCGTTCAGTGATTGTGACGACAGTGTTCGGTATAGTTATAAAATAATGGTAACATAAGGATTTTTACCTCCTAAGGGAGAGGTTTTGTCTTGTAAAGATGCCAATAATGTTTATTTTATTTTAATTTTTACAGCGCATCACCTGTATTGTTATTAGCACTAATATTGTTTATTATTATTATTATTAGTAACATAAGGATGGGTAGTGTTAAAGGTAAAGTAATGTTCCAAGGGAAACATGACTTTGAAAAAATCGGGGGGTGATGTAAGGCCCCGTTTTCCCTTTGGCCTTGTTAAGTGAATAAGGATGAGAGAAAAGGTTGGCTGTCCATCTCTAGAGATGTGAGAACCACGAATCCGCCAACGTTGCGTCTGGGATGTTGGCACTGCACGTGGCTGATTCGTAAGATTCCTGGAAGATCTAAGACCTGACAAGAGTTTCTAGTTCAATCACCTGCAAAAGCAGGAGTGGGGTACAAGGGGTTTAAAAAGAGCTGGCTTACCTCCGACCGGGGAGAGTTTGCATCCGTTCCTGAGACTTCGGCCCAGATGCTGTTCAGAGGTAGGCCAGTTCCAAATTCTCTATAATCTCCCCAAATGATATTTGATAACTCTTATCTAGCTGTTTCTCTCTCAATCAACCTTTTCTCTCATCGTAGCGATGTTTTATGACATTTATGTATGTAATAGTGACCTCAGTGTAAATTATAGTTTTGAAAGGAATTTCCGCTTCTCTGAAATATTTCCCCATTATCTATTCCTTTAAATCCCGTCCTTGCTAACCAGGCCCTTACAATATAAAAAAAATAAATAAGTGAAGAAACTTCTGAAATTACATACTTTTAGTAGATTAATTACAATTTAGTTAAGAGTCAAATGCACCATGACAGCAGGCTCGCTGAAGGAATTGTTCTGGCGGATTCAGTACCATACGATACCAGACCCTCAAACCTAACCGGGAATAACGTAATGAGGTCCCAAACCAAATACGAAGGGTATAGGACAAGGCCCGGAGTAGCGGGGGTAGAAAGAAAGGCAATCTATCTGCTGACGCACATGCCACAACACTGTGCCCGCTGAACATATCTCTCGGACGCATATGTCATGACCCTGGGGCCGAGTTAAGGATCACAGGTCACAATACAAAAATAAAATACAAAGGTAGATTCAGTCAGGGTTTGGTCATGGAATCTTAATAAAACTACATTTCTTTAAAGGAAGTGTGTTTTATTTTTTCTCAAGGTTTCGGAATAAAATTCAAGCCTTCATAAGGCCGATAAAAAATAGAGAACTTTGCCTCATGGATGTGTAATCATTTCAGAAATTATTGCAAATCTGTGAGGCATAGTTCTCTTTCTTCTCTTGAATTTCAAGCCGAAGTGTCGGCAAACAATAAAACACATTTTCTTATAAAAAATGTAGTTTTATTGATACCAAGACCAAACCCCCTCGGGAATGCGAGATTGCATTCCGAACGGTCAACGATCACCTCTCAATGAATTACAGAAATAAAATATTTTGTGCTTCAACGCAGAATCAAACACAGGCTCCTCAGAACAGAAATTGAATTCTATACAACAAGATACTAGAAAGCTAATAAAATACATGAAATTAGTGGGATTTATATCAATAGACTTTTGAGTAGAATTTTATGTTTTATAATGTACATTACGCGACCAACCACAATTTATCAATTAAATGGGCAAGATGCACAAGGTCAATAAAACATCAGAGTTCACCTTAATCTTTTATTATTCGACAAGTTTCTTATTTTATTCTAAAGATATCTAATCAGAAGCATCTTAAAAATTATTATAGCCTAACCAAAAGCAGCCTGCCTATGTCGAGAGTCATAAGCTTAACAACTGGTTATCGGCAAATATCTACAAATTATTGCTCTATGTGCTTTCTGTAAAATAATGCAATCTGCATTTACCATTCTACGTTTTACCACAACGATTGGATTTCCTAATGCTCCGAATACTTCCAAACGTTTCCACCTGAACGCTTTCAAACTTTGGATTTAATGTATCTAGTAGCAACAGCATTAGCAGCAACAAAGCTTTTGCACAATATTCAGAGGAAAAATATATTTCACTCTCTACAAATCTTTCCTTTGAATTTAAAACATTTAATTATAACTGATTCCCTAAGTAAAATGGCAAGTTTAAAATGGTTATCAGTTTGCTTTATGCCATTCTTTTTCTTTTATGACAAAAAAGAGAAGCATTCTAAGAGCAGCGAAGGTCTAGCATCACAGCAATATCCAATCATCAGAACTACTCCCATGAAATAATGCCAACAAAAAAATAACACTCATCACAGGCACACTAACATTTGCCAATAATTAAAACTTATGCCAGTCTTTGATCCAAGTAAAATTTGATTTTTAAGTATTGTTAGTTTTTCATACCTCTAGAAAAATATTGAATATATCTATAAAACAATACATTTATATGTACTAATGGGCTCGGCAGCAGATGCACACAAAAAAACAAAAAAAAAATACATTTATATATTTTTGGTTTCTCGTGTGCCATAATTATGAGGCTATAAATAAATAAATTCATGAAGAATATTTTTTTTATAATGAATACTTGCTTTTTGTGTGCTTTATATAATAGGCTCAACAAAAGAGTAAATACAACTCTCAGGATTTTATATTTAGCTGAGTCAAATAAAAAAATTGTTAATACTCATTATCAATTTTTTTTTCATTCTTTTTTTACGACGCTTCGACAACTAGGCCGTTAGCCCCGACATCGAGGAATTTTCCCAACAAGCCGTGGGATGAGAAAATTCCTGCCGCCGGTGGGGATCGAACCCACCATCTCCCGCTTATGAATCTAGGGCGATAGCTACAAGGCCACGGGAGACCCCATTATCAATTATAATTAATTTACCAAAAGTAATTAATGCGTGGGAGTGAGCTTAGCTCAATGGTAGAGAACTAGTCTAATATGCTGGAGGACCTAAGTTCAAAGCTCAAGCACACCAAAGATTTTATCTTCCTGGGTTGGATTCAGCCTCCCTGATCACCCCTAGGCCAACCCAGCCTTTAATTAATTTATTAATGGATAAATGCAAAGGGGTAAATCAGGTGGCCGGAGTATAGTACTGACCACACTACCTCCCTAGTGTGCCATATGGTCAAGAATCAGATACCATTACAGTATCAGCCCCTCTGGGCTCTTGTGGCTTGTTATGGGAATGATTTTTTGTGTTTAATTAATATGTATTTAATTATTTTTTTACAAGAGATATTGAACATTAAAAACCCCAAAAGGTGAAAAACTATCTTTAAACCCCCAGAAATCTTAATATGAACTTGAAAATATTGAGCTCTACTTAATTATCAAAGTAAAGAAATTGTTTAATATAATTAATGTAATCCATCCATGTCAGATTGCCTACACAGTTCATGAAATATAGGAAAATTATTTATGAAACTAATGATTTGAAAAATAAATATACACTGAGGATGAGATTCGATAAGGCAATTCTTTTATACAGGGATATTTAAAGCATATAATCTGAAAGCAGAGAGAGAAAAGTGAGTTTCCAAAAGCAGAACGTTTGCTAAGTTAGAACATTGAAAATTTCATATAAATAATAAATATGACCAAAAACAAAAATTTATTTAAAATAATCAGAACAGTGGGATTATAGCTTGTGAAGAGTAAATTGTTATCTTGAAAGAAAATTAGGAGCTTAAAAACGACCAAGACATTTTTAATTTTTTTTTCATTGCTTGGGTCAGCAAAAAGTACAACTTCCTTTTTATTCTTTTGTGTTACTTTATTTAATAATTTTTGCCGTTCATATTTTGAGGCCTCAATGCGACCTCTTCTGACGGGGCATATTTTAAACATACTACTCCAATTTCAGTGAAACATTTATCTCTCAGATTGAAATTACAACATAGACCAAAATTTCAAGTTGATTTATCAAAATGAAATGTTTTGTTCAAAGAATTTCTTTTTCAAAAATTAAACCAAAATTGGTAAAGATAAAGATCGCATTGGATCAACTTATCAAAATACCAATAAAAGAATTTCTATCTGGAATAATTTTGTGATCTTTTGGCCAAAATTTAGAAAAAAAAAGTATGTTTTTAAGGAGGTATAAACTTAATGTTTCAAACTAAGGAATATATTATCAAAATTGGTTTTCTTCCTTTCAGAGGTTTAGAGCTTGATTTTTATATCTAGTAATCCTAAAATGTTGACGGTTAGGAAATATTTGTTTTTTTGGGATCAACCTCAGAAATGAATAGCGGCAAACATCAAAAAGGAATCTACAAAGTTTGTTATCATTCAATTACATATAATTTTTTTAATTACTTTATTCACATAGTTTGTTATTCTAAATATTTATATAGTGTATTAGAATCAATGTAATTAATATTCTTTAATTGTGAATTTCTAATTGTTTATAATACTAGGACAAGATATATAAAATATAAAGTTAAACTTCAACTTTCCGTGCTAGGCGGAAGGTCAAATAACAAAAAACTTCACTAGATAGTTACACTAACTTTATTTCGTCCCAACATGTTTCTTCCAAAGGCTATGACCAGTCTACAGTCCGCCCGCAAACAAACGAACCAGAAGGGGTGTGACTAGAGGGGAGCTCCGCCTTCCCACACATGGGCTGGGTGCAGCGCATGCGCACTACCTGGTTCTTTTGTTTGGGGGCAGACTATAGACGTGACCCTAGTAGTGGAAGGTTCTCCTCTTCAAGTTGCAGCTGTAAGTTTTAAATGTGTTAAGTTGTTCCCCGGAAGAGACACCGAGTGTGAAACCTTCCGACTATCACGAAAATTCGAAGATTAAGCTAAGGGTCAGCTGAATAATATTTATGAAGTTAAATGTAGGAAGAAAATGGCGTGAACCCCAGAAATTATCAATAAAATTAAGGGATATTATTTTAGAACTTTAACAATGTTTATCCATGTATTTGGCATGTAGATGTTGACTTTTTTTTTTTTTTTTTTTTCAAATCTTCATAAAATCTACACATATCTAAAATCGGTAAATCAATAAAGGCTAACTCCTCCAAAAAAACAAAAAGTGGTTCAGAACTAAACCTCCTTCCAACCAACTCCATCATTCTAAACATTTCTTCTGATTGATGGAAATTCTGTCTTACAAAGCTGATCAGTTCCTGCAGAAGAACTGTGAATATTTTGATCAAATGAGCAATTACTTTGATAAATAGGTAAAAAATATAATTACTACTAAGTAGAATAAATTTGGAAATAAAATAATAGTCTGAATTAATTTTAGTAAAGTATTTTTTCTAATTGGACAATAAAATATAATGGGTTTTGCAAGAAAACTAAAGTAAACAAAATAAAATCACTACTTCACATCCTCCTTGCCAGTGCCAGTTAAAATAAGTACTGAAAGCACTTCACCATTTTTGAAAATCAAAATTCAGCCATTCTCCTATGGGCATGCTAAGTTTTCGTACACTTTATTAATGTTGATTTTTTTTTATTTACCTGTAGAACCATCACAGCCCTCTGTATGAGACGAGCAACCAGGGCCTGAATCACCTTTGTACACAATAAATCTATCAGTTCTATTCGTCCATAGAAAAACCGTCAGTTTTGTTTCTGTTTGTTTAGTACCTAGACCAAACACTACAACGAAACATGTCCTAGGGGGAACAATTTATATTTCCTAACACAAGAGAAAAACTTAACAGTTTAAATTTCTTAATTGAACATTTTCAATATTTACAAAATATTGAAATATAAAAAATTCTATGAACATGATATAAAAATTACAACATTACACTTTTGATGATATTTAAAAGAAACCAAGGAATTCATTAAACTTACATGGAAGAAAGAGCGGGGAGAAGACGGCAAAACCTGACGCATGAGAATAACGAGGAACTCAAGTAAAAATCATATCATAATCACAAGCAATTCGATTTGAGATAAAAAATGTATAAACATACATTTAAATAATCAATTAATATATAAAGAATAAATATATATCTTTTTAAATTTAAGACAAAACTTTGGTCTAATTTATTTTTTCTCAAATGCAAAAGATTTTCTCTAAAGACCAGATTCATTGAAAGAAACCTGAAATAAGAATATAATTTAAATGAAGTAACAATGTCTTGAAATAATTCTGAGCTCAGGAGAAAAAATGTCACTTTTCCTAAATAAGATATTCTTTAATGTTCTGGCGTCTCATTTGTTTGAGTTTAGAAGATGGCAAAACTGCGGAAGCCTTTCTTATTAAGAGGTTTGCAAAATTGACGGGTGTGCAGCAATAAGGAGGCAGCTCCATTTTTGGGAATTTTCAGATCAGAACATTATCATGAATTTAGAAATTATCTTTATCTTCTGGTACAATAAGGAAGCAGCTCTGGTCACTTCAATAGTGGCCAACTAAAGCACTATGCAAGGTCCACAATTGACTTTCCATCTGCGTACAGCCAACCTCTGCTTTTAAAAACTGAGAAATTCAATGCCGTAATGAGCCTCGCATAAAAATATGTCGGACAAAAGATGACGTTCTATAATGCATTAAAATGTGTAGCTTCTTCAGCTACACTGACGATGATGATTTAACAGAAACAGAGGACTGAATTTTTTTTTTTTTTTTTTTTTTTTTTTTGTATTTTACATTGTTTGTTTGACCTTCCTAAATTTTGGATTTTTGTATAGAATGTGGCACAATTAGGAGGCAGCTCCAAATCATTAAACTTCACACCACCACTCTAAAAAAGGTAGGATAGGGTCCTTGATGGACTTACTTCCCTAAATAGGGGGCTATGTTATGATAAGAAAAAGAAATTGGGAAAAATATCAAGAAACTAAATTTTAAAACAAAATAAGTTTTTTTTTTTTTTTTTTTTTTTAATTTGCTAAAAATGTGAAAGGTCCTTATTGCAGTAAGCCCTTCAATTTTGTTGTTCAAAACATTAACGAATGAGGCTCTAATGTGAATGAATGTTTTTTTTTTAAGGAAAAGTGACACATTTATCTTCTTATCACAGAATTATACTAATAGATGATTATTAATTTGAAATCCATAAATGTTAATCAACAAATGATCCTGGACGGGAGATTACTGATCTAAATTCTGAAACGAGAAAGTACAGGATATTAAGCAGAATAATGAGTTTTAACATTTGCTTTGATACATTTTTCATAATATTTTCCAAAGGACAAAACACAATTAAATTTATCAAAGTATAATGTTTAAGTAAACAAATACATTGAATAATAACCTTGTTCGTGTTTGCTTTTTTCAAGAGCAACGCACGCTGTCCTCCACTCCTGGAGCTCGGGGGAGGGGATAAGACCTGCTGAACCTCCTGCGTTGTCTCTTCTTGCCTGCCACCAGTTGTGATCGTCTTTACTAATAATCTGCAAGAAACAACTCATATTCACTATTTTGGATCATATACAGCTCTTCAGAATGCAATGGACCTTTTATAATTTGAACTTCCATAATTCGATATCATCTTTAATTCGAATATTTCTCTCGGTTCCTAGAATTTAGTGCATAAACAATGTAAAAAAATCGTGGTTAATTCGAATAAAATCTTGGATAATTCAAATTTTTTACGAGTCTAAACCTCCAATGGGAATTGAACAGAGAGAAATCTTGTCAAATACTCCCCCCGTAACTGCTTTAAAAAAGCTGGATTTTTAAAATCAAACGGAAGGGGAATAAGGCGCATCGATTCTTTTGACGATTTACAACCATCGGGTGCATGGGAAGACGTTGTTCCAGACTGTCGGATAACCTATGAAGATTTCATTAATGTCAATGAAGATGTCGCAGTGTGCGGTGACATAACAGAAGCGGAAATAATCACCGATGTTCTTAAAGAGATTCACAGCATTTCAGAAGTATGATGATGAAGACGATTAATCAGGTGATGAAGATGAGTCTACAGTAACCCAGGACACGCCCGTTCCGAATCCAGTCGAATCACTGATTTATATAAAGGAATTAAGATGATTTATAGAAAGTAAAAATTATCTCAAATGTTTTTAAATCATTAAATGTTTTAGAATCTTTTGTAATCTCTTACATACAACCGGCTTCATTGAAAGAAGCAAACAAAAATTTCAGACTTTTTTCAAAAACAAAAGACTTTCATTTTTACTTGTCTTTAAATTAAATGAATCTATTTATATATATACATATATATATATATATATATATATATATATATATATATATATATATATATATATATATAAACTGAGTGAAAATATGAAGTTCAATTTTTTAGCCCTTTATTTTCATAAAACGTTTGTAATCCAAACTTTGGAATTCAAACTTTCTCATCAGTCCCTAGGGGTTCGAATTATGCAAGTTCTACTATAAAATGTTCCAAGATTACTTGTTGGATTGCATTTGTACAGGTTTTTTGGCTTGCTTGCAGAAGTGACCGAAGGTGCTAATTTTATACAATTTATTACTACCATAAGATGTGAATAAAGATATCTAACTATTTTGAACGATAAAGTAAGTTGGTAGAGTTCTAAATTTAATGGCATTTTTCGGAGTTAATTCACTTTTTATCATGACAATGTTTTCAACTTGATATATGTTGAAAGCAAGCAATAAATTACAAATGGCATAAAAACCCAAAATCATTCAAGAAATGTTTACTGCAGTTTTTATTACTATAACTGAACGTCAAATTTTAAATTTTATTATTATAATGCTTACTTATGTAAAATTCGAATAAATATTTATTGGCGTTTTAATACTTTATAATATTTGTTCAATTAAACATACAGTTATTAATGATGTCTAATTAAATAGCAACTAAAACAGTTTTGTTTGTTGGCACCTGTGCACTCAATCTTTCTGATGCCATCTGTTAGAAAGCACTAGAAAAGCAAAGATGGCGACTGGTGAATAGAAAGCTTTTTGTATTTATTTATTTATTTATATGAGAGCACCTGCAATGAAGGCGATTTGCCCTAAGTATTTTGTTTGTTTGTTTACTTGTGCTTAAGGGCAAAAAAGTGCGAGGTCATCATTGCCCGAGCTCTCTAAGTGTTTTGTATTTTACAGTTTGCAAAGGTCGAATCTGCAATTAATATGCGATGTACGTTCCGTATTAAGTTTGATTGTCATTATCATTATATATAACGTTATACCTTAAGGAAGTCAAGGATTGGATCAGGATTTGGCTAGGATAAAAAAACGTCAGATCTTCAGGCAAAAATCAATAATGGACGTTTTGGCTGCACTTTGGCAGCCTTCTTCAGCTAAAAAATAAGAGTGTGTCTATTAACATCTTTTACAGCCACTTTTACAACCTAGAAATTCCCTTCTTTCATCCTTACCAAACTTAAACCCCCCCTCCCCCCAGGCCTAACTATAAAACTCCTGTGTAGTAGCTTTCTCTCCAACATTTAACCATGGTCACCTATGTAAATGTCTTCTTGGTCTTCCTCCCTCCCCTAGGCATTTTTTAATGGTATGTATCTATATATTAATAATTATAAATTATTTTTCACATAAAAATAATATATTGTCTTTCTTATAATGAAAATGGTGTTAGTTGTATACTCATGGGACTAGCTGTTTCTGTTTACTGTTGGCTTATGTTTTTGTGCATTTTTTTACCTTTGTTAGTAATTATTCTTATTGGCTACCACATTTTGTATAATAACTACCTATCTACCTAATGTGCATTTATAAAAAAAAAAACAAAAAAACTATTGGTTTAAAATTTATTGTCATGATGTTTATTGTCTGATTATTCTCACTTGTAATTTGTGTATATTTATTCTTTAGTTGAAGAAGGCTGCCAAAGTGGGGCAAAAAATCAAATATAGATTTTTGCCTGAAGATCTGACTTTTTTTTCTCCTAGCCGAATCCCAACCATCCCTTGACTTTGTATCACCGCAATAGCAACTATCTCTATCTCGTTATACCGTAACGTTCGAAGATGGTATCCTAAATTTCAAGATAATGTTTGCCTTGGAAAGGGTAGAGTATCGGAAGACCGCGGACCTCGGAAGAGGCGTGTGGGTAATGGTGGACATTGAACACCTGTAAGCTTTTAGGTAAACATTTTTGATCTTATCTTTTATTTTATGTATAATTTTAAATTTAATGGAATACATATTATAAAGCCTTAAAACTCCAATATTAATTTTGAAACACCCGGTATTTTGCTACTATTTTTTTCTTCTGCCTTAAACTTTCTTCTTAGAAGTAACATAAGTCAGAAATACACTATTAACATTTATGTATATATATTACCTGAAGAATATCACCAGTTTTGAATGAAATTCCTGCTTGAGCACATGGGATAAGGTCATCTTCTAAAGGATCATAATCAAATTGAGCACGTACGAAAATCTGGAATGAAAGAACTGTATTAAATTTCCATACCAAATTTAAACCTTCATAAAGACTTAATGATATTCTGTGCTAGTATACAAATAAATATTCAAAAATAAAAATACTCTTTCTTTTTACTTACATGCTACATAAATTAAACTTGAAAAAAAAAAAAAAAATAACCACTGTCCAAATGAGTGGCTTGTATACATATAACTAACAAGTCACCTATTTTTAAACACTTATTACTCAGTTTAATATGACACAAACATTCTTATTTTATATGGATTTATCAGAAGGTAAATGATAGACTTTTGCATTATCGTGTATTCACAATAAAATTCGTAATTCTTTGTCCATTTCTAAATATAATAGACCTTGTGCCAGGAGAAAATATAAATTATTTATAATTAAGCTACTCGAATAACTTGGATGCAGTGGAATCCATCACGAGAAATATATTCTAAAGGCACAAAAGAAAATATTCAATATTCAGATCCAAAAAATTAGCTTAGAATCATGTTTGTATGCACATATGCAGGGTGTCCCCAAAATAAACGGCCAAACTTTGGGAATCAATGCAGGATAAAAAAGAAAGAATTTTTTGCTTCATTTCCGAGAAAAATGCAAAAAACTAAAACACAATTTTGAAAAGGCATTCTTTCCTAATTCCTATATAAAAAATCATTAAAAGTATATGTTTTCTTTTCCACCCCCTCTACCTACCAACCTCCCCCACAAAAAAAATACCACAAAAAATCTTTTTGCTCGAAAAAATTAACTGATGCCATGTAAAGCTGTTAGTTCAACATAATTAAAAATAGCCACTTTCCTTCGGAAGAAAGTGCTAAAGCACAAAACAAAAAACCTTTCAATTCTTAATAAAAATAAATTTTCAATTCTTAAAACATTTTAAATTTAACTCTGCACGCATACATAATTATAAAATAACAACTTCTTTTTTTTAATAATTATTAATAATCAATTTAAAAACTGTTTAAAGGTTTGGCCCCTTAAAGACCATCTGATGCGATGGATGAGGTGCTCTCTGTAGACCAAATCTATAATGTGAAATTCGAAGAAATCCAAAGGCATGAGGTCTGAAGATCAAGCTGGCCAAGATATCGGCCCACCATGTCCTATACCCGACCAACCAATTTCAGAAGGCCCACCTGTAGTAGGCTGGACAACTGTAAACTTGGAAACAACTTCCCAATCTCTTTGCAAAAAGGACTTCGTCCAAGAACAACGACGGTTTATTGTCGAGGAATGCATGGAAAGACTCTGTATTAAATTGAGGGGTCAAAAAATGGGGACATATTATTTCATTATTCCACACAAAATCAGAGGCATACTCACACCTATATTGGTGGGGTGGGGGATTAAAGGAGGTGGTGGTAAAACATATACTTTTAACGATTTTTATATATGACTTATGAAAGACTGCCTTTTCATAATTTCTTTTAGTTTTTGCGTTTTTATCGGAAACAAAGCAAAAAAAAAAAAAAGAAGATTTATGCCAAAGGACTTTCTTTCTTTCTTTTTTCATCCTTTATCAATTTCCGAAGTTTGGCCGTTTATTTTGGCACACACGCACACGCGTGCACGCTCGCACACACACACATATATGATATGATATATATATATATATATATATATATATATATATATATATATATATATAGTAGTAAGTAATTTGAAAGTCTATAATGGAGAAGTCCATAATTAATCAATAATAATTTATTTATGAGTACCCCGCATTGACAGCATTTCGCCCCCATAATTAATCAATAACTTGGATAAAACAAAATACCCTCAGGTCTTACCGCAAAGTTTTTTTTTTAATATTTTTTTTCATATGCCTTAACCTTTTAACAGAACATGTTATTAGTTTTCATCTTATTTATTGTATTCGTTTATTTATATCAAATACAAACGTACTAAGATACCAACTAATTACATGCTTAGTTAATTGGCTGTGGCATATGAATAATAAAAACTTGTTAGAAAAGGAGAGAAATAATTCGAAAGCAGTAATGCAATAAATGTTTTAGAACAAAAAACGTTTTTTCTGGTTTCCCGGATTCTCTACTCCATTTTTCTAGGGTGATATTTCCCCGATTCTCCATAGGCTTCAGCAAACTCTTCACGAATTCTTCATGCACCCTGGCAGGAGCCATTTGTGGAGAATGTGTGAAGAGTCTGCTGAGCCCGGAGGTGAATTGGAGAGAACCCAGTGTTTTTTTTTCCTGTGTATGAATGAATGTGTATATATGTTTGTATGCATGTATGTATATATATATATATATATATATATATATATATATATATATATAACAGGAACAGAATTGGGGGTGGGAGCAGCAACATTTTGACTTTCAAAAAAAATTCCCTATAGCTAAGGGGCACCCTAATATATATATATATTAGGGTGCCCCTTAGCTATAGGGAATTTTTTTTGAAAGTCAAAATGTTGCTGCTCCCACCCCCCCCAATTCTGTTCCAATCAACAAAAAAAAAAAACAAAAAAAACAAGCTGTGCAAAATTTCAGGGCAATCGGACAACCGCTAGGCAAATGGTTTGAAATTGAGACATAGTATACACAGCGATTAATTCCGTTAAAAAGGGATATACTGTTCTATCTCAATCATTTTCTAAAGAAACATTACGTAGTTACATCAAGGCGACCCCAGAAATGTTTTAAAATCATTCTGAATCAAATATCTCAAAAGTCGAATCTAAAAACTTTTTGGAATAACATGGAAAAATTAAAAAATATGAGAATTTTATTAATGCACACTAGGGTGACCTTTAGCTATAGGGATTTTTGTTGAAAGTCAAAATTTTGCTGGTTCCACCCCCATTTCTGTTCCAATCAACAAAAAAACAAACTGTACAAAATTTCAGGGCAATCGGACAACTGCTAGGCGACCCTCAAATGCTTTGAAATTGAAACATAGTATACGCAATGATTAATTCCGTTAAAAAAAGGGATATACTGTTCTCTATCTCAATCCGTTTCTTATTGCAATTTATGTAGATACAACCAGGCTACCCAAGAAATTGTTTAAAATCATTCTGAATCAGATATCTCAAAATTGAATTCTAAAAATTGCAGGGATAACATGAAAAAATTAAAAAATATTAGTTTTTTAATAATGCTTGTATGAGACAACCGCATTTTTATTTAAACCAAAAATTTCTATAGAAACAAGGCATAATGTGAACAATAAAAAATACAAATATTGCACATTATGTTTTTCTAAGGGAGGATTTAGTAGCAGTCGGGTATTTTTGGCGGCCCCCGGCTTGATTTGCAAAACTAATTGTTTCTTATCTTTTGTGAGAACATTATTGTAATCCTGGATGAGTTTGACGCCTCTTTCAGCAACATCATTCACAACTATCTTCTCAAGTTTTTCAATTTGTGGTACGTTCGTCTTTAGTTGATTTTTTTCTTCTGCCTCTTCTTCAGCATTGTCTGCTCCAACATAACGAGCTGTATTTGCCTTAATCGCTGTTGGAACGTTGTTATCAAATAAGGATATAAGGAAGGTCATCATCTACGGTTTTGGGAACTAAGTACTTGAGATGATTGGACAATTTTTTTGCGGCAGCCTTACTGATTTCTGGATCAATATCCTGATAATGTATCAGTCTGATGATAGAAACGAGGCTCGAATGTACCCTCATGCAAGAAAGAGGGGAATTCTTCTTAAAGAATTTCTCCACTATAAGATAACTGTAATTGATTTTGGAACACGTAGTTTTTGAATGCATAAATCGCCTTTGGCATCCACCTAGCATGACTTACAGCTCCTGGTACACGAAACGATACTCCTTTCTTCCAACGAGTGCGTTTTCAGGAAGCAGGAACAGACTTGATTCTTTATCTTTTTATCCAACATTAACAAAAACATGACTAATTTAATTTCCATTACTAGTGCTTACATGCTCAGAATTAATTAAAAAATAAAATAACTTTAAAAAAATTACTTTCGGACGAAAATGTCAATATTTCAAGGTCATTGCGGGTCGCCTCGGAGTTGTTCGATTTAGCTAAAATTTTGCACAGATCGTTATTTTGTTGATTGGAACAAGATAGGGGGGTGGGAGGTAAACTTTTAAAAAGTTGAAAAATAAGGGCCACCCAAATATATATATATATATATATATATATATATATATATATATATATATATATATATATATATATATATATATATATATGTAAAATGCCTAATGGTTCTATGTGAATGTTAAATCAGACATTTTAAAATTGGTCTGTTAATCTTTACTTCCAAAATTGATTCTGTAGACAATTTGTCATTACTCCATTTACCCTCATCCAAATTGATATAAAATAAGTTGTACAAGAGAGAAAAACAGTAAATTATAAATATCTAATTAAAATATTTATTTAATAGAAAGGACTGATTTTAAACACCAAACAACATTTTAACTCATTCCTGTTTCTCTATTACTTGTAATTCAAAGCAAACATATAGATAGATAGCACTTACACAATTTTTCAACACTGAACACTTATCTGATAACCTTTCTTTTATATTTTCATTTAAAGAGCATGAATTAAATTTTTGTTATAAATGTTTCCAGTTTTATTAGTACCATTTATAAATAATTTTGACTGTAAAAAAAAAAAAGTACAAAATTGCTAACACCATCAATTGAATCGGTATAATTTTTCAGTTACTTGCTCTGTCTGAATATGCAATAGCAATTGAAGATTTTCCATGTGTATATATTCCATAAAATGTAGAAAACATATCAGACTAGTATTTCTAAAGTGACAAAACTCGACTGAAAATGTGTCACTCTTGCCTATGTAGGAGGAATAGCATTAAGACAGGAAGGGTGACACAAGTGCCCTCTGGTGTACAAGCTTTGAAGCTAGGTACATACAGTTTCGATGGTTGATAAAGAGATATTAACCAAGTCTTTCATAGTCATAATTGAAAAACACCGATTTTTGAGTTGTGTCACTTTAGAAATACTATATGGACAATAGAATTGAACAAGAATAAATAAACATATTGGAAAAAAAAGGAAAATAAATGAGACTATGATAATAAACCAGAGCAAATAACAGAGGATAAAATACAATGTGTAAAAATAACAAGATAATTGCTAACATAAAATGTTTACAATAGCTGAGGTCTTAAACAAGAAATATTTGGCACCATTTTATTTTTGTTTTCTTTTAACCAATGACTTATTTAAAATGAACAATATTTTATAGGTAGAATACATTTGCAACCGTGCAACAACTCATGCAAGACAAAATACGACAAATCGTAACGGCACAGTGCATGCAGACGAACTAAAATACATCAAAAAAAGAAAAAAAAAAAAAAAAAAGGTTCACAACAAACAAATCCGTATAGGATTAGTACTTACTAGAACTGGTGGTGGTTTTATCCTGAACAACTGGATAAAATATAGGTAATGTTATTTGTAGTTGCATTTACTACTAGCATCATACAGAGTGAAGGTGTAAAAATAATAATAAATTTTACTTTTATGTAAATCTCATTAAAATTTACAAATATTTAGAGGTATTTTATTATGAAGTTAATACATAGGTGTAATCAGGAAGGGAAGCAAATGTGTAGAAAAATTGGGAATAGATTCAAAATATAAAGGATGTACAGGTTTGTATTAACTTACAATGTAGAAATTTTAATTGTAGACGTGAGTTAGTGTAAGTATGTAAAAACATATGTATTTTTATATACAGTAGACTCTCCGGCACCGTCGGGACCGGGATACAGCTGGATTAGAGAATTTAGTTAGAAGCGGTTACTTATGTATTTGAAAAACCTTATTATTTGAGGATACAATAATACGTACCATTTCTAATATTGTATATTTCAATAAAATGTTGGTACTGAATTTTAAAATAAATTCAAAATATGTAAATCCTTGCTGTTGTATTATTTACAAGTGCATATGCATGTAAAAGTTTCAAGGAATAAAAATATGTAGACAGTTAAACAAAATAAAAAATATTTGATTGCTAACTAAATCACATATACATGCATATATATATATATATATATATATATATATATATATATATATATATATATATATATATATATTTTTTTTTTTTTTTTTATTTTTTTTTTTACGGCGCATCTACAACTTGGCCATTAGCGCCGGGCTATCTATAGGATGCCAACCCTTTTATAATGCCAACAGCACGTGGTCGGTCACCCATTCAGGTACTGACCACGCCCGACGTTGCTTAACTTCGGTGATCTACGGGAACCGGTGTATTCAACGTGGCTATGGCCGTTGGCACATGCATATATTATTACAATATCAAAAACAAGTTACATGGGAAGTCAGGCATTCCAGCCGCAGGTGCCTTAGTAGTAACATTTATTTTCTTAGTAGAAACACAAGTTCCTATCTCTAAAATGAAACATATATGCCTTCTTTGACTTCTGTTCAATGAAATAATACAAAACAAACATTTGGCTGGCTAGGAAGGGAAGGTTTTCTAGGAACTCATTCCTCTCGGAGACCGCCAGATTAGAGAGAGCAACGGATAAGGGAGAGTCTACTGTATATACATTTATGCATATGAAAATTAAAAAAATATTTAGTTATATAGAGTTAATAAGAATCCATGAATAAATTTGATGAGTTTGATGAATAAATTCTAAGGAGCAAACCACCATGATTGTGTTAAATAATTTGATTCTGAAATTGGGAGGTTTGGCCGCGAGTGTTTAGGTGTGAGCACTCAGAGCCTAAAGTCGTGGGTTTGATTCCCACTAGCGGTGATAGTTCTTTCTAAATAAAATAAAATAAAAGGCACCAGCCCTATCCTGGCTAGAAAAAGATGGTTCCAAAAATCTGTGTAATAAATAATTGGGTGTTAAAATTTAAATAAATAATATTCTGAAATTGTAAACCAAGATGGATTAATTATCCTACAGTAAAAAGGCCTTAGTTTTAATCTCATTATATTGTATTTTCAAAAGTATCTTTTTTTGAGTAATAATACATTATTGTATTATTTTATTTTCCTATTCTTAGCCATTATTAGTACTCTGATTAATAATAATAGACAAAGAAGACAGGAGTCAATTTATAAAAAGCTCTAACATTTCACTCGTTTTTACAACCATTCAGGAGCTTTTGATGCCCAATGGCCATGAGAGTTGAGGATGAACACTCTGTACCAGAGGGGGCCCCACATCCAACATGACATTTTTTTGAAAAATGTATTTATGGTTGAAAACAACGATATACATGAATAAGTGAAATATAAACGGTGAAATATTTTAATTTGCATGCTCCTTTCTGCAAAAGGGAATATTTTTTATCTTTGGCTAGATTTCAAATATTTTCATTTCAAGTCTGCACGATTATAATTCAATATTAGTCTGAATATTTTAAATCTCATCTTCAATCGAAAATGCTTCATCCTGAAAAATTGTCCCCATGGAGTTTACAATTTCAGAAATAAAAATTTCATGACAGCTGGGGACACCCAAAAATATGTTAGCTGGCACATTTAACAACCCCTGCATTACAGTAACAACACATTATTTTACTGGATCAGCAATAATTTCTAATTTTGAATAGATTTTGTACTCAAAAAAGCAACCATATAACCAAAATTTTCCAGGGCCTCACATCTGCTAGGGGAGGCAGTCCCTAGGGAGCAGTGTCTTTCTATCCCAACCAGGAAGGGGTGGTAACCTTTAGAGAGCCCATTGGAAGAAAGTATAGTGAAAAAATGTTGTGTGATTAACTCATTCAATGCTGCCGCCATCTTGGCTCACTTTGGGCTACGCCTGCGATTGATTTCAATTTACTTCCCATCTGACTGATGATTGGGACTTTTCGCAATTTTTCTAGAATTATTTGTATATTAGTAGTTGAAATTATAGCAGTAGCCTAAGATTTTACTAGAAATTCTCCTCCAAGGAATTTGGTTATAAAAGTCATTATCAACAAATTAATTGGTATTCTAAGAATTATTATAGTGAGCTGTTTTGGGCCTGGGGTGCTGCAGAGCTTGTGTCCCATAAATTAGCCATACACATTCCTGGCTAAAGTGGTGAAGATCAAGAAGATCATAAATACTTCTGATCTGTAACATCCACCCCCTTAGGTCCTCCATCTTTGCTTGTTTTTGAACTTCCGATTCTCAACCTGAGGACTCCCCTTCCAAAAAATACCTAACATGGTTCTTCCTTCAAGTCTTTTTTCAAGAGAGATGCCCAGCCTTTATTATTGCCTATTATTTTAACAATATTTATAGTGATCCAAACTATGAACAATTTTTCTTATGTAGGCGGAAGGCCAATAAAACATAAACTAGTTTGTCATTTTATGAATACTGTTATATATATTTAACAACATTAGATTCCTCCTCAGAAACGTAATACTAATAAAAATATACGGATTGTACATATTATGTACAATGAGGGATAGGGGTATAAATATTGAAAATTACTTAGACCATTATATATAATGGTCTAAGTAATTTTCATAGTTGTCTGTAGCCTCTTCAAATAGATGGTTCAGTTGGAGAGAAAACGGCGAGGCCTACATTCATGAAAAAAATTCTCTCAGATATAACCTTATCACTGGGAAGTTTTCACTATCATATAACCTTATTTTTCACTATGTTTTAATATGAAATAATGATTATGTTTTAAATTTGTCTCTTTAAACATATCTTCTTTTTGGACTACAAATAAAAGGAATATGACGTTACATGAGAATACTTCAGATTAAATGAGGTAGGCTAGAATATTGTTTCAATTCATATAATATTGTATACAATTCATTCAGCTTTGTAAATGGCCAAACAGAAGGGAGAGTGATGATAGGAAAATTTCCCTTAGAAGTTCGCTCGCGCGCATTTGAACTTTTCCATATATCTGAACAGGCTATCGTTGCCAATAAATGCCATAACCCCGTCATTAACTCAATTTTTATTTAATAGTGGTTTGAATGTGATTATTTATTTCATGCTGTAAAATAATTTAATGAAATAAAATCGATCTAAAACCCCATCTATTTAATGTCAAAAGTCAACTTCTTTCTGCACCGGTTCTTGCTTTTATAGTGCAAATAATTGGAAGGACCCCTCCCTGGAGTTCATCAAGTGCACAACCCGATGAAGCCGAAGCGTGATTCCAGCAAACATTTGTATGAAAAGAACAAGAATCATTGGAGATTAAAATATCAATTTTAACATAAAATCGGATGATTTAATGGCTAGTACACAAAAGGTGGGCTTAACAGAGAGGAGAGATTTGTAGTGTTATATTAAATAAAAACATTTTAGTACCACTTGCCTTGTAGGCAATATTCGAGAACTCTGAATGTAGTCCATTCAACAAAATTCATTTCTCAGATCAGTAGATAAATATTTGTAGGGGAAAGTTGGGTAAAACCGGGTAGGCGGGTAAAACCGGATTTGGCTATTTTGACTATATTAGTGCTGTTATCTGTTGGAAAATGCATGGAACTAGTAGCAGACATCCGCTTTATGATTTGTAGATATCGGAAAGGACGTGTAGCTTATTTGTTTGCTGTCGCCGATATTTAGAAAAATTCAAGTTCAGAACGATCGATTTCTACTCCACCGATTTTACTCTGTAGTTTCTAATTGCCTGAAGATTTGTGTTAGACAAGCACAACATTTGATAATACATTTTCTACCTGTTATTTTAAATTATTAAACCAGGTTTTAGATCATGTCTGAGAAGTGCTAAGCCTTCTTTTCTGATTAATGGCGTAGTCGGATAAAACCGGGACCTTGGCAGTCGGACAAGACCGGGTAGTACCCGGTTTTAGACGACTATTTTTTTGCGTGTGAAATGGAAATAATTTCTTTGAGTAGTATCAAATAAATATTTACACAGGAAGAATCATCTTAAAAATTGTTAAAAAAAAAAAAAAAATTATTTTATCAGAAGATACTTTCTACTGACATAGGCTACTATATTGAAGAATCCTACATTGTATTTGACCAATTATAAAATTTGTATAAGAAAGTAGGTCTGACAATACTCAGACCTATATATACTTATGGCATAGAGCTCTGGGGATCCACAAAGCCCTCAAACTCCTACAAAATTCAATCATTGCAATCTAAAATCCTCCGTAAAATAGCCGACGCTCCATTCTTTGTATCCAATTTGACTCTTCACAACGACCTCCATATTCCATTTATCCAACCCTTATCAAAACAAGTATATAAAAAATTTCATTCTAAATTACACGGTCATCCAAATTCTTTAATTAACTCCCTATCATCATATCTAATCCCAAACAACCCCATTCGCCGTCTGAAGCGTAACTGGCCTAGAGACCAGCTCCAAGAGTAGTTAGTACAATATTACTCTCTGCCTTGTGGGTACTGCAACTGTGCAGCTTCCCTCCTCACGAGCTTCAAGACACATTCACATGTATCTTTTTACTGGAAATGTATTTTTACATTGTTGTAAATTCTGAATAAATAAATAAATAAAAAAATAAATAAATAGTATAAGAAAGTATTGTATTCATTCAATATACTTCAAAGCATGGGCGTATATTAGGGGGCTGCAGCCCCCCAGAATTTTTGATTTTATAGGTACAAATATGTAATAAGAACCATAAAAATGAATTAAATAAAATCACTTAGTTCAGAAAAAATATATGTTTGTGTGTAACAGTTTTTTAGTTGGCTAAATATTTCAAGTTCTTGATTGTTAGGATTCCATACCGCCCTAACGCTCCCAGCCCCCCCAAAATTATTTCTTACATACGGCCATGCCTCAAAGTACCCTTGAGGGGATGAAGAAAAGGAACTTGTTGGGCATATCCTCATACTGGAAGAAAGACTATTTGTACTGAAACTGACAGATTTAAGAGAAGATTAGGGAAAAATAGTATTCCTCATCCATTCAACAATGTAAAAAAGATTGCCCGAAAGGAATGGTTTTACATCTTTCTTTATCGGCATCCACTACTGTCATTGAGAGCTCCTAAGAACACATCCTTAGCTAGGGAAAGGGATTAAATCGCACCGTGATACAAAACAGTTTTTATTATAATATTTGTTGCATATTTAAGGTCAGGGATTCTTCAGGCAGCAGTTAAGGGTTTGATCTAACCAGTCAACAATGATCCATTTCCAGACTACTCTTTGAACCTTCTGATGCAACTGGAAAACCAATGAAGGTTGGGGATAATCCTTTACCTGAACAACCTCAAGTTGAATCTGAAATAGCCGACAACATTTGGCCTGAATAACCCTAATTTGACTCAATAATCACTGACAATCCTTTACCTAAGCAATATCAAGATGAAACGGGTTTAGAAACTGAGATTTCTTCCCAAACCGATGATCGCAAAAAGGCTGAGATAGAAAAGTCGATGATGAGCTACCGTCAACTTTTACGCAGACTAGTGTGTCTTCTCTCTGAATATCCCTAAGAAAAATAAGGCCTTACTCACTTCAAAGCCCAACAAGGGGCAAGGAGAGGCAGTAATTTAAACTTCTTGACCTTATAAGTTGGTTCTGGAGCTCAAAGCCCCCCCCCCCAAAAAAAAGAAAAGAAATCCTAAAAGCAGAAACAAGTGTTTAAGGCCCTTACATAAAAAAACTGTCAAAACACGGACGAATTAGGAGTTCTCGTAATTTTGTTATAAAACGTCTTTCAAATCTGATTAATCATCTTAAATTACTATAAATTCTTAACATATTAAATTCAAAATTACTTTTGTCAGTAATTTTTTATCCCACGTATGTTCGTAATTGTAGGAAAGCCATTGTACCCATTAATTTTTATAAACAATTATTTCATATATAATAGTAAAATATCAACATTTTATAATTATTATTTTATGTACCCGGTACTTGTATACTTCCAAAAAATCATTTTTTTACCCTCCAAAATATCCTTATTTTACACTAATACATATTTATATTTGGAACTAATGAACTAATCTATCATTCAAATAGAAATTGGAGCAATTTTATTCACGTAGCTGTTTAGGAAAAATCAAAAACTTTTTGGGGTCCGGTTTTGTCCAACTTTCCCCTATATAGTTTGAGCTAGCTGTGCAGGCAGCTTTGTCTGCGTGGAATTGTGACTTTTGGAAGCATTTTTAGGATATATATTTTGGTTTATTTTGGATTATAAACACTGTATTAAAAAAAAAAAAAAAACTCCTCGCATTGCTAACACGTTGAGAGAGCCACATCATAAAGCTGATCGTGTGAAAAACAGCTAATACTTAGATCCACACACACACATTTTAACGTCTGAATTTGAGCTTTATTAATTGTCATCGCGAAACATAGGCTCACTGGAAGAAAGTTATTTTAATATAATATGATGAACAGTTATTATTTTAATATAGGTGGATAGTTTATCAAATGTTCGACGTGATTCTTTACTTTGGCGTTATATTTTTAGAACCGATTGACATGAAACAAATACTAAATGTTAAGTGAAGCTTACCACAAAATATTAGTGAAAATTGCAACTAAATTGGATAAACTGTTTCTGAGATTAGTGTGCACAGACAAAAATGCTAACAATCATTGATTTGGGTGCTGTTGCGTTGGTAAAGGCCTCCGATAATATTTTTGCTCATACGTCTTCCATGTAAAGACAGCGATCAGTTACATTTTTATTATATCTATAAATCAAAAAAATTAACTAACAGCATATTAAATTTCTTGGATATTTTAAAGTGGTTTAGCATTATTTTAAACTATTTGTGTCATTAAAAACTCATCAAATTTATCAACTTACAAATTAATTAGTAACTAAAATTTTTATTCTAATGTTTTAATATGAATAAAATAAGTTTATTAACTAAGCAAATGAAGTATAGTAAAGCAGTGTCCCATTCTTTTGGGAATTAATTGAGAATCAACAAAATATTATGTGACAAAACTATAACTATTTGAAAAGTGTAATAGGTATACTAAATTAAGGTGTGGAAAGAGGGGGGGGGGGGGTAAAGCAGTCGTGATTTGTGTATTTCAAGCTATAAAGTGTAATTCAAATAATTTAAACAACTTACTGCCAACAGTGATTAGTGAATTATTTAAAAAAAATGTTTCTCTACATGCGTACTACTCGGGGATATGGCAGTAACGCCTTCTGATCAAATTTCAGCTATTTATATTCTACTTCAAAATCTAAAAAGCTCACACTAAAATTAGAATCTCTTCTTTAAATATTTACTAGGTACATTTCTGTTCTGTTGGCTTTCACAAGCACTCACTGCGTAATAGTCCAAATGTTTCAGCAGTAAGAAATTAAGGAGGTTTTAGAGACTTCTCATGCCACATAATTACAATAGGATAGAAAATTAAGGTAAAATATCTAAGAGATATCAATGAACAACATTCTACATTTAAATATCTAACAAAGTTACAAAATACACAATTCAGACCTTTAATTTGTACAGGATGGCCACCAAGTAGGTAATAGTATCTATTTTAAAAAAAAATTAAAGAAAGGATTTTTATAAATATTTATAAAAATTCCGTCCCACAGAAGCTGTGTAAACTAAGCACACTCCTTAGAAAGCAGAACAAAATGGCAGCAAGGAGAAACCTTTGCTCTTTTTATAATTATAATAGTAAAAAACCGATAAACATAA
Source organism: Gonocerus acuteangulatus (assembly GCA_946811695.1). Taxonomy (NCBI): domain Eukaryota; kingdom Metazoa; phylum Arthropoda; class Insecta; order Hemiptera; family Coreidae; genus Gonocerus; species Gonocerus acuteangulatus. The sequence goes on from OX328131.1 coordinate 59,380,930, forward strand.
AATAAATATAACAAGCTTAACTCTTATAATTATTTTTTTAACAAGACGATTCAATAATAATTTATTATTGTTAAATTTTAATGTCCACTTATACATGACGATTTTTGGGGCGGGTTTTCTACAGGTTACCACCCTTTTATATACAGGATAGGGCTGACGCCTTTTCTTTTTTTGAAAGAAAGACCATCAACACCCATGACCTTAATGGAGTGCACACGCCTTAGCACTAACGGCCATCAGGCCTACAATTCAATAATAAAAAAATAAAAAGTTTGATGAATACATATTTTTGAACATTAATTTTAAATGAGATATGACTAGTTTTAAATAATATATGATCCATGCCTAAGGTCATGGGTTCAATTCCCACTACGGGTGATGGGTTTTCTTTCCAAAAAAGAAAAGGCAACACCCCGATCCTGGTAGGAAATAGAGGGTGCCTGTAGAAAACCTGTACCAAAAGTCATGTATAAGTGAACGTTAAAATTTAAATTAATAACTAGTTTTGTTAAATATTAACAAGAATTACAACCCACAGGCAAACATTTACATTGTTTCATATTCTTCTTTGCTTGGGTCATTAAAAAATGAGAAAACATTTTCTTTTTATGCCACTTTATATTAAAAACTTTACCCTAGATGTTTCATGGCCTCATTGCCTCCTCTTCAAGGGCCACCATAACATAAACGATTTTTTCATTTCCATTAATCATTTATACAAAATACAATACATTCAAAGTATTTTTAATTGTTAAATTTATAAATCCCAAAGTAAAATTAATTTATTTCTTAGTCATTATATAGAGTAAAATTATTTGAAGATACTGTATGTCAGGGGTGCTCAAACGGTCGATAGCGAGTGCTTCTTGAGTTGATCTCCAGAATAAAACTATTCACACATGTTGTTTTAGTAGGTAAGTAACAACTAAAATTTATTCCATCCACTATTAGGCCAGAATAACCCCCTCGCCATTTTCTTTTATCGTAATGAGCCCCTGCTAACGGCAAAAGGCAGCTTTGTTGAAGGAACGTGCAGAATTTATCAGAGAAAAGCCACTTTTTGAGTCACCCCGAATTTTTTAGAAACTTTAGGTGGCGTATTTGGCGGGAACATTCGAGTATTTGGTTGCAACTGCAGGAATAGGAATCACTCTGAGTTAACAAAATATGCTGAGGACATGCAGTGTCACGTTTCAAAGACACCCTTTAGTCATGTTTAGATACTAGGACTCATTTGATTTTAAGAACCAATAAACTCGCAATTTTGAATAATTATTACCTTTTCATTGACATTTTAGAGCACAACTACTCTTAACATGACTAATAAAAAACGCATATTGTGTGGAAAACTAATATCTAAGCGACGGTACACCCTACCTAGAAGACAATCCTCAATCACATCTACTTGCAGCCTCTCCGAGTCGATCGATCTATAATAACAATATTTAGGTAGATCGCCAGCAGTTCCCCTGCTGTATATGGTCTGCTCATCATCCATTCTAAGACTTAGACAAGGGCTCAAGGTATGAAAAAGAAATTTAATGATCAGCTGGTTTTTATCAGTTATTATGAATATTTTCAAATATATTTTTCTTATTTTGAGATGTTAGTATAAAATATTTAAAATTGTTAAACATTTAATGGTTACCTTCAAAGTGGCAAGGAATAGCAGTACAAAATTTCAAAGGTAACACATTTACGTAGTAAGGTCCATAAGTTTCCGGCCTGTCCTGCTTCCCCTCCTTCAAACGTGCTGGGACCTGCACGCCTAAGCAGCTCCATGCCTGCTCACTCCATACCCATCGCCCGCACTTCCTCAGTCTTGTCAGTCAGTGTCCAGCCTTGAAGGAAACTCCCCATTTTTACAATGTTCAAACTCGAGTACCGTGTGGTAATTAAATTCTTTTGTAAAGAGGGTCTTACTCCTGCGCAAATTAAAGAGCGCTTGGATTGTGCATACGGGCAGTCCTCCCCCTTGTATTCCACAGTGAAAGAATGGGCAAAATTATTTAAGTTAGGGAGAGAAAGTCTAGAAGATGACCCACGTCCCGGTCGCCCATTGGAAGCTGTCACTTCTGAAACAATCCAACTTGTGGAATCTGAATAGCTGTCTGACCGGCGACTAAAAACCAAGGAAATAGCAGCGAGATTAGGGCTTTCAAAAAAAAGTGTTTTGAGGATCATCAAAGAACATTTGCATATGAACAAGGTTAGTGCAAGATGGGTTCCAAAAATTCTTTCAGCTGTTCAAAAACAGGAACGAGTTCACTGCTGCAATGAATTTTTACGCGAGTATAATGCCGGCCCAAGGAATTTTTTGGACTCAATTGTAACTGGGGATGAGACAATGGTTCTATATTATGACCCACTCAGCAAAAGTCACGCAGTCAACAAAAAAGGTAATGGCCACAATTTTTTGGGGCTGTAAAGGAATACTACTGATAGATTTTAAAGAAAGGAATAACACAATGAATGGTGAGTATTATACAGCCCTACTTCACCGGTTACGAGACACCATTAAAGAGAAGAGGCGAGGGAAGTTAAGCAGAGGTGTCCGCCTCCTTCACGACAATGCCTCTGTCCACACAGCATTGATTTCCAAGGTCTTGGACTGTGGATTCCAAGAAATCTCTCATCCACCCTACAGCCCAGACTTGGCCCCTAGCGATTTCCACCTTTTCTCAAAGTTAAAATCAGACCTTCGTGGAAGGCAATTTAACACCGACAAAGAGCTCCAAGCAGCAGTGGAAGAACATTTTTTTAACAAAGAAGAAAATTATTTTTTTCATGGTATAGAAATGTTGCCAAAGCGTTGTATTAAGTGTGTTGAACTTAGAGGAGAATATATTGAAAAACAGTAAAACCAGTTTTTTTCTTTCACCTTTCCTTCTATCCCAGGCCGGAAACTTTTGGACCTTACCTCCTATTAATGTAAAATCTATTTCATCTTGTTTTGAATGGACTAAAGCTTTGAAATTAAACACTATGTAGGTCTTTGAGACTACGCCTTTGAGAGGTGTTACCAGTATTTCAGGAGCACCTAACATAGGACCCCTCTGATGCAGATGTTGTAGAGAGACCAAAATCTCAGCACATGTGCTTGGAAACTATCAAAATAATATGATCCTGGTCACAAGGCGAGATCGTAATGTAAAGCAAAAAATCAGCTCTCTTCTCCAAGGGAAAGCCTTTGGGACTTGAAAACGTTTATGGCTTGGATGATGACGATTCGCCTAGGTATACACATCATTGCTTTTAAGAATAAATCCAAGCAAGCTTATGTTAACGGTCCTACAGTGACATATGTGACCAACAATACCCTTGCAGGCGGAAGACCTTGACAAAGACAAGAAAGGAGTAGAGACAAAGTATGTCTAGTACACTTCCGGTCACTCTCTGTCCATTTCCTGTCACTCCCTGTAAACTTTTGGTCACTTCAGACAACTCCTTGTACACTTGCGTCACTTCCTGCCATTTTCTCCTCAGCCATATTGATTACACAATGTTCCCAATAATCACCGCTGTTAAGCAGCATTGGGCATGGCTAGTACCTAAATGGGTGACCGTCCACGTGCTGTTGGCATTATGAGTGGGTAGCAAACTGTAGATAGCCCAGTGTTAATAGAACCAATTGTTGATATACCATTAAAAAAAAACAATATTTTAGCAGTTGTCTGTTAGCATATTTCTTATTAAGTCTAGAGACAATTTTTCAGTACTCATTTCTCAGGATTCTTGATTGAGGTTGACTTTACACTTGAACCTCTATCATTAGTCAAAAATATTCTTCTGACATTTTTTGTCCATCCCCATTTTCCCCTCTCCTCTCACATGTTTCAATTCAACTTTTATTAATGTATTACAATATTTTTGCACAAAAGAGTTTCTTCATTGCATATGTAGCAACTAATTTTATTATTTGATATTAAAAACTAAATATTTTGTCTAAGAAGTATCAAACTAATATTTATTTATTTTTAATTTATAGAGCTCCGAAACTGAAGCGAAAACCTCTTTAAACGTTAGTCAACTATCAAACTATTATTATTAAATTTTAACGGATGGATGGGTTATCTATAGGTTACCACCCTCTTCTAGCCAGGATTGGGCTGATGCCTTTTCATGTTTCTAAAGAAAAGCCACCACCCCAAGTGGGAATCGAACCCACAACCCTTTGACACGGAGTGTTAAGCGCTCACGCCTTAACACTCACGTCCGCCGAGCATCCAATATCAAACTATTATAGTTATTGGAATGACACAGAGGTATAATTTCAAAAACTCTAGCTGTGCAAGAGGTATTTCAACTGCGCCCTACATGTGTAATGAAATAAGTTACCTTTTACTGCTATTAGAGGTTAAAGATCGAGATATTAGTATGTCCTAGCTTGAAATTCGTGAGGCATAGTTCTCCGTCTTCCCATCAGTAAGCCTATTTTCATAATGTATTTGTTAATTTTATATCTGTATCTATGTTACCCATCTAGGTCTTAAACCCAGTATTGACCTACCTCTAATTTAAGCTCTAGCTAAAGCACACACTTACTGTATAATGTTTTTTTTTTTTTAATCTTTTTGTGTATATCTAATATATAAAATTCTCGAGTAACAGTGTTTGTGGCCAAACTCCTCCGAAATGGCTTGACCGATTTTAATGAAATTTTTTGTGTACATTCAGTAGGTCTGAGAATAGGATGTTATCTATCTTTCATATAAGTGATAAGGGTGGTTCAACCCACAAAAAGTTTTTTTTATTTTAGGGACAAAATATTTAATTTTTATTTTTTTATGATTTGGAATTAAAAAATACACACAACCCTAAATTTTCAACCTTCTACCACCAATTCACATTTTCTAATAACGATATTAGTACTCTTTTTAATTAAGGCGTGAGCACTTAACACTCCGTGCCAAAGGGTCGTGGGTTCAATTTCCACTAGGGGTAGTGGCTTTTCTTTAGAAAAAAAAAAAGGCATCAGCTCTATACTGGCTAGAAAAGGGTAGTAAGTTTATCACATAGTGGGATCATTGTTGCCATTGCCAAACGAACCGCATCAATTTTTACAAATTTACTTTATGGGAGGTGAGGACTCCGAAAGCGCACTCGCCAATCGCATGGATGCACGTTGGGCTACATTAACGTCAATTCATAGTTTGTCTAGCGCATCGTCAGTGAGCTGCACGATCTATTGAATGGGCAGAATGAATTGTTGAAATTACTTAAATCACACATGCACAAATTACAAAGTGGCAATCACGCTATCATCAACCCTGATAAAGAACCATCTGGAGAGTACATTCAATGCACCTGTTGTCGATGACGTTGCTGGAATCGTGGTTGGCGACCGTATAGCGAAGCAAGAAATCACGATTCAAAGAAGAAATAATTATCTTGAAACCATGGCTGATGCACACCATTTATATGACACTATCCAAAATGTGCTAATGTTTTGGAAGGAACAAGATGGATATTGCATAAATATTAAACAACGACATCCCGTAACAGGTACAGTATTTTTATTTGATTACCAAAATATTCAGTAGAAATAATGTATATGGCAAAACAACGTTTGCCGGGTCAGCTAGTATATATATATATATATATATATATATATATATATATATATATATATATATATATATATATATAATAGTATTAACTCTGTCCTACATGTTTTACAGCCCTGAGGAAGGCTTGAATTTCAAGCCAAAACGTCGGCAAACAATAAAACACATTTTCACATAAAAAATGTAGTTTTATTAAGATACAACGACTCTCTCAATGAATTCTGTTTTATAATTAGGTAAAATTTACAACGAATTTTCATTCTATCAATTTAACAAAGCAGGTTTCCAAAATATCAGTAACTCTCAAATTCTTAAAGACAATATTTTAAAACAATACTTCAATAACTATAAGTTTTATTATGGGTTAGCCCATGGAGGTTTTCCTGTTTTCCTACTCTTGGATCAGTATGATTTTTTTTTTTATTAGATATCTACTTAGTGGCCAAACTGTAAGCATTTATTACACAATAACAGATCAAAAAGGATGTTTCCATGGGAACTAAAACTATAACCTGATAGAAGGATGTTACAAACATGCAGAAGAAAGACTAAATAATGTTCGATTTGGGCTGCTTTTTAATCTTTTATCTATTCTTGCAAAAGTACACTGCACTGCATAAGTAATAAAGAATGTCAGAGCTAGGGTCATCAGAAATAATTTACCTCCCTGAATATTCATTAAAACGTGTTGAATTTAGTCAATACTCATCTCCTAGATAAAAGAGAGCATTCAAATCTTTATTTCAGGAAAATTAACTCACCAGGCTTAGATTGTTCTGTTTTATTCTCAGGAGCCTGGCCAATTAGTTAATAACCAGGTTTCAAATCACTGCAAGGCAAGTTAATTCACTGATAGTGAAATTCCTTGAGCAAAATACATAGGGGGACCCCCAATCCAGCCCTCAAATGACAACACTAGAAGATAAAATCTTCAGTGTGTGTCCAAGTTACGAACTGAGATCCTCCAGAACATAAGTCGACATATATATATATATATACATATATATGGTTCCAAATTGTCACAGTGGTAGAGCACTCGGCTTATGTTCTGGAGGATCTGAGTACATAACTTGGACACACACTGAAGATTTTATCTTCTAGTGTTGTCATTCGAGGGCTGGATTGGGGTCCCAGACCCTTCCTAGGACAACTCAACCTTTAATTAATTTAATGGGTACATTCAAAGGGGAAAATCAGGTGGCTGAAGCACAATACTGACCACACTATCTCCCGTGTGGGCAGTTTGGTCAAGAAACAGATAACACTACAGTATCTGCTCCTCTGGCGTATTACGCGACTGATTATGTATGTGACACACATAATAATCATATAATAATAATAATAATCATAATAATAATTATGTGGGGGTCTCCCGTGGTCTAAATGGCTAGCGCCTTGGATTCATAAGCGGGAGATGGTGGGTTCGATTCCCAACCTCCGGCAGGAATTTTATCATCCCACGGCTCGCTGGTAAAATTCCTCGCTGCACCCTGGATGTCGGCGCTAATGACCTGCTAAAATTATGTGATACACATAATAATACACCTATGAAAATATCTAGAGTCTGTCTCCAACTTTAGTTACAAAGATTGTGCCTTTCTAATTATCCTTCAGGGTAGAATCAACAATTAAATGAAAAAGTAAGATATGTATTTAGTCGAAAACTTTTATCAACCATTATTGTTTTCTGTGAGAAATACATTTCTTGTAAAACCTTATAATCCAGGTGTTAATTAATAGGAATTTTGATCAACCGCCGTTTTCAGCATTAGAAAGAAAACAATTCAATCTGTATGAAGCTTTCTCAGGAGGAGCAAGTAAAGCCAAAAAGGAGATTGAATATGGACCCCTAATATGAGGTAATTGTAAATTACAGGATCCTGTATCTTGCTAGACTATTATTACTTCTTAAAGAGATGAAAATAGTCAGCCGTTGAGGTGATAAGAAGTCAAGTAATGGTTGAGAGTCTGCTAAGAGAAAACATCAGATTTCCAGAACAATGTATGTATATTTCAAACATTTCAGCATGCTCTTTGGCAGCTTTACAAAAGAGAATAATAAAAAAATACAATAAACAAAATATTAAATCATAAAAATAGGTAATAAAACATTTTTTTATTTACATATTAAGTAAACAAAGGTTTTTTTTTAAACAATAATTTTATGCAGAACTTAGTTAAGAGCAGTGTTGGGCAAAATTAAACATTAGTTTACCAAACTAACTTTAATTTACTTTATTTAATTTTAGATTTGTATAATTATTAATCATGTTAATTTAGAAAAATGATTGTAATTTAATAAAATTGGACTCTGTTGGAGTATTTTCTTAATAAATAGTTGTTTTTAGTTTTAGTATCCTTATTTAGTACGGTAATTAGTTTAGTTTAGCAAACGAGACCTAAATTTGTGAATTTAGTTTTTAATTCACTAATTAGTTTATCAAAGAACATATGCTTGCAAATTACGAGGAAAAGCCAAAGTTTCTTACTCTCCAAGGAATTCATCATATCCTGAAATGTATAGATCAAAATAGTGTATCAAAAATGTCAAATAAGAAGATGGAGAAGCAAGCGGAAGAGAAAAATGGATGTTTCAAACAGTCTGAACAAGGCTTGTAGACAGTACAAAATTCATAAACAATAACTGAATTAGTAACATATAGATTATATTAACTCCCTTCTGTTTATAATACATCTTAGGTCCGCCTAAAATCCAAGTCTAGCTTATTCTAAAATAAGGTCTATTAGTTTTAATAATTTACTTAATTATCAAAATACAGTAGGACCTCCATTATCCGAGGTAATGATGGGGAGGGTGGTCCACGGATAATCAAAAACCCCGGATAATCGAAACACAATATTTTATTGACTAAATGTGCTGGATTAAATGGTTATAAAGAAAAACTGTGTACAAGATGTCATGTAAACCTTCTTATTTGCATTGAGAAATGTGTATCTAAACATTTTATTAATTTATAATTTGTATAAGCAAAAATAAACTCAAGTTCAAATTAAATTTTTTAGTTGAGAAAGTCAGTAATTTTTCGTCGTACTCGAGTGAAGAGTTAAAGCCCAACTGAGGAAATATTTCCTTGGTAGGCTAACAGCACAATAGGGGATTCATAGAAAGATGTGAAAACGTTTCAGTTCCAAGAATATGAAATAAATTGAGGTGCTTCCAGAAATATGGAATACATAATCGTCATTACATACATACACATATTTAATACATAATTATGAAATCAAATGCTTTGGTTAATAAAACTAAAAATAATGCAATAAATATGTGCGTATGTACATAATATTTAATGAAGGAATAAAAATAAAAATTCCCCCATCGAGACCCCGGTTAATTGGAATCCCGGATAATAGAGTCCCGGATAATGGAGGTCCTACTGTAACATATGATTTATATTCTTTCATGTTATTTTGGTAAAACTAAACTAAAGCTTTAATTTAGTTTTTAATTAGTTCCCAATGATTTAGTTTTAGTTTAATTAAAATCCATTAATTAGTGTAATTTTAGTTTTTTAGGCTGCAATTTTTAGTTTAGATTTAGTTTATTCCAAAAAGTGAATGTAGTTTTAGTTTTTAGTTTTGCCCAAATTGGATAAGAGTAAGTAAAACAATTAACAGAGAAACTACTCTTAATTAAGTTCTGTAAAAAAACTACTGTTTAAAACTACCGAGTTGAAGGGAGGAGATTAAGGCCTCTTGCAACTCGGGACAGGAGACCAAGCAGAGCGACAGCAGAATGGACTTCGAAGAATTGGCAAAAGTAATGCTACTAATTAGAGAGAGAAAGAAAATCAAAAGAGTGTTGAGTACATATTTTCTTACAAGTAAAGAGATTAAAAGTAACATAGTTTTTCACACAGCAAAAACTTTTTTTTTTTAAATTCATTAAATCTCATTAAAAACAAGGAAATCAATGTTCGTGTGACCTCGTAAATATTAATTTTCTAATGCAAGTATACTAGCTTAGACGTTTTTGTGTCTCCTGAAAAGTTGTATGATTTGGATATATCCTTTTTGAAATTGGACTCCTAATTTTATTCATTGTTTTTATAATAGAAGCAATTAAATTTCTATATTTTAAATAAGAACGTTTTATATAATTAAGTAAATTTATTTAAACAATTATTTAGGTTATAATGACCCTAAAGAGTTGGCAAGGAGGCGTCAAATCATGTCGAGGGATAAGAAAAATAAAGTTGTACAAAGAAGAAAAATGAAGTGCTACTTTTCTAAATTACGTACAATACATAGATCAGAAAAAAAAAAAAAAATTTGAACTCATTTTTATAAAATGTCTGTTTTTTTTTTCTTTTTTTTTTAATGTATTTTTCCAGGATAACACTGGGAAACAGTTTGTAACATAAGTTCTGTTGAATGGTGCTAATGACCTCAGCAGTAGATGCACCAAAAGAAAACAAAGACAAGAAGACGTTCTGTTGAGTTCAAATTTTCAGATGTTTTCGGGTCAAATAGGCAAGATGATTCCAAAACTGTAGTCAGTTTTCTTCTAGCATGTCAAGTTTTTTCTCTACACCTTAAGTGAAAGTGACCACTCTCTTAATTAGAATGTTTTACTTCCTAAGATTTCTGGCATAAATTTTGCTTTTTTTTTTTAACATATTTTTAGTCTTTTTATAGATTATCTAAGGAAATTGTAGCAAACACAACCAGAATTTTCACAAAGTAAAAGTTACGTATTTAACAATGCAACATCCCGCTGACAGACCTTCTCTTTCTGGCACAGGGTAATTGACACCATTTTAGGTAGCCAGCGACAGGTGCATATTGTATTTCTATCTCTGCTTATAAAACTGGGTCTCATGAAACAATTTGTAGCTTTGCTAATTGAAGGAGTCCATTTCAAGTATCTCATTTCGGCATTTCCTGGCCTATTATTTGAAAAGATAAAGGCTGGAGTGTTTGATGGCCCAAAGATTCGGCAGTTTATGTGAACAATGAGAGAAATTCAAAAGAATGCTTAGTCGGCATTCAAAAACATTGTTAAAGACTTTCTTGGAAATACACAAGCACAGAAATTGCCCAGCAGCTCTTAGGGAGCATCAAATTGAATTTTATACATAGCCATCTTGCTAACTTCCCGCAAAATCTTGGCACAGTCCACCAAGATTTTCCTGATATCCTGCTTTATAAGCGAATTTTGTATGACTTTTTAGACAAAAAGAGGATATACTGTAGCTTAAAAAGTTGAAATTATAGAAAAAAAAAACTGAAGCAATCTTCTTATTCAGAGATAATTGAGAAGATATGGTCGACCGTTCGGAAGTAGGAAGCGTTGATCGTCGGGGTTTCGGTCAGTGTTCTTATTCAATAAAACACATTTTATTTGCTAAAATGTATATTTATTGCCGCCAACGTTTCGGCTTGCTATACAAGCCATCTTCAGGGCTATTGAGAAGATTGAGAACTGTCCCGTTTCAAGAAGAGAACATTTCTCACAAGAAGAGAAATGTTCTCTTCTTGAAACGGGACAGTTCTCAATCTTCTCAATAGCCCTGAAGATGGCTTGTATAGCAAGCCGAAACGTTGGCGGCAATAAATATACATTTTAGCAAATAAAATGTGTTTTATTGAATAAGAACACTGACCGAAACCCCGACGATCAACGCTTCCTTCTTATTCAGAGGATAAAAATTTGTAAAACTAAGTCACAGATCTGAGACAACGAGATGGCTGTTCCCCAGTGTAATAAACTCACTTCAGCTATCAACTTGTTTATTTGTTTAAAATTAGATACAATTAAAAATGTATTTAATATTATTTCTACAGTTTGGATATTTATACATAGTTCACTTAAATACTGGCAGGTATATTTGATAATTGTAATGACCCTATTATAATTAGTTTTCAATATGTTCAGACATTTAATCTTACACTTACCTGCATTTTGTATCCAGGAAGGGAGTAAGGATATCGTGGAAGATTGAGAAGAGATAGCTAATCAAGACAATTCACATTTTGAAGAGCAATGGATCTAAATATGATTTCAAAAGAACTTAATGAGTAATATATTGCAAACACAAACGAGTTTCCTACAGTACATGCACATACGTATACAAATTTAATGCATTTGATGAGTGTTCTTGGATAAATTATATAAAAAAATGATCAATTTTTTCTATGATAGGCAAAGATACTTGTGTAGAAAGAAAAGTGAAAAATGTATTGTTTAACCATTTGTTCTCTTACAGACAACAAAATATGTCTTTATCTGCAAGCATATGATATATCTGAAAAATCATTTTTGAGGTACTTATAAAAATCTGTAAAAAAAAAATCTTGAATAAAGAAAATTTGTTAACTAAAATAAGTTATAAAGTTTATTAATATTATGTCTGATATTCAAATAGGAATATGCAAAATTAGTATTTATTGGGTTGATTATAGTTATTTGAAAAAAAAAAAAGTATGGAATAACAACTAAAGTAAAAATAAATAAAATTAGTCTCATGCTAAAATTTACATTAATTAAGTAAAATATAGAACTCACCTTTGATTTCAGCAAAAGAGGAATGATTTCGTACATTACACAGCTATAAAGAGTGTCAATCTTCTACTCCAGTGCTAAAAACTTTTTTTTTATTTTTTTGAAAAAAGAAATGGTTTATTTGCATGTAATTTTTTTTTTTTTTTTTTCAGAAGTAATATCCAACTTTTTGTTATGAAAGAGAATTATCTTTTTGTGGACATTTTTATGACATCTCCAAATGTTACACCATCCTTTTTTTAGAAGCAATTACCTAGATGTAATAGTGATCTACGGACAGAAGGCACTTGGTGTCAGTGTACCTGCAGTGTTAAATCAGCAATGAAGGGCTACACACAAATATGTTAAACAACCTTGAGATTTAAAAAAAATTGATTATATTATTATTAATTTTTTAGCATAAATATGCTTTAGTGATGACTAAAATGAAAAAAAAAAAAAAAACAAACGTTACAAAAAAGTGTCTGCTGGCGGGGTGGCCATGTACAAAAAAGAAGACTGTATGTTATACAGTACATTACATAGGTTTGTCGGGTGGAGATAAAGCATATTTATGTTCTTGAATTTGAGCAGAAGGCTCTAAACGATTTTTTTTTTGTTTGATAAATTGGTGATACTTTTAAGAATATTTTAAACCGTTATTCTCATAAATAGATTTTCCAAATTGGTGTATAACGTATCTTACAAATTATGATCATAAGCAGTTCAGTGTAGATGTTGAGATATATTGTATACTAGTTTGAAGAAAGTAGCTTTGAGAATATACACATAAAATATTCTTAAAAGTATAAAAAGAAAAAGAAAAATCAATTTTTTTTTTAAATCTTAAGGTGGTGTAACTCCTTAAATAATGAACAATGTTCGAGTAAGAGTTACTGTTAATCTGAGGAAGAGAATAATTTGTTTGTTATTTTCTTTTAGTTTTCCATAATTTTGGTGATTCAACTTTTTCTTCAAAATTAGTTATTCTGGTGTTTAAAAATAAAGTAAAAATGAAGTCTTTTGTTCGGGTATGTTACTGTATACGTAGTTTCATTGATCCTCAAAAAAAAAAAAAAAAAAAAAAATTGTCAGGAGCCATATCAATACCACTAATGGTCTAGACTTCTGGGTTTCTGGTAAGCCCCCATTCCAAATGGACTGATTTTGGTTGATAAAAAATTCACTCTATTCTTTTTTATAGGGCGGAAGAGCCAAAATTTTGGCTGCTACCTTGCTATGACACACACACACACACACACACACACACACACACACACACACACATTTATTTATTTATATATATCGTCCCTACCATGCCAAACTATCGAATATGAAAAATCTCTTTTTTCAGATTCGATACTTTGCTCTTGTAATGTGGATGGCATGGCTTGTCACAAATTGTCACAACTCTAACCCCTTTATAATAGCCGGATCGAATCAGAACGTTTTTCAGTATATTATTTCGTCAATGTATCGAATATGTTCGTTTCCCTTGCTCAGATTTTCATATTCGATAGTTTGACATGGTAGGGACGATGTATATATATAAATGTTAATGGGGGTAAGTCATTTTTGGTGTCTAGTAGATATGATTGATGAAGCTTGAAAAGAGTAAAACCTCTATAGCAAAAAGCCTTACCAGACTGAGAAAATAAATTGTAAATTAATTTTTGGTATAAAAACATGAAATTATTTCTGAATTTGACATGTAATAATAAGAAAAAAATGAAAAATAGTCAATCAAGAAGGCAAGTATGAAGAGAATTTATAGAAACAATAATGATGGTTTTATCTGAACACAAAATTGCAGTCGCGAGGAAACTTATTATAAATTAAAAACAGATTAATCATATCATAATTCTTAAAAGAAAAAAATATTTCTATTGATAAATTTAGTAATATTTATTGATGATGCTCCACATCTTTGGTGAATACTATACTATTCCTACATTGTGAGATGATATAGGAACTGCATTAATAAAATTAATCAGTTGTTTTTAATGTACGATGTACACGGATAACAAAACAAATGCAATATATAGAAAATAAATTAGTAAATTTGATATTGTTAGAAAAAATAATAATACCTTATTTTAAAATGAACTGTCAAATTGACCAAAGAGTACAAATGCCATTCAAGTAACTTTCATGCTTTACCAAGTTAACATATTGAGGCACAATATTTTGGAAAACTCATAAACGTAGTAAGGTCCATAAGTTTCCGGCCTGGGATAGAAGGAAAGGTGAACGAAAAAAAACTGGTTTTACTGTACTTCAATATATTCTCCTCGAAGTTCAACACACTTAATACAACGCTTTGGCAACATTTCTATACCATGAAAAAAATAATTTTCTTCTTTGTTAAAAAAATGTTCCTCCACTGCTGCTTGGAGCTCTTCGTCGGTGTTAAATCGCCTTCCACGAAGGTCAGATTTTAACTTTGAGAAAAGGTAGAAATCGCTAGGGGCCAAGTCTGGGCTGTAGGGCGGATAAGAGATTTCTTGGAATCCACAGTCCTTCACAGCGGCCTTGGAAATCAATGCTGTGTGGACAGAGGCAAGTAGGGCTGCATAATACTCACCATTCATTGTGGTATTCCTTTCTTTAAAATCTATCAGTAGTATTCCTTTACAGTCCCAAAAAATTGTGGCCATTACCTTTTTTGTTGACTGCATGACTTTTGCCTTTAAAGGAGGCGCTTCTCCTGGTCTTCTCCATTCCATGGACTCTCTTTTGCTGAGTGGGTCACAATATAGAACCATTGTCTCATCCCCAGTTACAATTGAGTCCAAAAAATTCCTTGGGTCGGCATTATACTCGCGTAAAAATTCATTGCAGCAGTGAACTCGTTCCTGTTTTTGAGCAGCTGAAAGAATTTTTGGAACCCATCTTCACTAACCTTGTTCATATGCAAATGTTCTTTGATGATCCTCAAAACACTTGGTTTTGAAAGCCCTAACCTCTCTGCTATTTCCTTGGTTTTTAGTCGCTGGTCAGACAGCAATTCAGATTCCACAAGTTGGATTGTTTCAGAAGTGACAGCTTCCAATGGGCGACCAGGACGTGGGTCATCTTCTAGACTTTCTCTCCCTAACTTAAATAATTTTGCCCATTCTTTCACTGTGGAATAGGAGGGGGAGGACTGCCCGTATACACAATCCAAGCGCTCTTTAATTTGCGCAGGAGTAAGACCCTCTTTACAAAAGAATTTAATTACCGCACAGTACTTGAGTTTGAACATTGTCAAAATGGGGAGTTTCCTTCAAGGCTGGACACTGACTGACGAGACTGAGGAAGTGCGGGCGATGGGTATGGAGTGAGCAGGCATAGACCTGCATAGGCGTGCAGGTCCCGGCACGTTTGAAGGAGGGGAAGCAGGACAGGCCGGAAACTTATGGACCTTACCTTGTATGAAAGGAAATTGTAAATAATATTACAGTCATATTTTTTCAGAGTCCCTTCATATGAAAACAAAATTATAACTCTATTTAAGCAATATTTCTGTAAATAATATCAAATGAAGAATAGTTATGAACATTTAAAAAATCTGTAGAATTGAAAAAAAAAAAATAATAAATAAAAAAAAATCTGAAAGCAATTTCATTATTTCACATTGTCTCTTATCATAAAAATTTGTGGCAACAAATAATTTTTTTTTAGCAATATTAACCCTTGGCTGGTAACATGCAAATATTGGACGTTATAAGTAACATGCGTCTGCGAGACGTGTGAATTTTTTTACATTGTAGAATTTAAGGTGGGATTTCCCTTTTTTTTCTTATAGTTCTTGTCTATGCTTAAAATGATGTTCATCTATTCATTTACTATTTCAAGTGAAGAATTGTCAAAAGTAACGTTGCGATCACCGAAGTTAAGCAACGTCGGGCGTGGTCAGTCCCTGAATGGATGACCGACCACGTGCTGTTGGCATTAGAAAAGGGTGGCAACCTGTAGATAGCCCGGCACTAATGGCCAAGATGTAGATGTGCCGTTAAAAAAAAAAAAAAAAAAAAAAAAAAAAAAAAAAAAAAAAAAAAAAAGTAACGTTGTGAATGAAATGTTCAATTGGTTTCGGAATAAAATAGAAATAGAAATATAGAGAGGAAATAATTAAATTTTGCTTTAAATGGTTATTGTAGGTTTGCTGCGTGCCTCAAATGTAGTAAATACATTGTTTCAAGTAATACATGTCTGTGAGATGAACATGAAAATGAGCACTATTCGTGACATGCGTCTACTAGACAGTGTACTTTTTAATTAGAGCCTTACTACTACCACAAAATAAAATTGATCCGCTTAAAATTTCACTAGCATTTTTTACATTATCTAAAGTGTGCATACACTGGGGGTTTAATTAGACAAATAGTTTGAAAACCCACAATGTAGGAAAACACTATACCTAAGTGTCTCTCTGATGTATGTTACCAGTTGAGGGTTAAAGACTATTTAATTTAAAATAAAAAGTGCATGTTTTTGTCCCCCAAAATATTCTTCTTTCTCTTCCCTCATATGCCTTTCTGCACGGGGAGCCTCTAGCCATTGGGCACATCCATCTCAGTCCTTCATGCACTCCAAAATATTTCATCATGATGATTAGATAGTTAGCCGTCGAGGTGATAAGTAAAGATGGAATGGTAGGGATTCGGCTAAATAAACCTCAATATGATTTTGAATTTAAAAAATCTATATTTCGGACGTTTCGGCTACTCATTGGTAGCCTTCGTCAGATTTTTCTGCTAAAATCTGACGAAGGCTACCAATGAGTAGCCGAAACGTCCGAAATATAGATTTTTTAAATTCAAAATCATATTGAGGTTTATTTAGCTAAATCCCAAAATATTTCATTAGCTAATATAGAAAAATATTGACATTTTACTTGTAAATAAACTTTCGATGATATAGTAGGATCAGGAGTTCTTTGGTTGTAATAGGTTGGAGATGGTTCATCATCCGATTTCAAAATTTTGGTCACCAACCTCTACTTGCCATTCTTTTAATGCTCAACAGCCAGGAAGGCTATTGTGAAATTGGATCAAATATGGTCATGGACTCAGGATGAGACATTGCCCCGATAATAAAATAATTGGTTCTGGAGATTTGTGTCTATTCTATTAAAATTAAACTTCTACCTCTTCACCATTAATATTTAAATAATAGTTTCAACAAATGGTTTGGGTTTATTTTTATTAATAAGTAGTCACAAGATTATGAAATTAGCGCCATGTCATGTTTAGAAAGCAGTCGTGCACAAAAATAGTCAACCCATCCTGACACCTTATAAATTGAAGGGCTCAGTGCCAAAGGTGACTAACCCAAAATTAGAAATAACAGAGAATATTGGAATTAAATATAGGAGGAATCTGAAAAAATTAGTGTTGCCAACAGAAATTATTTCAATTGGTCCAATTAAAATAATTTTTGTTGCCAACATTAATTATTTTCAGATTCATCTTAGCTTTAACTCCAATTTTCTCAGATATTTCTAATTCTGGGTTAGTCAACTTTGGCACTGAGCCCTTGAATTAATTTTGGCTAACCTGTACCTCTGAATTTCAAGATGGCGACTGATTGCTAACTCTTGATACATTAAATATATTATTTATGGCCCTCTTCATTTCTAAAAAAAAAGGCAATCTGTAAAGTTAACACAAATACAAATAATTTTAATATTTTTTCTAAATGGCAGAATATATATATAAATATGAGACAAGGTGGCTAACTCTTCTTTGAATGCCTTGAATTTAATTGACAGAAGTGTCTGATTCAAATTTATGGAAATCTAGTTGTAACTAGAGCCTGTCTAGTTGAGTTTGTCAGTAGAGTTTTTCTTTTCTCATTCCCCTCCCCAAATATCAGCTAGTGGAATTACATTATTAGAATTACAAACGTTATTCTCGCTTTTAATTCTGATTACTAAATGTTATAAAGAAACGATTTTAACCATTGGAGTAATGAGTGAATAAATCAGAATATTATCTTTACTGGCTGATAACTTCATCTTAGAAGAAATCCTCACAGCTTGTAGTATATTAGTCCAAGAGCTGGTAACGCATGTTTCATGAAGTGTTTTATGCACCCTGAAATTTTGCTATAATGTACCTCTTGGGTAGATAAGAAGGAAAGTATGTGCTGGCCAGACTTACCGTGGATCACTAGGTACTGCGCATAAGGGAAAGGTGCAAAAAAATATGGTTAGCCCTAGAAAAGTGTTTTATTCAGAAGCCAACTATCTTTAATGTAAAATTAAGGCTACTTTACAATGAGAGAGAAAAACTTTATTTCAGAAAAGTTTGGTTGCCCAACTAAATCGGGTTGCTCCACACACAACATAGTAATCAACCCTTCAAATCTGGGTATTCCAATGAAAAACAAAAAAAAATATAAGAACGAATGAGTAAAACAACAATAAAAATTATATAAATGATATAAAATGATGAAATTAGTGGTAAAAATGGGAGGGGGGCAATAAAATACTAATAATAAATATACTAAAGAGTTAAATAGTAATTAAAACGGTAGGAGAAAATATGCGGTCAGCCATATATGTGGTTCTGAATAATGGCGAGTGAGTCAATAAGAATCGATTCTGCTATTCTTCCTAGAATGTCCTCGCTGATTCCTATTTCCTGGAAGAAAGCAGCTGTTTCCTTGGGAATGGTGCCTCGGGAGCCGAACCATAGTCCCTTCACGGAGAATTCTCTTGATCCATAGTTCTCCCGGAACTTTTCCTTATAGTAAGAGATGCACTTCTCGTATATGGCTTTCTTCTCTTTGTTTATGTTTTGGCTTTGATTGTTATCATTGCCTTCATAACGAATCGTTGGGTCTATGATAAGAGCCGTTTTGGATTTCCGTTTGAAGGCAACGATGTCGGCATATCTTGAGGAGCCTTCATCATCAATGCTGTAAACTTCCTCGAAGCAGTCGTAACCATTGTCTTTCATAAGCTCCATGAGAGTGTGCTTCACGTTGTTATGGCGACGTGTAACCAGAAGCATGTTGTGGTCGCAACTTCCCAGCACATGTGCTGGCGTTTCTTTCTCTTTGCCACACCTGCGACAAAGGAGACCAACATCCCTTGGTTCACTGCTAATGCCAGGAACAGCTCGAAGAGGTGCATAATTAATATTAATTTTTAATGCATTTATCCATTCAGAGCCCGATAAAACTTCTCTGTTGTAAATGAACTTATTTGCTTTTGGACAGTCTTTGAAGTGTCGGACTCCAATGCCCTGCCACTTCGAGTTAGCCCATTCATTGAAAGAGTTGTCTCTCAAGGTCTGCCTCAGCTTCTTTATGTTATGCATGTCGCCGATAACGTCCATTGGAATTTCGAGTCTTTGGGCACATTCGAACGACTCCTTAGTATAATCAAAAAAAGAATGAAATAATTCGTCCGAAACACCGTCGAGCTTTTGAGCAATGGACCAATGCTGCAACGGAGCTTCCCAATGGCATCGAAGCAAGCCAAGTCCCCTGTATCGACGAGGTGAATACAGCATTCCATTGCAAGCATTGGCGGGCAGTCCTATTATTGCCTTTAAGCTCCTTCGAATTATGACATCCACACCTTCCAGCAAGGACTGAGGAATTTTAATGAGAGGCACTGTTTGGAATGGATAGGCGAGGCAAGGGAAAATATACTGATTTATGATGTTCAGTTTTTGATCGGGCTTTAGCAGATTAGAGGATGTCAGTAGCTCTAAATTGCTTGTCAATGTGCGTACCGTATCTTCTTTAAAAGCAATTTCTGAATCGAATGAACATCCTAAATATTTTATTTGTTCACTGCCACTGATCGAAGTTATATTTTCCCCGTTTTCAAGAGCGAGCTCGTCCTTACAGAGAACTCCCTTTTTAACAATTATCGCAGTGCTTTTGCTCGGATTTATGCACATTCCAATTTCCTTAAAGGTGCGAACTATTACGTCAACTACCCTTTCTGCTGATTTTTTATTACACGCCGTTACTGCTTGATCATCAGCAAATCCTGTCAGGATGACCCTGTCAATATTCTCCTTTACTTCATAACCGTAGCAGTTAGCGAATTGCGGGTCACAAATTTCTCTGTATAGATGATCTATGGCTGTAATAAAGAGTGTTGGCGACAGCGGGCCTCCTTGGGGAACTCCTCGTTTCACATTGATGAAACCTGTTTTATTTATTCCCACTTGAATTTGGATCGAATTATTTGATAGCAAAGAAGTGATTATATTTTTAAGGTCAGGCGATACTCCTCTGCCTTCCAAACTTTTCACTATGTGGGCATGACCTATGTTGTCAAATGCACCAGTGACGTCTAAAAATGCAACAGCACAGTCATCCTTTCTTCTTTTGCTTGTTTTCAAAACACCGTCGATGATGCGCGCATTGACGTGAGCACCTGGCAACCCTCTTATAAATCCCCTTTGACACTTGTGGAATGTAATTTGTTGCCTGAGTTCATGGTCCAGTACTTTCTCTATAATTCGACGGACTACGGAATATACTGTAATGGGTCTCCATGAGGATATGTCCCTAGCTAATCCTTTGCCTTTATAGATAAGTACAGTACGTCCTTGCCGTAAAGATTCGGGAACATAAGACGTTTTTAGTAAAATCTCTGTAATGTACTTTAAGACATGCGACACATCGACCGTCTTCAATGTCCTTACTAAAACGCCGTCAGGACCTGGAGATGTATCTAAAGACATGGACTTAATAGCTCTATGGACTGTCTTTAAATCAATTTTGGTTAAGTTAGGGTTAGATAATATGTTCTCATATGTTGATCTAACCTGCGGGTTGCTTTTACCTAAAACATTTTTATAATGTTCTTCCAGCTCTTTTATTTTTATAGGACATTGCTGGGGAGCATCGGCATTCATTATATGCTGCATGACCTTCTTTCGCCTGTTATAATAATTATATTGGGCGACCTCATAGTCATACTGCTCCCTGCGCTTAGCTCGAGCTGCTTTGTTGGCCCTTTGTGGGTTCGAAACCTCGCCGGTGCCCTTATCTTTTGCTTGATTTCCTTTCTTTTTCCGCATTTTATAATACCGGATGGCTGGATGTTTTGGCCCAGGTAGAAGACTATTCGCTTCACGTAAAAATCCTAGAAAACATTTAATATTATCGTCAAATTCCGTTGGGTTAAAATCGTCGATGTTTTTGAGTACACACTTCATTACTTCTGCCCATTTATCTACCTCCGCTTTAGTAAATTCTTTAGAAGCATTATTAATATTATTTTGCGATCCTATTGCCACATTCTCGGTTTTTAAAATCAATTTGAGTTTTTCCTGGTTGGCTTCTTTCCAGTGTTTTTTTGCCGAATGTGTCTTTAATCCTCGGCTATTCTTAAAGCTTAGCCCACATATTTGGCAAACTACGGTCCCACTAGTTGAGGATACACTTGCCTCCATACTTTTTAAAGCCTAAACTTGTTGCACCTCAATGATTCAAGTATACTTAAAACATGGCGAGAGAGCATTGAATAAAGGAACGATAATTTTCGGATTTTAATCCAATGGTGTTCATGCATGATTAAATAAAAATACATTTCCAACCTTATTGGCTTAAAGAATCTCTTCTTCTCATGCTGGTATGCTACAGTAAGAGTATTTCTTGCAATTTACCAATTTTCAAGAGTTCTGGATGCTGATTCTGGTTGGAATTGCAGAGCTGAATTTTTTTTTATGTATAAAAGCAGCCACTTTAAAGGGGGTTAACATCTAAAAAAAAAACCTGAGGTATTTTTTTTTTTAAATATTAAATGAAGTGTTTATTCAAGCTGCAATTTAAACATGGTCTTCACTAAAAATAATTGAAAATAACTTAAAAAAGGGCAGACAATTTTTGTGAGATTTAATTATCATCAAACATGAAAATAAATGTTGCCTATGATAGACTGCAATAAACTGCGTGTAACCGTAATAGTGAGTGAGAGCAACGATCATCGGGACAGTAGTGATTGTTCTCTGCGATCTCATTGGGTCTTGGTCGGTTGGTCTTGTAAAGCTGTAACGGCTGTACATTTTCAGTGTAAACATAGGCAACATTTATTTTCATGTTTGCTGATAATTAAACCCCATAAAAGTTGTCTGCCCTTTCGTAATTATTTTCAATTGTGCTTATTGAAGACTCTGTTTAAACCGAAGTGTCAATAAAACACTTCATTTAGTAATAAAAAAAGACTACTTAGTGGGGTCTGCCTTATTTATTATTCATTGTAAAATTGCCTTAATTTTACTTTAAAGATTGTTGGCTTCTGAATAAAATACTTTTCTTGGGGCAACCATATTTTCTTGCGCCTTTCCCCTATGTGCAGAACCTGGTGCCCACGGTAAGTCTAGCTAACACAAACTTACCTTCTTATCTACCCAAGAGATGCACTATAGCAAAATTTCAAGGTGCATAAAACATTTCATGAAACATGCGTTACCAGCTTTTGGACTATATTGATTACATTTCAGATTTCAATCTCATTCAATTCAATTCAAATTTCATTTTATTTCCAACCTTGCAAAACTTAATTTCCTAAATTATGTATGCATATAAATATATATATATATATATATATATATATATATATACATATATATATATATATATATATATATATATATATATATATATATATATATATATATATGTAACTTCTCTACAGCTTGTGGCCTTCTTCGGATTCTGTGGCTTTCTACCCTGATGAGAACTGCCCATTTATTGGTTTAAACTGATTACTAAAACATAACATTTTTATGAGAAGGTAGGGATTGTCGGTCATTACCTCTTAATAAAACTACATTTTAAAAGTGAAAACTGTTTTATTGTTGCCGACGTTTCGGCTTGAAAATCAAGCCTTCATCAGGGCAATGAGAAGATTGAGAACTATACCTCACAGATGCGGGATAATTTCTGGTGCGGGAGAAATGATCCTGCATCCATTAGGCATTGTTCTCAATCTTCTCATCGCCCTGATGAAGGCTTGAATTTCAAGCCGAAACGTCGGCCACAATAAAACCATTTTCACTTGTAAAATGTAGTTTTATTAAGAAGTAATGACCGAACCCCGACAATCCCTACCTTCGCATCATCAACGGTCAATGATCTCCTCTCAATAAAATAATATTTTTATGATTTTATTCAATTCTTTCATCAGTTTTATCCATTCCCTTCATATTCACATCCTCCCCCCTCCTCAGTATATGGGTGAATAAAAAATGGGGACACGATAACTGAGTTCATTTCAGACAAATTTACCAGTGGTACTTTGGGGTTTTTGATTTTCTAGGCCATAATATATTTTGAAACACGCAGACATTAATAACAGAAAGAATAATTAATACTAATTGGAATCAATTACAGCCATAAAAGGTGCTTCCTTAGCATTTTCTGTACCAAACATCAACAATAAATTATTAACTTGAATTTAAAGAGGGTCTACAACTGAATACAGTTTGTAATAAATTATTGTCAGCCACTTGTTTTTTGTCATTGTGCTGATATCATTATATCTGACAAACAAAATAAATTTATTTTCGGGTATTAAAAAAAAAATCGTTATCCTCCAGTGTAAATAAAAAAAAAAGAAATAAAAAAGCACACAATAATGAAACATTCATGCAGCAAATAATTATGTAGTGCAAAGTGCGAAAATAGAAACAACTGTCAATAAGCATAAAATTTGTGATTTATTAATAAACACACAAGTACAAAACCAGTAAATAATATCATGCAGGCATCTTTGATAAAAAGCACAATAATTTTTAAAAAGAAAACAAACAGTATGATTACATTAACTCTGCTGGCACAAGTGAAGCAGACAAAACATAAGCTCAGTATAGTTATATTATCACTATAATATTATATGAAAATTAAAATAATTAGAAGCTTAAACATAAAATACTGCCTTAAATGAATTCTTTATATATTCAATGTTTTTTGTTCTGCTGAAAAAAATTGACAAAGAATGTATTAATATTTTCACTTAATTGCAATATATATATAAATGTGTGTTTCAAATTCAATTAAAAACATTCCAATTAACACAATATTAGTATTACTGGAAGGCAAAGGAAATTAATAACTCATTCAGGGAAAATATTACTAAGAGAATAATTCTGTGACCCAGCCCCCAAAAATAGTTTTTGTTAGTGGATATGTTAATTACTAATGTGAGGATTAATATTAAATGATGGATTAATTATTTAAAGATCTCTTCGATCGCTAAAAGTGGCGAGATTTTAAAGTTAAAGCATCTTACAATGTGTCTTTTACCTGATACATGCTTTCGGGAATATGCCTTGTTAATAATTAATGTTGACTATTTGTATTATGATGATAAATAATTTTGAACCATTAACTGGATGATGTATACTTGACTTTTTCAATTTAAAAAAAAAATAAGTACATATAATGTAAATATAGTTATTTATATTTAAAAAAAAAAACTGTGTGAAATCTAATTCATTTTTGCTTAAATTAAAAAGCACAAGCAATTTTTTTTTTTTTTTTTTTTTTTTCAAATGTCTTAAATGGCCCTGTTAAGAGTTTATAACACTAGATTAGGAAGGCATATCAAGAAGTTATCTAGTAGAATTGCCATCCTCTTAAAGGACGAGATAAATAGTTGGATCGTTTTTAATCACACGAATATAGTAACTTTCTCTTCGTAATAATCCAGAGTAGTAACAATATTTATTTTGTAAAGCAAAACACTTCGATATTAAAACGAAGGAAATTAACAATTAACTAAAACAAGTTGCTTTTTTTTAGTTGATGTATTCTTACAGAAACTGGCAGGAAAACATTTATCTTTTAGACAACAAAAAGAGGATCGGACATCAAAGAACTCTGTTAAGGCAGTCATAACTTCCTCAGAAATACATTTAAAAATTACATTCGATTCATAACTAAAAATTAATAACAATAATATAAGAAAGATTAAAGTATCTTACCAGGAGCTGCGGAGTCGGATAATAGACTTTAAGATCTCAGAGCACCAATACAAAATTTTTCTTGTCTTGTTTAGTGTTTGAAGAAAAATGAAAAAGAAGAAAAGTAAAAGTAATAATAATAATAAAAAAGCTTGAACGAGAGAAGAAGAGAACTGCTTTTCATCTCAGAGCTTCATCAAGTCATCTGGGAAAAACTAACATCTAAAGCATCTTCTTCCGCAACACATGGCACTTCACTTAGATGACAGAAATTAAAAAAAGAAGAGAGTATAATTAGAAATAACTATTTCATACAACAACTAAATAGCTAAAAAATAACACATAGTAACTATAAATAAAATATGTTGTAGCAAACATTTATATATTTAATTAAAAATAAAATAAATTATAATTAATTTAATGTAGACATTAAAAGAATTGATTTAATAAACAGGAAAAAAAAAAAAATAATATAGTGTGAGTATAACTTGCCACTTGGGGAAAGCATAGAGAGGGCTCCCCAGCAGCTTGGGGAGTGGCAACCCAGCAAGGCCATCATTGGCTGCTAGAGGAGCCTCCATCTCCCCCTACCCATCCACAGCCAAGTGTAGAGAGGCCTCGATGTTGCCAGTTCTACAACTCTCTCAGACCATGCTCTCACTACATGTGGAACTAGGAGAGGGAGGAGTGGCAACCCAGGAAGGCCGTAGTTGGCTAGAGGTGCCTCCATCTTCCCCTATCCGTCCTCAGCCAAGTGACAAGTTGTATATCTCACAATATAGAAAAGTTCAAGAAATTTACTTAATGCCTTGAATCAGTACACACACAATAGCTGGAAGCAAATGGAACAGGGGAAAATAAAGGTTATGAGAATGATGATTTAACAGTGCAAACAAATAAGACAATATTGTAAATAATTATTAAACGGGAAACACCTTATCACCTACCATCAATACTACACACAGATACTCCTACCTAATAGTACTATTATAAAACTGGAAACATTTGGACCATTACTAGGAGACTTTTTATATATTCTTTTTAGCTTTTTATTTTATAGTTTGTGAGTTAGTATATTCTATTTTGTCTGTTTTATAAGTACTATTTAATATCATAAGTTTAATAACTGTATAGCTTTCAGATTTACTTGAATATATTGTATGATGTTTTGATATAAAAATAAACTGTATTATAGAATAATAGTGATAAAAAAATAATAAGTAAATCAAAAAGTTATACAGCGAGTATTATGTAATTAATAAATGAAGACATAAAACTACAGAACAATGAGGCGGTTTTGATGCTAGAGCCCGACATAAGCCCTTGTTTGTAAAGGCGAATGGCTGGCTCTAGTCAACGGACTGCTTCGCCTTCAGCTCTCTAAGACAGGGGTAGAGAGAACATGGTCTTACTTGTACCTCACAAGGCGGTGGGGCGCTTCGATAAGATGGCACTATCTTGAACGTCACTGAGCCTCTCGCTTCTCTCTGCGCACACAATGTACATTAGTATCTCATAATAGCACGTTTTAATCTAAATAACTAGAAATCAAATAAAAAATAAATATCTTACCTTTTTTATTTGGTAATACAGGCATATATATTATAAAATTTGTGATTTTTTAAGGGAAGGTAGCAAGTAATTCTGAGCCAATACAACATTACCTACATAACAATTGTGTATACATCCTCATTTGAATGCAATTACTGTTTATCATACTATGGTGTCCCTTAGAGACATATTCCACTGATATAAGAACATAATTCATAGGTACCTTCAACTGATAACCCACAGATTCCCTACTATATTCTACTGTATTAAAGTAATAATTAATAATGATATGCAGATAGTTAAACATTTAGGCGATAAGAAGTCAATGAATGGTTGGGATTCGGCTTAGAGAAAAGGTCAGATTTTCAGAAAAATCTATATTTCAAACATTTAAGCATGCTCTTTGGCAGCCATCGTTAGCAACAAATCCTTAGGGGATGGAGGAAGTCCACAATAACTATTATGGATAAGAATAAGAGCTCTTTCACTTATCCATGGTCACCTAAAAGTTATTTTTAAAGAGGTGTGGATAGTTAGCCACCGAGGTGATAAGCAGTCAGGGAATACCATATTTGGGATTCGGCTAGGAAAATATCAATACGATTATTGTAAAAATCTGTACTAAGGACGTTTCCATTACTCTTTGGTAGCCTTCATCAGCTAAAAGACAAAACACAAATTCAGAAATAATAAACAGAATAATTAAACCAATAAAGAAATATGGTAGTTCTACAAATACCAAGGAACAATTCAGTTTCTTCCCATATTTCTACCACGGTCACTTAACTGCTAACTTTGGTCTTTCTCCACCCCCGACATTCACTGGGGTTCTTATTTATTATTAAATATTAAAAATATCATTATTTGTACATATTTAATTTTAAAATTAATATGTTTTTGATTATCTGTCCATTCTTTGAACTAAGTTCTATGTAAAGCTATTGTTCACTTACCTGTTTATAATGTTATATTACTTATTAGTGTTAACAAAAAAATGTTCTTATAAGTGATTTGTATTTGTAGATCTAACATATTTCTCTATTGGTTTAATTATTCTGTTTATTAATTCTGCATTTATGTTTTGTCTTTTAGCCGATGAAGGCTACCAAAGAGTAGTCGAAACGTCATTAATACAGAGTTTTACAAAAATCGTGGCCGGAGCGTTAAGGCATGAGCACTTAACACTCTGTGCCAAAGGGTCGTGGGTTCGATTCCTACTAGGGGTGGTGGCTTTTCTTTAGAAAAAAGAAACGGCATCAGCCCTATCCCATCTAGAAAAGAAGTCATAAAAAATCTGACCTGTAACTCTCTTTAAAGGAGTAGAGTGTCAGGATGACTTAGCAGGGGCAGTATGGAACTCAACCGAATAATGCCACTCAAAAATAAAATCAGGACATATGAGGTCAAATTCAGGGCAATCAATCAAACTCAGGATAATCAATTTATTGAAAATATAATAATATAAAAATGCATTGAAAAGAGATCGTTTGATGTAGAGATTTCCATATGAATCAGCTGAAGGCTTGAAACTCACATTGAAACGTTGGCAAAAATATATGTAGTTTTAGCCTGTTTGCTCCCTCACTCCAAAGGGAGAAAACCACCTTATGAGGTTGAGCTAGTGTTGTTAAAAGTGAGCCCTGACTAGAGGCTTCAGGCCTGAACCTTTAACCTAGCCTCTACAGCCCGAGCTCAGAGGGCTGGATGAAGGCTCGGGAAGGTTCTCTCTCCAGCCTTGAAGGCTGGGACTTGGAGCCCTGGGAAGGTAGAGCTTCGGCAAGCACGGTTATAGTCAAACCCTTTCTAGTGCTTCACTAGATTATCTATATACAATAATTACTTACTCTATAATCATTACATTTTATTCATTTCGATTTTTTTGTGACATTTCTCGCCATTTATTTCACAATAATAAACATAAATTTTTAGCGGCATCTTTATTTACGAAGGGAGGTAATTTAGCTGTTATCTCTTATAATTCTTATTTTGCTTCAGTTGTAATTTATTAAAATTCGACAAAGTTCAGTTTATTAAATTAATGATTAAGCTAAATAAAGTGACTCATTCAGTTGATTTCTTAAATTATATATTCTTATATAAAACATTTTGGTTTTAATTTTGTTGGTGTGCGTGGATTAGATACTACTGGATTTTTTAGACAATTTATGTATGTATTATGATGACTTTTTATTTTAATGTAATACTATTTTTTCACACTACGTACAAACGGTAATATTTTAAAAGTTGAGAATGGCAATTGTGAAGAAGTACGGCAGTGTTTCCATCACCGTCTCACAGAAGAGTTTATTTTTTAGGAAAAGTTACTATTTTTACCCAATTAGTGATCCATATAATTAGTTTATCAATCAATGGTAAATTTAATTGCCGGCGAATAATTTAAATTTGGCGGAAAGATTTTAGGACGAATCTACTAAAGTATATTTCATGAAACAGCTGTTTGCCCGCCATCCGCCATTTTGAAAATGAAAAGTAAAAGGCTTCAAAGCATGCGCCTTCTCCCGAGCCGAGCCTTCTGTCGAGCCCTGTCCAAGCTCTGAGAGCTCGAGCTTTTAGGTGCCGCGCCTTCTAGCCTTAAAGGCGCGCTCTTTTACAACACTAGGTTGAGCTCATGACACAATCCGGAAGGGATGACTAGAAAATTTCATGTTTCAGAACCCCTAGATCACAAAAATAACAGTCATTCAAATTTGTATATCTACATATATTTGTCTATTCTCTCTCTAGCTGGCTAAAAAATTGACCGATTTCAATGAAGTTTGTTACAAAAATACCTTGCATGATTTGAAAGAACAAGTTCATTAACCAGCAGTTTTGTCCACAGTAACATGTTTTTTTGACAAAATTCATGCACAAAAAATGTAATATTTTTGAGTTAGTAGACTTTCAGGTACACGTTTTATGAGTAGAGGGAGGGAATCCAGTAAAACCATTTCCAAGGCCATAAATAACTTTTGTAAAAGAAAATGGGGGGGGGGGATAGATTTTTCTTGGGATTTTCGGATATATTCTTTTATATCTCGAAACTTTCGACAACTCTCCAAAACCTTGAACTCATATCTCATACCCAACTTAATTTAGAGGTTCCAAAAATTGAAACTCTACTTGGTCCACACAAAAGATCCAGAATGCCTTCAGGATGGCAAAAAGAATATAGCGAGAGCCCAGATAGAACCTGATTATTTGTATTCAATGTTAATATTAACAGTGGTAATACTATTTTTAATCAATTTCGGTAATATGTGTGAGGAAGCCTCAGAAGAAACCCTGAGGAAGCCGTCAGAATGTATGGTGAAACGTCAGTCATTATCACAATAACGCGGCCATATACAGAAGACCTTATAACATTCTTTAAGTGTTCTAGCAATTTTTTAAAATACAATTTCTGATTTCAAACAGAACAGATATTCCCATTTCAACTAAGTTGTACTAAAAGCTGACAAACATTTTTATGCATCAAAATTATTATCAATAGTGCCATTGAAAAAAGTTAATTTTGTTCTCAGGGATCAGTGGGTTATGAATGAAGCACAAAAGTAGCAAACATTGTCAGGAATGGAGATTCCAAATCCTTTTCAAGTTTTCAGGCGCCCAGGGGTACAAAATAATTAAGAAAAACTGGATGAAAATTGGGTATAGTGGTCCATAAAATTGTGTTATATTGTTAGACAATAAAACTTTAATACAAAACAAAATTTACTATATGCCTTCTATTTTTTATTTGAATGTCAAAATGCTCTTAAGTAATACAAGGTCTGTGCGGAAAGTAATAGGACTGAGTCGATTAAAAAAAAATTGATTGATCCAACCATTATAATTTTTTAAAAACTTTCAAAATAGGCTCCTCCTGCGTCGATACAGCGCGATTTCCAAGCATTGAAGGCGTCACAGTAGGCATTCTCCGGAATAGCCTGCATTTTCGGCTTGTACCACTCACAAAAACTTGTCACAAGAAAAAGCCTGTCTTGACTCTCCGGATGATCGGAGACAACTGACCAACCCCTCGTTCGTTAGATAGGGACCCATACTACTGAATCCAGTCAGCGAACGCGGAATCCAAAGTACAGTCGCGGCGGAAAAAAAAAAACAGCCCTATTACTTTCCGGACAGTATCAACTCATCACTTCATGTACTCTATCAATTCATGAGGTAAAGAAAAACATACAACAAAGAAATCATTAATCCAAGTTTTCCACCAAATATGCGGCGAGGTTAGCTCAGTAGTAGAGCAATCGACTAATACGCTGGAGGGCCTGAGTTCAAAACTCGAGAGCACTAAAGATTTCATCTTCTGATTTCTTTGTTCGTGAGTCGGATTTGGGGTCGCACACTCTTTCCCTAGTGTCCTGTATGGTCAAGAATCAGATACCTCTACAATATCTGCCCCCTCTGGCCCTCATTGCCTTCTACAGGAATGACTTTTTCCCCCCACAAAATATGCCATGACAGAAATTAAATAGTTTTCTCCTACTTCTTTTGAGTGTTCATGGTTCTCTAATTTCTTGTCCAAGCTTTGGCAGGAGTATAATATATTTCTGTTTATTTTAAATTATAGTTATTCAAAATCTTCCAAATACTTATCTCATCTGGCTTACTTGATGACGCACTAGCAATTTCTCATTCCTATTTCTTATTTCATTCTCTTTGAAAGAAAAATATACTCTATACTTGCATACCAAAGATTCCCAAATCACTCTCCTCCTGTCATTCCACATATTAAAGTTACTCGGCCAAGTTAAAGGAGTGTAAGCAAAAATATAGAACGATTTTTATTTCTACCTCATATATAAGATTTTTTGCATATTATGAATGTTTCACGAACATTGCCACACGATTTACAGATTCCAGCTTCATTTGATAAAATACAAATCCTCTATTCATTTTTGTTTCAATTAATTAATTTTTCATACTTCGAAATCAGAATTATTACAATATGAATAGCTTCAAGGGAATTGATTAACAATTATTTCATTTCACTCCTTTTTTATTAAGTAAAAGTAAACTTTTTTGAGATTTTGGGTTTAACTTCAAATGACACTTCTTGGGTTTTATTTGGAAATTTGAACCACTAGACATAAAAGAATTTAATCAGTTGGATGCGTTATTGTAGCCAAGAGCAAACCACGAAAGAAAGCTAATTTGAATCTTTTTGTAGTAACTAATGTAATATGTCTTATTGTAATCTAATCAATTGTCTATGGAAATTATTAGAACTTCTGGAAATCTTGTTGCTTCTTATAAACCCACAGCAGACTTAGCACCTTGGTCTGGCCATCCCAGAGAGAAGTTGGGGTTGCAGTCGTCTGTAGGTTAGTCATGGGTTTTAATTCATGTCACTGCGTTTCAGCAGAGTCAATTTTGTGTGCACAATATCTAGCTGGTATTTCCCTTGGTTTTTTATGCAGTGTATGGCCGGTCTCTGGATTCTCTCCTGAGAATGAACACCCAGTTCTCTGCTTTGTGCCACCTAATTAACACCCTCCAGCAGTTTAGCAGTTTAGGGTGTAGTCTGGGGCCTTTGGAATATCTCTATAGCTCAGTGGATCACCGTTCTTCCAAAGTAGTCTTCTTTGATTATAGTTCTGGCTTGGTGAAATAATATCTGCCTGGTGCATTCCTCCCCATGTCTGGCGACCACGGAAGTTTTCATGCTACTCAGACAGGAGCTCTGCACTAGTCCTTTTGGCCACTTTTCCCCCTGTTTGTCCATTGTACAGGCACACACTCTATATATATAGTAGACCTCTTTGTCCTAGTGCTGCTACTTGTCTTTTCGATACCTGAGGGTACGGATCCCTTGTGTACGAGGGTAAGTCCTCCCCATGTACCCGGGGATAGGGGAACCATAGGAGAGGTCGTTCTTCGGACTGGTGAACATTCAAGGCCTTGATGGACTTAGTCCAAAAATGATACTACGGGGTGGGTTAGTGGCCGGGGCACTTAAGGTTCACCGGTTACAGACATAGTGGCGCGTGTTGGATGCTCTGTGCCAGTTTACCCAGTTCTCTGGAGACTTAGTGGCTCGGGTGGAAGCTAGAGACATAGGTACTTCTTTCCAGGAATGTGTCCGCAATCTTATGACATACGAGGGAGGCGTATGTTTGTGGGCTTGTGGTCTGCATCCGCACCTTCGTGTCGGCGGGAGGCAGAATAGGTGGGATATGTTGGAGGCTTAGCATGCCAGACACGTCTCTCATTGTTTTCTACCTCCTTCAACGTAAACAATGTCTTTTTGATACCAAGCCAGTCATCTAATTTGCCTAAGACCTTCCAAGCTACCTAAATGTTATATTCTCATCAAACCTATCACTTCCATCCCTCAGGAGATCTTTAGTGATTGTTATGTGGACGGTAAGTATTTCAAAAGTCGCCAATCACATTTGAATTATCTTCATAAGTTTCACTTCGTTTTAAATACATTTTTAGGTAACAATGGTTAGCCAGATATTTTTAAAAAGATAAATAAATATGTCACAAGAAAACTATAATGTGTTCACACATCTTATATTTATTTTAATTCTTACTTTTCTTCATAAATATAGGAAAAATCAATGATTTTTCATGCAAAATAAGAAAATAAAAAATAAACATAGTTCAACCAAGATATCATTTTTTAATTAAATATTAAGAAATTACCATATAAGTAAAATGCTTGTGCAAATCTTATATATTTTTTGAACAAGAGGACTAATTCTGAAAGAGCAAAATAAGAGCGAAAATAAGTGAAGAGCTCTTGAAGGAGAGTGTCCCATGTTAAAAAATATATTTAAATAAAATTAAACAAAAAAAGTAGTAATGAACAAATAATTATCAAGTGGAAATTTTCTCCAATTATTGTAAAATTCTTCCCAATTAGTGGCAACTGAGGGCGGTGGCAAAACAAAAGCTATGCATTTTTCAGTGATGGAAGTGAACAATCCGATGTGAGCACTTAACACTCTGTGCCAAAGGTTGTGGGTTCGATTCCCACTATGAGGTGGTGGCTTTTCTTAAGAAAAAAGAAAAGGCATCAGCCCTATCCTGGGTAGAAAAGGGTGGTAACCTGTCCCAAAATTCGTAATTAATAATAATGGACGTTAATTTAAATAATAATAAGTGAACAATCTGGCCACAAAATGCAAACTTGATAAAACCAGATAAATTGAGGAGTATTGGTCTGAATTATGTCCTAACATAAAGTTGACCTCTGAAAACTTGTGATTGCGTAGGAAGTATTTTATGTAGTAAGATTCTGAGTGGTTTTGAGTCTAACCAAAATATTGGTAAAACACCCGAGAATAATTTCTTTCAGGAAACTGAGAAAAGCCCTATTATAAATACAGCAGCCTTTTATTGGATTAAAAAATTATAGGTAGACCATGATCCAGGGAGTGTCATAGGCAAAGTCAAAAACGTCAAACCAGATGTCTGTCTGTATGTTTTTTCCTTATATACAGACATACAGTCTGTATGTTTTTTTCCTTATATAAATCCACACCGTTTGACCGATTTTGACCAACCTGGGCACACAGGTAGGTCTTGATACGGGGAGTGTCATAGCTAGGTTAAAATTGTCTACCAGCTGTTTGTTCCTTATATAAATCCACACCGTTTGTCCGATTTTGACCAAACTTGGCACACAGGTAGATTTTGATACGGGGAGTGTCATAGGCTGTCAAAATCGTCTATCAGCTGTTTGTCTGTCTGTTTGTTCCTTACACAAATCCACACCATTTGTCTGATTTTGACCAAACTTGGCACACATGTAGGTCTTGATCCGGGGAGTGTCATAGGCTAGGTCAAAATTGTGTATCACCTGTTTGTCTGTCTGTTTGTTCCTTATACAAATCTACATCGTTTGACTGATTTTAACTAAACCTGGCACACATGCATGTCTTGATTCAGGAAGTGTCATAGGCTAGGTTAAATTGTCTAAGACTCACAGGTCAGGGGTCACAGGTTTGAATCTGTGAACAGTTACATATTTGCGTTATTAGATTTTAATATTAATTATTTGGTTTCTAATTTGCTTTTTTTTTTAAGATGCAGAAAGTAGATGTAGCATTGTACGCCGGGTAACAGCTATTGTATATATTATTGATTAGTTCATTTAGTGAGTTTTTAATTATAAATATGTTTGTATAATTGAATAAAACAATTCATTAAGTGGTGAGAAATTATTCATGTTTTGTTATAAAATAGTTAATGTCACGTCAGGCCAAACCTGATGTGTATGGGCATTTGTTGTAGGGGGAAATTCCTCTTCACATACTTGTATCATTCTTCTTAACGCCTTTACATAAAATGTCTTGTCTGGGAGACAACATTCATTTCTTGTGCTACTGTTGACTTTGAAGTCTCTGATACACCAAGCACTTTCTTCCACAAACATCGTACAATATATTATTAGGGTGCAAAAAGCCACCACGGTTGCACCTTAATCATGTTTCGTTTATTATATTTAGCTGTTTGGATGCTTCAAAGTGCATTTATTTTGTATGCCAAGGGGTTAATTAAAGGTGTAAATAAATGTGGTAACTGCATATAAGTTTCATGATCTATGCTGAAATAATCGTGCCAATCTTTCTGTGATAATTTTAATATTTTATACCAAATACTTCTTTCATGCTTTTTTATGACTTTTTTTTTAAAGCTTTTTGAATAACAGACAAACGAAATATGCCAACAAAGCAACGTTGTCTGTTGCCATACTTCATACTCCGTGGGTCTATTAAAACTGGACTGTGCGGTCCCTGCCTTATGGTTTAACTCATTGTGTGTGCGAGGCCTGTTCAGTCCAAACCTTGAAACCAGACTGGCAGTCTCTGCCTTGAGGTTTGAACTGAATGTGTATGGACAACTCAAAATAACTGATTTGGTTTTACATGAGATCTCATAACTTTTCATTGCAAAAGACTACATTGCGAGCCTTGGAATTTGTTTATATTTTATGTTTTTGATGGGATTAATGGATACAAAATGAAGAGAGGGTGCATTGAGACATGCCATACGGAAGACCACATAAAGGGATAGAATGTATTGGAACCAGAGATATTCGAATGCTTGTCCATGGTTCCATTGTTTGGACTCAGTCCCAAACTACTCGCATACCGCTGAGCTATGCTCTGTCCCCAAATCTTCCACGCAATCTCTTACAACTTAATTTTTTCAAATTTATGTATTGAAAACTAAATCATATCATGGTTGAACTATGAAGTAAGAAGGATAAATAAATAAAATCAATGGCCGCTCTCACTAATAGCAGTTTGTATCTTACCTTATCATGAACTAGTTTATGTGAATAACAAGAAAAGTCAAAATACAGCATTACTAATTAAACTGTTATAGTAAATAAATTAATACTATGATATTTAATCTAGTTTATTTAAATTATTAAAAAGTAACATATTTGCTTCAGATATTTGCCAGTGCATGCAAGCTCAAGGAACAACCAGACACCAATTCAACAACCACACCCATCCAAAAAAAAAAAAAAAATAAACAAGAAAATTTTAACCAGAAGTTAAATTTTCCATAACTCAGTATTTATAATATTTAATTTGGGAGTAATTATAACAAAACTTGATTACACTTTAAAATTTTGTTGTTTTGTTTGATTACATCTAGATTTTGTTGGGTTCGGAATCTAGGCGCTCAATAGTGTACTACGCCAAGTTCTGGCCTACTGTGTGTATATTATGCGAAGTATTAAAGCCAATTTTTACTCTCTCATAACCAGTTAAAGATAAACTTATGAAATTATTCACAGGTATTATAATAATAGATGTGAGTAAAATTGGAAAGTTTCAAAATTCTACATTGAAGCTTTTCTGAGATATAGGCAATGGAAAATCGGAATTTATAAGACTCACTCATCAAAATCATTAGGCGCAAGTAAGGAAATTTTGCAGGGTGATAGACTTTAGGGTGTTCTTAAAGGCAAAAATTGAAAAGTTCTGAAAATTTGTGTTTGACTCCTCTCCCAAGGGGGGGGGGGTACTTGTTTTGTACGTGTTGTTCCTTCGAAAACCCATCATTCCACCTCAAGCCAAACGTCGACAGAGACAAATCTAAATTTACTTAAAAAAAGTATTTATTCCCTCCCCCCCCCCTAAAAAAACTAATGTTGAAAACAAAGGACAAGTTCCAGGTCCTCCCAAAAACAGTTAGACTGTGAAAGTTTTAGGACCTTAATATCTTGTCAAGTGCCCAATAATGCCTCCACACTTATTTGTGCATTTCCAAATTGGCCAGCTTTCGTTAAATTATAGCCGTTTTATAGATCGGATTTATTATAAAACTAGCTGGATGCCTGTGCTTCGTCAAGGCAGATAAGTAGTTATTTTTGCGTTAAATAATGTATCATCAAAATTAACGCTACTACCTATATAATTTTGTGCAGTTTATTATAGGACGGTTCCCATCATGCTATATGATATTCATCAATCGATAAGTAATCGAAGTATAATGTTTCTGGAAACTGGGGCGCTCCGGACCAGAGTCAAGAAACAGATAACCTAGAGATAACCCGTTATCTATAGGTTACCAGTAACAGGAGTTTAAGGGTTCGGGATATTATGACCTCGGATAGACCATCACCAGGTACAGGGTAAACTCTATCAGGGACAAAATCTCATTTTATTTCTAGTAATTCAAGGTATGCCATCATAGTTGAAATTAACCGCAAATAGAAATAATATTAAGAAACAGATACTGTACGCTAACAGATGACCTGTTATCCTAGCAACACTTGCTGCCTTGGCTTGCCTGCTCTCTAACCAAATAAAAATTCAAACTCCTCTAAAAATACTTAACAATTCGAATATCAAAAAATCCTTTCTTAGCGAGTGTCTACGTTCTATAGGGAATGTCCATGCAAAATTTCAAATTTTTCTGTCGAATGGTTTGGGCTGGGCAATGATAGGTCAGTGAGTGAGTGAGTGGTATTTGACAAATATATAGTAGATTTCTGGCATTTAAAGATTCAGGCCTTTCGGGTGACGATTCAGGGTTATTATAAACTCACTGGTGACTTAAAACAATCGGGTTTGTATGAAATCTATGAAAGTTAAAACGGTCATTATGAAACTACCAGATCCTAAGTACACACAAGTTAGGAACTGGTAATCTACATTGAGCAAATTCCATTTTGTTATATATATATATTTGTGTGTGTATAGGAAGTTGGTAACATCTTTATTCAGTCTTCAGATATATTTTTGTTTTCATGTTACAGAGAGTGTGGCATGCCGCACACTAAGTTATTTTATTATTTATTGTTGTTGAGTTTCGCAACAAGGGCGACGACGTCATAAGAACGGCAGAATCAAAGTCAGTCAGTTGGTAGTCAAGTGCTAGTCAGTTGGTTATAAAATAAACGAAGGTAAGAAAAAGTATTAAGAAAAAAAAAAAGAAATAAAATTAAAAAAAAAAAAATATATAAAAATATTATATACAATAAAATAATAAAGAATAAAATGTTTCCATTAAAAATAACATATAGTTATACTTTCGAGTGAATGTGTGTATATTTTAAATATGTTAGAAGTGTTTGAATGTACGGACTACCTTCTGTCAGCAAGTCATGTAAGTCATGAGGAATCGTTAAGTTGCTGCGTTGTCTACAGTCCGTCAAGATATGTTTTACAGTTAATGTTCTGTTGCATAGTCTACACATTGGTCTTTCCTTTCTGTCCAGTAAGTATGAGTGGGTAAGTCGGGTGTGGCCTATACGTAGTCTGCATAAAATTACTTTGTCTTGTCGAGTGAATGATTCTGTTACCCAGGCTTTGGTCGTGTTCTTAATTTCTCTTAATTTACATTCACTCTTCAGCCAATTTTCTTCCCATTCATACAGTGTGTTAGTCTGTATGGTTTTGTTTAAGTCAGATGTTGTCACTGTTTTTACGTCGTGTTCAGGTCGGTTAGTAGCTAGTTTTGCCTAAGTTATTTAAAATTTGTTACAGAAACTTTTTGGCTATAAGCCATTTTCAATCTGTATAAATGTGCATTATCTCTTATTTATTATATCACAATCTTTAGATCTTGTTTTTTTTTACTGGACCATGAGCTTGTTTAGGCTAATGTACTTTTAGTCTGAATTAGGAGGAAATCTCTTTTTAATGCATAGTTAATGTGTGTTAACATTTTTTAATTCCTTGGCCAGTCTAAATGTGCATTACCTCTTAGAATAAGAGATGATGTACATTTATCTTTTAAATATTTGGAATCAACAATCGAGTAAACAACGGACAAACATGCGTACACCTTACAATCAGCCCATCGGCACACACACATCTAATGAAACAAACATACACTGGCAATTAATAATAATAAAACACATTTTAATAAGGAAAGAATTAAAATAAAAAAAACTTACTAGAATCTTCTGAAGTGCTGAGACAGATTGATTGGCAACGGGGATGCCGTTGATTTCACGAATCTCATCCCCGACATGCAGAGTCGCTTGCCGATGGATCATGCCACCGTGCATGATCCTCGCGACTATGCATTTACCATCCTCGTTCATCTTCAGAGTAATACCCTGAAACAAGAAAATAAAAATACAACATGAAGGAAAGCAGAAATTAAGAGAAATTAGGTTAAAATAATTTTGTTCCTACATAGTATAAGAAAAATTAATTTTTTATTTTTAACTAATGCGAAGGAAAGAACCCGGTAGTGCGCACGCGCTGCCACCAGCCCATGTGGAGGAACTAATGCCTAATTTACACGAGCTTAGTACTTGTCATTAGTGGTTGTCACTCCAACTAAATGGGTTTTATGACAAGTGAAGTAATCATTCACATGTAGTGAACAAGTAGCCTTCAGTATGGTCCACCCAGTAACTAACATTTCACTAAACTATGAAAAAGTACCAACCGGGTAGCAGTGAAACACCCCCAATTTAATAGGCTCAAACTATTGAATATCGAAAATAGCTGTCACAGCGGTGGCTTTCAGTCCCGAAACGAAGAAATATCTTTGGCACAAAAATGGCTATCAGTCTACAGGGCAAGCCCAAGGGCCCCCTGGCCTACAGACTCCAAGGGTTTAAGTATACGTAAGTAATGTGTTTATAGATATACACAGTCTCGCAATATTTCACGTTCAGGGATATTTGTATGCGCCGCATAATGTGCGAATAGTATTCATAGGAGGGCCCTAATTTCTGTATACTTACAACAACAAAAAAATCTGATATTTCCTTACCATTGGTTCGTCGGTGTTCTTCTGGAACTGAACGAGACGGACTCTGGTGACGTGTTCAAGGTCCAGGTCCCCATTGGGGGCCTCTAGGTCATCGTCATCGCCGTTCAGGTAGGGCAACGGAGGGGGCGTAACCCGGATAGCCTCGTCCCCGTAGATCTCGTGGGCTACGACGTCGTGCGCCTGCAGCAGGCCCTGCAACAAAAAAAAATAATGAGATTAGAAACTGAATGAATAAATATTCATATTTATCTATATACATAAAAATCACGTGACTGTCTGTTTGTTCCTTATACAAATCTACACCGTTTGACCGATTTTGACCAAACTTGGCACAGAGGTAGGTCTTGATACGGGAAATCTCCTAGGTTAGGTCGAAATAGTCAAATTTCAAAATTTGGTCAGAAGGTCAAAAGTTTTGTTCAAGAAAAATTGGCTACACTGGACCATTCAGATTCTGAAGGCCATTTTGAATCGACAGTCATTTTGAATAATGTCTCAAATTTATTTGTTGATGTTCCTGATAATTAGAATAACTCGAACTCATTGACGACTTGACATCATTATATAATCATGTAATGCAGTTTATTTCAATTTAAGTCACTGTCTAACTAAGGAGCGCTGGCCTTTCTTTGATAAGAGCTATCTACTCGCAGGCTGTGGTGCTGGCCTCCGTCGGCTGTTTCACGAATTACTAGACAGATATAAACAAATTCACACCGTTCGACCGATTTTAACGTAACTTGGTACACAGGTAGATCTTGATACGGGGAGAGTCACAGGCAGAAAGTAGGTGTAGCATGGCACGCAGGGGAACAGCTAGTTTTAAATATATTTAAAATAGACAGATAACTGGCTCTACAAAAAAAAAAAAAATAAAAATAAAAAAAAAGAAGAAAAACGATAAAAAAAGGTTTTCTCCACCACATTTATTGTTCAACATAGAGCAGAAAGTTAATAAATTAATAAATTTACACACATGCGAAAAAAAAAATGTCCAAGGCCAAACCCGCTTTGGATGGAAGTAGTAAATCAATTAAAACTTTGAGGAGGTTTAATGCTAATTAAGAAGGTTGAGAAAACTCCATCATAACCCCCCCTTCCCCCACATTTTAAACCCTTCTCGTGTTCAAAGTGAAGGTATAATTTACTCTGTATAAAAGCATCTGGGCCTCGGGTTCTCGGACTTAACGTCGTCTATTAACCCTTTCTGGACGGTGGGCTTCTCCAGCAGCCAGCAGAAAGCCGTGACTGGCTGACGGTGGGCTTCTCTAGCAGCCAGCACAAAGCCGTGACTGGCTGACGGTGGGCTTCTCTAGCAGCCAGCACAAAGCCGTGACTGGCTGACGGTGGGCTTCTCTAGCAGCCAGCACAAAGCCGTGACTGGTTGACGGTGGGCTTCTCCAGCAGCCAGCACAAAGCCGTGACTGGCTGACGGTGGGCTTGTCCAGCAGCCAGCACAAAGCCGTGACTGGCTGACGGTGGGCTTCTCTAGCAGCCAGCACAAAGCCGTGACTGGCTGACGGTGGGCTTCTCCAGCAGCCAGCAGAAAGCCGTGA